>JAJIBD010001705.1:0-432318 GCA_021461705.1 Cryptotis parvus
CCCTCAAATAAATAAAACGACATAGTTTATGTCTATAACCTACACACATTCTCCTGCTTACTCTAAATACTCTCTAAAAATACCTATTGCAATGCAAATTCTCTACAACTAATGCTGAGAAGCCTTGGGAATAATAACTTTTGAGAACACTTTGGGAATAATGATTTAAAAGTCAGGACTTGTGAAGAATCAACCCTACCAGGGTCAGCCTCATTACAGTTATGGGTTCTCACCCGCCAACTGCCAGCTGAAACATTGCCAGCTGTTCAAACCCCAAAACACTATTCTCCAGCCTTATAGAGGAAAAGCACCCTAATGTGTAATGCATCACAAACAAGCCTTGAGGACACTAGGATAGGAGAAATTAGATCATGACAACACAACAAAGATTATATGATTCTTCAAAGTGCGGTGCCTTAGAAGAGTCCAAGTTTAATTGGGACAGAAATGGAATGTGAGTAGCAGAGGCTGGTGGGGAGAGAAGAACAGAGATACTGTTGAATGGGTGTAGAGTCCAGCAGGAGGGGACATGTCCTGGAGAGGCTGCTGGTGGACTGTGTTATGTAGTTAGTACAGCTGACCTGTGCCCAGATATGTTCCTTCTCAACTATGTCTATATGACCGCCATACCTAAAAGGAACACCCCCTTGAAGAGTTCTGGGAAATGTGTTCTTACACCCAGGAATTCTAGGACTATTTTCTTTTCCCCACTGTGGGCTGCTCAGAGATTCTTGCAACGTCTGAGAAGATTCCTTCTGGGATCTGATGGTTGGTGTCAAAAGCCAATTGAAAGAAAGTCTTTGCCTCACCATAGATCCCCTTCAGAGGGTTTGCCTTTTTCTCCCTGGATTTCAGTACAGTTAGAACCCGCTCAGGGCCTGGTGAAGCCTAGCTACAAGACAGAGCACTTTTCAGAATGGTTAGATTGGGGGTGATGAGAAGCTGCTAATCTAGGCCAGTGACCTTTTCCTGCCGAAGTGTAGACAACGCTCATTTGCTTCCCAAACGTGAAGCCAACACTCCTCCGGGCTATCACTACTCTGTTCATGATAAGGCTTGTCAGTGAGAAAACAAGCAGACACGCTGAGGGAGGGAGGCGAGACTCCTGTGGAAGGTCGTGCCCCTCAGCTTCCCTAGGGGCTCCACAGGGGCCTCCCTCCCATCTGCCTACCCAGAAACTCCTGCTGCAGAGACCATTGGGCTTTGCATCTCCTCGAGTGTTCCCTCAAGTAGGATGGAATTGGTGAGGGTTAGAATAAAGGGGTGTCTGGGATCAACTCATCCTGGATGAGATAGTCTACTTGTTGTGGGAGCTGCACCTAGTGGTGTTTGGCAGCCCCCAGAGTCACACGCAGTGGCACTATGGGGGCTGAGGCATGCAGTGCCTGGGATTTAACTCAGGGCCTCGCACAAGTGAGGCACAGCATCCGCCAGTTCATTGGGACGATCTGTTTGGCTTAGACAAAAGGCAGTTTTCACTGGGCTGCATTTCAGGAGGGCTGGAAGAGTCAGTACATAGTCCCTACTCTGCCAGCAGCAAGTTCCCAGACTGTCTGTCAGACTCTGAGATCTGAAGAGAGTTCTAAGCAATAGACAAAAACTCCAAGAGGAGAAGCGTGGCTGCAGCAACTGGTTCCAGATTCATGAAGGTTTTATTCAACCTACCCTAGTCTTAAAGTCCTGGTTCCTTTCCTCAGTACTCTGAAAATGTTAGCCCCTATTATCCTGCTAGTGGGGGTTAACATTTGTACAGTCTTGAGATATGATCCCACTGAGCAACTCTGGGTTTTGAGGAATTGACTGAGGTGACCCAACTTGTAAGGTGGAACCTTGCAATCTGTTGACTAACGTATTCTCTTAACATCTACTCTCTATTGTCCTTCTGCATGAAAACCACTAAATAAAAGAGGAAATGAAAGGCTGGGGTGGTAGTACAGTGAGTACTTACTTGTGGCCTACCTAGGTTCGATCCCTAGCACCCTTAGATGGTATCCTAAGTCTGACAGGAGTGATTCCTGAGTGCAGAGCTAGGAGTAACCCCTGAGCAGGTGTGGCCCCCGAAAAATAAAATAAAGCATAAAACCAATAAAATGGAATGAAGACTTAAAAAGCCTCTTCCAAAGTTGCAAGTTTGGGTGTCTGTCTCTTGTGTCCACAGGACATGAAAAATGCAGCCTCAGCCGACTACTGAAAACTCTATTTCCCAAATCTCAAGCACAATAGGTCTCCTTTCTGAGGACAAAGAGTACTGGCACGTTTTCAGCCACTCACACTTTGGAGGAGCTAATATCTAAGTGCCTTGGAGCTGGTGGATTGTCTCTTCAGAGATAAGACCAGCACAAATCTTAAACACATCCACTGGTTGGCAAGTACATGGTTAAGGCTCATTTGAGGATCTGCCTACTCAAAGGGACTTCTTTCTGTCTTGAGGGAGCTGTTGCGAAAAACAGAGAACCCTATTGTGTGAGCAGAAGTCACTGTCTCTCCAAGCCGAGTTTCAGAATTGTGCTGATAATACCTTCTCTGTTCATGCAGAGCAAAGAGGCAACCAAAGGCTGCGCTAGTGATCAACATGGAGAGATGAAGTACCGCATGAAAGCCTGGAATCTGAAGATGTCCGAAGTTCAAGTTTTAAGCTCTGTGGCCAACCAAATAATCAGACTTAGAAGCCAGCTACTCCTGGGTTGTTTCTGACCGTGTCACTTGCTGAGTGGTTGTGACCCTGAAAAAATCACCTAAACTATTCTAATTAGTTTAGGTGCAAACTAGTATATATAAATATATAATATATGCACTACATAGTATAGTATATATAGTATATATACTAGTATATATAGACTAGTATAAATACTATATATAACATAGTCTGTATATACTAATCTATATACTATATATAACATATAGTACATATAGACTAGCTATATAGACTAGCTATAGTCTATATATACTAGTCTATATACTATATATAAGTGATATACTATATACTATATATATTAGTATAAACTAATCACCTAAACTCCTAAACAGTTCTATTTCTCCTTGGCCAACGATGGCCTATTAACATATCTATCTCCAGATGCGTCATCCTTTCAAATAATGAATGTAAAGGTATAACAATGTTAGTTTTTCTCTAACTCTATTGTCCATAGTTTCATGTGTACAATCTGGGTTTCTTTCACTCTAAAGGTAGGAAGTTCCTATTTGGGAGTCTGCAAATACTGAAAAAAAATCCCAGATAGGACTGGGGAGTTGGTTCAAGGGGTGAGGAGCATGCTTTCCTCTGGGTTCCATTCCCTGCCCGGCATAATCTCCTGAGCAATGCTCAGACCATCTCCCAAGAACTGAGTGGGAGTAGCTCCCACGCATAGCAATGCCCCTAAACAAACTAAAAGATTCCATGTAAATGAATGATAATAGTGTTTCAAGATCCCCAAAATAACCAATCAAATAATGTCAGTTAAGGACATCCCAATAGTGAATAGTGGGAAAGCATATAATAATTTTTATCTCCATGAGGAAGGGAAGTAATGGAGGCTCAGCGGTAGGGGCCTTGGGGACATCAGTCATGTGGGCCTTGGTATAACTGCTAACCACAGAGTCAGAAACACTGAAAACCCGAGACCCCCAAACAACCACCAAACTTTCAAATGTGGCTGTCAAGATGGAAGGCTGGAGGTGGGGATGGGTAGGAGGAAACTGGGAACACCAATGGAGGGAAGTTGGCGCTGGTGGTAGAATTGGTGTTAGAAAACTGTATGTCTAAAATTCAGTTATCAATAACTTTGTAAATAATGTTGGGGTTTTTTTGGCTTTTTTGGGTCATATTTGGCTTTTTTTTTTTTTTTTTTTTTTTGCTCAGTTGTTACTCCTGGCTGTGCAGTTAGGATTTACTCCTGGTGGTGCTCAGGGACCATATGGGATGCTGGGGAATCGAACTTGGGTCAGCCACATGCAAGGCGAATTCCCTGCCAGCTGTTTGCCTAAATAATTTTCACTTGATCACTTGATCACTAGACATCCCATTATTCATCAATTTGCTCGAGTGGATGCCAGTAACATTTCCATTTGACCCTGTCACGTAGCCCGATGGCATCTGGTTGCTTCAGGAATACGAAGAGCCTCAAACCCGTTCGTTCAGGGTCTTGACAAAGAAGTCTGACCATCTTGTAAGTGGGCAGCCACGTGATCATTTGACATCCCGTGGGATCCAATTGGTAAGGGTTCTAGTCCGGCATTCGTCTCCAAGTCGCATTACATGTCCAGCCCATCTGATTTTGAAGCCTTGGCAAATGAGACAGCATCCCTGACTCTGGAACAGCGATGGAGGTCAGAACTCCGGATTCCCCTCTCTCACTTGAGTGAGGCGTGATATTCCCAGCATAGCTCTTTCGATTCCTCTTTGGGAGACCCAAATAGCATTCTCATCCTGCTTTCGTAGGGCCGGTCTCCTGAGACCTAAAAAAATAATTTTAGGGTCCCTAAATGAATGGTTCTTTACTAAAATAAAACATTTTAAAAATTACAACATCCAAATGGTAAAAAATAATATTTCTTTCCAACAATTTATAGCAGATAAACCCCTCTTTCTGTGTTCATTGTATCTACCAAACTATTATTTTTATTTTCGTTTGGATACTTCACCTAGCAGTGCTCAGGCTTACTCCTGGTACTGTGCTCATGGATCACTCCTGAGAGTTTGGGGACCATATGCAGTGCCAGGGATAGAATCAGCCTCATACAATGCAAGTACCTTAAGCCCTGTACTATGTCTTTGCTTCTTCTCCAAACCCCAGCTATTTTTTAACCATAACCTTGGTAAATAACTTATAATTAATTGCAGAAGGAAAGAAACCATGATGGCTGCTCCCCATCAGAGTTACTTTGGTAGCCAAATGAGGAAACTTTTCCAGCGTCCTTTTTTTTAAAAATTAATATTTTATTATACCACCGTGAGATATACAATTTCAACGTTGTTCATGTTTGGAGGTTTCGGTCACATAGTGTTCCAGTACCCCGCCCTCCACCAGTGCCCATTTCCCACCACCAATGTCCCCCATTCCCTCCCCACTCCCATAGCTTGCCTCCATGGCAGGTTCTTTATTTCCTTTCTCTCTCCCCTCTCTCTCTTTTCCTTCTCTTACATATTGTGGGTTGCAACACATACACTTAGAGACCATCATGTGCATTTTTTGCCTGTATTTAATGCTCAGTTCTAGGTTGGCATTAGCCCTTTCAACATTTATTCGCACATGATCCCTTCTCTGTCTTACCTAACCTCTGACTCCCACACGTTTGTGGTAATTTCCACTTTTGGTAAGACATCCTATCCTGATCCACGATTCACCTGACATTGGATTTTGGTATCATAATATGTATATATGTATTTATGTCATGCAAATAAATGCAGTCATTCTATATCTGTCTCTTTCCTTCTGACTAATTTCACTCAACATGATCCTTTCCATGTCCATCCATTTATAGGCAAACTTCATAACTTCATTTTTCCTAACAGCTGCATAGTATTCCATTGTGTAGATGTACCAAAGTTTCTTTATTCAGTCATCAGTTCTCGGGCATACTGGTTGTTTCCATGTTCTGGCTATTGTGAATAGCGCTGTCCAGCGTCCTTTTTATCAAAGCCATTCCTCCCTTATCCCTGTCATGCTCTTAACCCTTGTGGTATATGGGACAAGGGGCAGGGTTATGAGGCAGCTTCGAGCAAGAATCTCTTTTCCATTCTCCCATTTTTCTTTCCATGGAATCATATCTTGACAACCTCCTTCAATTCTGACCCAGTAATTGGAGACTTTTGTTCCAATGAAACAGCGATAGTCAATAGGTGAGGAACAGGTTTAATCAGGGCCAGACAAACTCCTGAGATCACCACACAGTTCTCTAGTGAAAGGGTCCACGTCCTTCTCAAAGCATCCTGACCCTACCATCCTGCCATGGCCTGGCACTGCTGTTCTCAGAGGTGAATGCAGAAATGCTATCCCATTTGGGACCCGGAACACAATTTATTCCTGCAAAATGATGAGTGGTAGATTTCACTGGAACTTGGCCCATGTTCTTATACTCACAAGTTGCAGCAGTTTAAAAAAAGTAAAAAGGAAAGGAAAAAGATCTAAATCTTCAGTGTCATTTCTTCCCCCTTCAGTATTTGCTTTAGCTCTCTCAGTGGAGGAGGTCCAGTGGAGTCTCATCTCTGGTCCTGCCCACAGAGCAGCGTAAACTTGCCTTTTCTAGAAGATCTTTGTCCTAAAACCCTGAACTCTGATGAATGTTGTCATTCAAGTCCACCACCAGCCAGAAACCCTCCTGCCTGCTGAGTTATTGAGTCTCTGGCTCTGGGAGCTTGTTCCCGGTTAGGTGCCTCTGTGTGACCTTGCGAACTCTCCTTTCTGCAAGGCCCACCTCAACATGTACACACCCCAGGTGTTAGAAATTCACGAGTCCCCTCAAAGGCCACTTCTTTGTCAGCATCCAGAGCAGCTTTGTTTGTCAGTGGGCCTCCAACTAGCCCTGAGGATGGATTGACTCTCTTTTGGTATTTGTTTCCCATAAATTCGGCTCAGCTTAGGTGAACCTTGGCTTGGACAGGAAAGAGAATTTGTTTAGTTACGCCAGGCTGGAGGCACTAAATTGGACTATATTGTCACTTCTCTTTGCTAATATAAACAAGCCCCCAGACTGCTCAGCCCTTGTCGGGGACCGTAATCGGTCAAGCTCGCTGGCTGAGCTATAACTCAGAAGGAAAAAGTCCGATAACTTAGTCTGTGCTTCACCTTTCATGAGCCATCAGCCCATCCATCACCCCTGACAGAAAAAAGGGCCTCATTCCCACAGAGTGAGCCCCAGAAGGTTTTTCCTGGTGTTAAGTTCTTAAAAATAGCATCTAGGTTGAGGACATTATTCTCTAAAATTTTACACAAGTGCCAATGGTTCTACTAACTCAGCACGGCTGGTGGCATCCTCCCGACTCCTTCCTGCTTATTTAGGACTGAATGACTATTGAGGAACAGTCCTGTTTCACAGGTCAGCCCTTTGAGGTACGGACCCAGCCTGCCTAATATGTCATGCACTTTAAACCCAAGACAGTGGGGCTCTAAGTGTTGAGACTCACCCATTGACTCTGAGAATGCTCATCACTGCTGCTCGCTTACTGAGCATCAGTAAGACCAGACACCATATTCGAGGTTGGGGTGGGGGTGTGTAGGGCTGAAGCAGAGAATGGCCAAGGCTCTTGGTGTTCTGAGGTTTATTCTCATCTGGAGTGAACAGGTCAAGCAAAGCAACAAAATAATTACAGAAAGTTAATTGGACTATGGCATACTAGTTGGGATGATTTGTACGTCCCTCTAGATGCAAATGCAATTTATTGCAGACAGTTATTGCACACAATTCACACTGGCCACATCACTCAATTCACACACAAGGTGTGCCACTCAGGTTTGGATTCATAAAGTTTCCTTAAGTCAGGATCAGTTCATACCTTACTTAGAGTCAGAGTCCAAGTTATCCAGAGTCCAAGTCAGTCACTTTTTGGCTTCTGTTAGCCCAGTTGGTTCCCAGCACTTCATTCATACTCAATTCTCCATGCTAAAGTGGCCGTAATTCTAGAGTACATACAAAGATCATCCCTGTGAATGTATCCTCCTGCTTTTACACATAGTTTTGGTGTATTCAGTCAGCCTTTCTTAAAGGTCCCAAAAAATGTTATTTGTCATCCCAGACTGTCTAATGAAGGGGCCAGATTCTTTCATGATTGGCTGGCTTCCAGGTGCAGCTGTCTACAGTTGTTCCTGATTGGTTATGCCCTGAGTGCAGCTCTTTTCCTTAATTTTGGTTCCCAAGAAACTCTTTGCTAGCATGAGTCATTTTATCTTCTTTTATGTTTCATTTATGCTTTTATCATATGGTGTGTCTGAAACTAGACCTGGGGGTGAGAAAGACAGTAGAGAGCGGCGAGCAAGGTACTTGCTTTGTATGTTGCCAATCCTGGGTTCAATCTGCAGCCCCCTCTGTTCCCCTGAGCCCTGCCAGCAGTGATCCCCGAATTCAGTGTGAGGAGTAAGCCTGGAGCACTTCTAAATGTGGCCCGAAAAGAAAACCAAAAATTGAAGCAAGAATACTGAATCAAGATCTTTGAGGAGATCTTGAAGGATTCAGTGGGGCTAACACATTCAGCGATGAAGCAAGCAGGCAGAGGACGCCTTTAAGACCTTAGTCTTACTGGGGTAATAGTAAGACGTGGTTTCATTCCCAGGACAATTAGACACCTGAGCTTCTGTCTTACTTACATTATTGCTTTGAGATTAGCCAGAGGTGACGTTGGAAGATTCCCAGTCCTATCCTGAGTGATTGCATTATTGTAGGGAAGACTCCCTTTCTGCAGACCCCTACTGAAGCCAGAGGGGTGGAGAGTGTGTGACAGAAATAGTGAGCTGAGCTCACAGGCTGCCCGAATCCCTCCAGCCCCGGTGAACCCCAAGAACGGATCTCCTCAGCCTCGCAGTGCAGGGGCTGCTTCCAGGTTGTAAATGACTCACCAGGGGAGTTGGTTTTTCCTTCCAGGGGTCAGGCATGTTCTTTGGGGGTGTTTTTGTATTATTCCCCATTTGGAGAGAACTGGGACTCCCTAATGTCATTTATTAGAGGCCAGGATTACCTCATCCTCTGAGAGTGCTCTGAGGATTGTGCTTGCTTGAAATGTTTAAGTGAAGATGAAATTCATTTCACTGTGAGGAGTGTTGAGAAGCAGATATAACACCAGGTGCGGCAACACCTTGCTTGGAATTGAATCTTACAATGATCTGAGGATCCCTCCAGGATCCAAGAGCCAGGAAGAATGATATGTTTCTTAAGGTGCTCAGGGTATTAAAGAAAGGTATGTGAGGGTGTATTCTAATGCTCTGAGACAAAATGAACTCCAAGGGAAAACAGGGCAAGGCTCACATTTGGTTTTCTATTGATTTCAGAAAGATGGAAGGTCACTTACTACACCTCTGAGGAGCACAGACTGATTCTAGGTTCACCCGCGTTCCATGAGGATTCTTCTCAGAGCTCTCTGCTGGCGACAATGGTCACACTAGTGTCCTCATTCCTTCTTCCGGGCCCTGAGACTTTGTCCCCTGATCTTTTGTGCAGTGAGTCTCAACCTTTCCTGGGAGAAGCTCTGTGACATTTTTGTTTAATCACTAGTAAAGCTGCATTGCATTGCATCCCCTAAAAGAGATGTTAAACACCTTGGGTTGGAGAGACAGTATGGGGTTTACGATGCTTGTCTTGCAAGACCCTGGCCCTGGTTCATTCTTGGCACCACATATGGTCTCCTGAGCATAGCGGAAAATGGGTGCTGAAAGAAGACAAAGTGAAGACCTAAGGTAAGAAGCTGCCACCTGGCCAAGAAATGCCGAAGGCTACTGGAAGTGGGCAGAAGGCTTAGAACCCACTTTCCTTTACTGACCCTGAAGGAAACCTCCAAGCCTTCTGTTTTGACTTCTAACCACCACCAGAACTCTGCAAGTTTCTACTGCTTAACTCACACTGTGCAGCTCTGGGAAATGGATATGTGGATTTTTCCACTTAACAGAGCATGAACATGTGCTTTACCTAAGAAACTTTTCAGACTTTATTTTAACTTGGGTTCAGAGAGACCTAAAACTCACCAATCATCACTGCCCTTAGTTATTACACTAGTTCTAAGTCTTTATTATCTGCTCTGCTTCCATTATTTAATTTCTTAAAAGGTGGGCTTCAATATATATTTGCAGTTTACAACCACCTGAGAAAAGACTTGGATTTTAACTGCTAAGCTCGGGGTCCCAGAGCCTTGGTATTGGGCCTATAATGACTGGGAACTTTCAATCATCCTAAAATATACTTCCTTAGAAGTAAAGGAGTCTTAGAGGGTTGATCTAGAAATCTCTCCACCACAAATACTATTGTGTCTTTGGAAAACACGTGTTCTGAGTTTTCTATAACTGACTTGCTAATGAAAGCGCCAACACATGTTTATTATTTAGTTGTGGTTTTGCTCACAGGTTGCCTGAGTCATTAAGCTGAAATGTTGCGTTACTTGTAAAAATTATCCAGGATTTAAAAAAAATAGTATGTGTAGAGATGTGTATTTTTTTTTTTAATTTTTTATTATACCACCATGAAACATACAATTACAAAGGTGTTCATAATTGGTTCTTGGTAATACAGTATTCCAGCACCCATCCCTCCACTAGTGCCCCATTTCTACCACCAATGTACCCCTCCCCTCCCATCCCCCCACCCGCCTTAATAGCAGGTACCCCAGTTTCCTCTCTTTCTCTCTCTATCTCTCTCTCTGTCTCTGCATCTCTCTCCCTCTTATTTTGAGATGTGTATTTTTTGCCAAATACTGTCAGAACATTTAAAAATACGTCTCTTCTCCCTGCTGGATGGAGCAGAGTTAATGGGACTACTTGATTACGAATCAGCAGGATGGAAACGAAACCAGAGGGAGTGAGAAGAACTTTATGTTTTAGAGACACCAAGTTATAAATTTAAATGGAGCTATCAAGAGAAACCATGCTCAAGAAATCAAATAGCCACACTTCTTAGACTGATGAAGATGGCCCCTTTCTACTCCTTTTTCTCACCATAAGCCTTTGATTCACAATAACAGTCATGACCATAGAGAATGTACTTTTTCTTAGTTCTCTACAGAGTCGATATATACAGCTAATGTATTGGATGATACAGACAGTTGCTGCAATCCTAGAGTGGAGATAAACAGGGATTTGTTATAAAAGTTACTTGAGGGCCTGGCAGAAAGAACACGGGTCAGTCGTGCATGCATAGGCAGAGCCCTGGTAAGATCCTAGCACCACCGCAGGGGATGGCCTGGTGGTCCCCAGCCCAGTAAGGCCATGGGAGTGTCACATTATTGTGCCTAGTACTGAATCGTTTTCCCAGATACTATGTATGAGGCACTACTTAGGAAGCAGGAAGAGAATGTGTCTTGATAATCAAGGGATTAATTTTCTAATTTTCTTGATTAACACATTTTCTGAGGTACTGTATCAATCAGTCAAGTTTGGATGCTTATGTCAAACTAACTTAAAAGGGAGATAAAGGAGTGGGATCAATCAAATCACCAAATTGCAGAGAATGCCACTTCAGTTGCTGGGTACGGGAGAGATGTGAGCCAGAATACAACTGATCTCACATGTGCAAATCTGAATTTCATAGTTCTCTGCACATTATCTTTGACTTATAAGAGTTTGGAATCAACGAGTGTCTGTATTATATCATTTTTGTATTACCAGGAATGTGTGGGTTGCTTTTGGGCATCAAAGGAGCCATTCATATATTACAAAAACATTTTAAATTTGCCTAAAAATATTACTTGACTTGTGTTTGGAAGAATGAGAAATGGATACAAAATTACTTGAATAACTACAACACTTCCAGATAGAAAATCCGTAATATTCTCATTCAGGATTTGATCTTCCGCACTCATCTGAAAATGGCCAATTTGATGAATTTGCATGCAAATTGCATGATTATGAAAAGATGTTCTGCATATTCAAAACAGATTTGTCTTATTTGTTTCCTCTAGATCTTTGCATAAGAGAATAACTGAAATTGTACTTTTGTGTGGTCATGTGGTTATTTTTCCTCCCTCCCTCCCTTCCTTCCTCCCTTCCTCCCTTCCTCTCTTCCTCCCTTCTTCCCTCCCTCCCTCCCTTCCTTCCTTCCTTCCTTCCTCCCTCCCTTCCTTCCTTCCTTCCTTCCTTCCTCCCTCCCTTCCGGCCTTTCTTCCTCCCTCCCTCCCTCCTTCCTTCCTTCCTTCCTTCCTTCCTTCCTTCCTTCCTCCCTTTCTTCCTTCCTTCCTCCCTCACTCCCTCCCTTCCTTCCTCCCTCTCTCCCTCCCTCCCTCCCTCCCTCTCCTTCCTTCCTTCCTTCCTTCCTTCCTTCCTTCCTCTTCCTGTTCTATTTTCTATTCTTTCTCAATCCTATTACATCTCTAAAAGATATTCAGTTAAGCCAAGTGCTATTGTGTTGGAGAATACAGACACAGAATTTGCAAACAGAAGACATTTGTGCTCTCACCACTATTTATTAGCTGAGTACCTATGAGCAAGTCATTTTACCATCCCTACAAAATGAGAGTGTTGGTGTCAAACATCCAACGTGTTTGTTGGCTGTACCGAATGAGCTTATATGTGAGACAGTGCTTCTTGAGAGTGAAGGCACTGATCAGATAACTCTTTCATTTAACTCTGTCATTTAACTCCCAATGACTTTCTTGGTGTCTCTATTGGGATCACTAACTTCTAGTAGCCACTGTTAGATGTGCCCAAGCATAAAATGATCATCATCACCTCCCGCGATTGAAACAATAAGCCCTCAGGTATTCAAGCATTCATTCTGAGGAGAATTTCTGTGCTTCTAAAAGATGAGGAAAGCATCCAAAGGCCTATTCTTGCCCAGACTTTCCTAACCCCTCTCTCACCATTCCTAAAAAGGATTATATAGTCCTAATTAGGCCTAGAGAGGCCCACAAAAGAAATATATTTCCAAGCACTTTGGATTTATGGACTGAAAACAGTAGGCTACTGTGCATTTTCATACTTTCAGAGAGACAATTAAGATAACTTTAGTTATGGTTTTGAAAAACTGTCGGGCAGGATTCAACTGAATATATAGTTTTTCTCTGTCAAAACTCAAACTGAAATGACATTTTTGGAATCCACTCACTCTGTTAAAAAGCAATCAAACATCTGAAAACACTCAATGAGTTGGAAGAAAGTTGTACAAAGTTTTGTGATCCTCAGGAGAGGAACAAGAGTTTGGAAGAATATTCAGCTGCCAAAGTGTAAGAACAGACAATTCACAAACAGTGGTGTTAAACGGTCTGAAATGAGTGAAAAATGTTCATCTACACCCAAAAAGATAGGTCAGCAAAAAAAAGGCCCTAAAATGCTTTAGAGAAGGATAAAAATACAGTCCAGTACTTGATACTTAGTGGTTGTTCATTTCTGTCAAAAGAAATGTTTGTATATCTTGTGGTTGGGAATGTAAATGAGTGCAATCTCTTTCGACTGAAATTTGGCATGATCTAGAGAGAAATAATTTTGTAATTCACTTTAAGATATTTATTCAGTGATTTAAAAAAAATTAGGACTGAATATTTTATTCACTGCCATCAAATTCTGTTGACTTTTATCTTTACATTCTGCCCAGTGGATAATCTGAAAACAAAATCAAAATAAAACATTTGGAACGTTCCTAACAGGGTTCATTAAAATTGCCTGGGAATGGCCCAGCTGAGGTGTTTTCTTATCTCATTCTTATTTAAGATGAAGTTGTGCCTTCGCGAGGGTGCAGTTGCACACTTGTGAGTATACACTTGTTTCTAGTTGTATTTTTGGCGGGGAGGGGCACAGTGCTTGCTCTTGGCTTTGCAGTCAGGGATCGTTCCTAGTGGTGCCTATAATGGAACTGTGTGGAGTTCGGGAATGGACCTGTGTCATCCACAAATACCCTACCCACTGTACTATCCCTCTTGCCCCCTGTAATTGTTTCTTGTTTTTCCAATAATATTTAAAGGACTTTTTTTTTCTTTGGAACAAATAGAAAATAGCTCAAATTTTGTCCAGCACTTTGGGAAATTAGGCTCAAACCCATCGTGCAGAATCCAGAAGAGTTGTCTGACATACTCTTGGTTGCTGTCTGCTTGTCTAGTCCAGATAACTTTGCATCCTTCATCCTTCTCTTCTGAGAAGAGTGACCTTGTGAACAGCAGCTAGAGCCTTTGTCTTCTGAACTCTGTTGGGTTTGACCATGGGAGAGCCAGGGAGAAGGGAAAGACCTTGAACTCTTTGTTCCCTGAAGCTCACTGCCTGTAGGGCAAGGGCTCTTCAGCCAACACCTTTTGAGGCAGTCTCTCCTGACAGCTCTTCCAGGAAGAAGGTCAGAACAACTTTCAGCTCTGACTGTCTTTTTTAATGGTTGTTGGTTTTCCTTAAAGTGCCCTGGTGTTTGTAAGCTTCCTTCTTCAAGCTCCAATTTCTTCTTCCCAATTTACCATCCCTTTCCTGCCAGTCCTGAGCTGGAAACCTCTTTCAGGATTCTGCCACTTCATTCTGCTGCCATGACTCTCCCAGAGAACAGTTGACAGTGTCTTCACAGAGCTCCCTGCAATTAGCAGATTTGATGACTGTACTAGTGTACCATGATGTACTGGTTGACGAAGATCAGCCTCAAGCCCTGAATCTATAAAAGGTGGATCTTGGCAATGAGGTTTTCCAAAATATCAATGTGTCAAGATAGAGCTATGATGGAGTCAACTACTGCTAATAATGAAGAACTGAGTCGTGTGTATGTGAGTCAAATAAAGGGGGAAAGGCACTAGCTTTGCATGTGGCTCATCTGCAAAGCACTACTTCCCTGATCAACTCCCAGGGTTCTCTTGGTGAACTTGGTGATCACCTCCCACGGTTCACTCTGCACAGGGTCAGAAACAAGTCCTGAGCATCTCTAGAGTAACTCCACACACCTCTCTCTCCAACCCCATATCTTGCTTAATTTGGCTTAAAATGTCTTAAAAGTTAATTAGCAAGAATAGATGTGCCGAGGTGATATTTTTGTTTTGTTTTCCTGGTTTTTTAACATTTTCAGTTTTTGCACATAGATGCTTCAATTTACCTTCTGTGTCTTAGAGAAAAGAGATAATTTCAGCAAATGTACCCAAAATAGGCTATAATCAGTGTCTGTCAAAATCTGCATGCCAGCTCATAGAATGACCCTGAGGATGCTATCTATGTGTCATGCCACCCACCTCATAGATTGGTAGTAAAAGAGGTGAAGAACCTCGTTTGGGCTATAGAACAATTCATTCACGGAATTCCTATAATGAATGGCAGTCCAGTTTTTCTCATCAATCTTTGTAGTATAAAGTTCCAAATATCACACCACCATTTAATTACTATTTCAGAATTAGGTATCTCAGATGCATTGTCTTGTTTAATCCTCATTATAATTCCCCTTTATCAATTTACAGTTCATTAGCAGGCTGAAAGGTGGTGAGGTTTGAGGCACACAACCCACTTTCTCTATGGACTTGTGTCTTGCGTCTCCTGAGAGAAATACGGGCTGGGTAAATTCAGCACTGCTTCCTGCTGAGGCTATGGTAGAATAACCTCAAGCGATGAGAAGAAAACAAAGCTCAAACATTTTCCTCCTCTGATCAATTGAATTCAATTTAATTGCTGGATACTAAGGTGACTGACATGAATGAATAAAACAGTGTAGCCTTCCAGGAATCTGAGGCTCACTTGGTAGACAAAGCAATAAAGAAGAAATGAGAGAATGATAATAAGATGTGATTAAAATGATAACAGAAACATACTCAAAATGTAGTGGGAAAACAGACAAGGGAGCAATTGGGCCTT
Organism: Cryptotis parvus; assembly: GCA_021461705.1. Lineage (NCBI taxonomy): Eukaryota > Metazoa > Chordata > Mammalia > Eulipotyphla > Soricidae > Cryptotis > Cryptotis parvus. Next base: position 15,432 of record JAJIBD010001705.1, read on the forward strand.
TGACAGGTAGTGGGGTGTCATAAAAAATTATGTATCAAAAGTGACAGGCTTGACCTTGAAGCAGGTTTAGGAGTTGCATAGGGAAACCAGCGGAGAAAGCAATATTACAGGCAAAAACCCACAGGAGCTTCTCATTCTTGCCAAAGGCTAATCATCTCCAATTGTTTTCTCAACCTTGGTTTCCTATGACCTGTCTGGATTTCCATGTAAAAAGTGTCTAAAGAATCAATGTACCATTGGAAGAGAGGCATTGGGAAAAAGGAGAAGCTGGCTGGTCTGGAATAAAATCTAGTCTTTGATCTTATTTTCCACAGGACCATGGACTAACTACCTGGAAAACTAAATGGTGACATGGAGCCTGAAGTTTGACATAAATGTTGAGTCTGAGAGGTGTGACACAATTCACAGGGCTAACCTCGAATCTGGTTTGTCAGAGTCTTGGAGACAACTGTCTATTTGAGATTCCACATGGAGTTAGGATCATGAAAGTATTAAGGAAATATTAAGGAATGAGAATTTATAGAAGGGATTTGCCCACTCAATACTATTACTCAAAAGATTACTGTATCATATCAGACCAAGAAGAGGAAAGAGGATTTAGAAGGTTGTCTAAGATGTCACAAAGATTGATAGAGTTTACTTGACTAAGAAAAGCAGAGCAGTTCAATTCAATTTCAGATTTTTTAAATATGTGAGAATCCTGGAACTTCTTATCTCTACCCTCAGACAGATGTGATTTTTTTCCTGAGACCTGAAAGCCTGTTCCCCACTGTCTTATGTCATCTTGTCTAAGACCCTAGACCTACTACTACAGTTTTTCTCACCGTGATCAGTACATGCACTTTTAAGTCATGCCCAAGAGTCCAGTAAACTGGACAGAAGCTACAGGTATGGAGGAAAAGAATATTTTAAACTGGAGACTAAGAACCTAGATCAGTTTGGATTCAAAAAAGTAACGGAATGCATGGGGAAGGAAGTAATGGATTACCCTCCCCCTCCGCTGTCCCCACAAAATGCGATAAATCCCTTTTTTTTAACTAGTAAGTTGATACTAAAGTTCATGCAGGAAAACAAAACTTGCAAAACAGTTGTTAAATCACTGAGGAAAGATAGTAACAGATAAATAATTAAAACAGCAATACAGGCATATGGATAGAGAGACCAATGAACTGGACAGAAAGTGAGCAAATACCTCTAAAAGTATACAAGGGTTTAGTTTGGGATAAAGGTAACATCTACAATCTCTAAGGTAGAAATGGACTTTTGAATAAATAGTGCAAGGACCATGGGATAGGCATCTATACCAATAAACTTAGAAAGGGCATGAATGAAGACACCCATGTGGGGGAGGAGAAGATAATGGTGACTCTCTGCAATGCAGGTGTGAGGTGATGCTTTTTCCACACAGCTCAAAAAGCCAGGTGCAATAAGAGAAAAGGTTGATCTTCAAAATGATCTAAAAAAGAAAAAATATTTGCAAGGGAAATTTAAGAAATCATGACAAAGTCATAAGCCAACCATGGAAACCATTCTCAACATATATCACAGCTAAAGGGCTAATCCTTCGATATAGAACAAGCCGGATGTGGGAGGTGAAAAAGCTCCTCAAGCCTTTTTCTAGATTATCGTTTAGGTCTCACCTGGATTTCTATGGCAGTGGCTGTAATTAGACTGCTGTTGGTTTGGCTTGATTTACCATTTCATGGTCACTTTGTTGTTATTTTTTGCTAACTTACTTTCACTCCCAGGGACCAGCTTGATTTATAAGTGTTTTCCCAGATCACATTCTGTGCTGGGCTCTGCACCTGGTGTTTTCCCAGGCCAGCCTGCACGACTGGCTTTTGGGCCTCTTATTTGTGGATGGTTATTAGGGAGTTCCACACACATCGCCCCTTGGGTGGTAGGAGGCTCAAGGAAAGAGGCTGGGTTGGGGGAGTCCTTCAGGGGAGATGAATATACTCCAAAAATACACAAAGTCTCCAGGCGTGGGGATTTCCAGGTGTTATTAGACACACAGGACCCTTTATGGTTATTCCAATGGGAATAGATAAGTTTTAAAGGTGGAGTGGGGGTAAATAAATAGGTTTTTAGGTTATAGATAGCTAAACCCAACGCTCTTTTTCTTTTTCTTTTTTTTTTTCTTTTTTGGGTCACACCCGGCGATGCTCAGGGGTTACTCCTGGCTCTGCACTCAGGGAATTACTCCTGGCGTTGCTCAGGGGACCATGTGGGATGCTGGGGATCGAACCTGGGCTGGCATGGGCCGGCCGCGTGCAAGGCAAACGCCCTACCCACTGGGCTATCGCTCTGGCCCCCCAACCCTCATTTTCATCTTCCTTACTTAGGAGACCAAATTTCATGAGCATGGCCTATGTCGCCATCAAATTCATTAAAGTTCATGGGTGAATGGCAGAAAGAAAATAATGTTTTGGAATGAGAAAATGTTCTGGAAAATTTAAAGAACATTAGCCAAATTTTCCCAGACTCATCTGGGGAGGCTGAGGACCAACTTAACCAGAGATTTCTGCTCCTGTGAAGGTGGAGAAATGTGTTTCCAGGAAATGCATTCTGGAATTCTGGGCTAGATCCACCTACAATTGACCTATTAGCACTATAACAGCAGCACTTTAGAGAATTTAGTAGAGAATGTTATGCTTTCTAGGTTTTCATTTTTCTTTATTTATTTTGGAAACAATTTTTGGTGCTTCAAGCTACTCTGTGGAACCATGAGGTGCCAAGGCTCAAACCCAAGCCCCTGCTTGCAGAGTCGCACTCATCCCTTTGAGCTATCTCCCTGAGTCGGGTTTCTGCTTTTTGTTTTGTTTAGTTTTTTGAGATACACCAAATACTGTTACTGTTGGCTGTGTCCAGGGATAAATCCTCATGGTGCTTGGAGAACTAGTGACTTCTACTCTTGAAATCGTCTTCACATTATTAATCTCAAACAGGCACATGGCCTATGGAATTGGCAAGGGGGTGGAGCTGGGGGTAGGGAGGACCATCACCATTATGCAGAAGAGATAAATAGAGCTGAGAGGTTAAGAGATGGGGGAGATAACCCAATCAAAGTCTCTGGACCAGGAAGCACATCCGCTGGGATAGATTCCAACAAGGCCACTCACAAACCCGGTATCTTAAGCAACTCAGAGCTTTGTGGTGACTGGGCGGGCCTCTGTGCCAGCTCCTATTACATGAGTAGTTTTCACAAGAGGGTCCTTGAGGGCCCTCCCACAGTGCTTGTTCCAGGAATTTATCACTTGCCGGACCTCACCAGGAAGTAGTCAGTGGAGGTGAACAGTATACAGGTCCCTGAGCTGCAAAACTCCCTCTTCTCTGACTCCATGCAGTGAAGAAACCAAGGACTTGCTTGGGACAGTGAGTGGACTTTTCCCTTGCACAGATGATCCATGGACACAGGCATTTCTGATGGCTACAAAAGTTTTAAAGATTTTTAACTTTGTGTTTCAATTCCTCCTTGTCTTTTTCATCCTTCCCAGTTTTACTGAAGTTTGATTTATGTGCCATAAACTCCACCCTTCATAAGTATATAATGCAACTTATTATTGTTTTTACTTTTTGGAATCACACGCCAGCAATGCTCAGGGGATTACTCCTGGCTCTTCACTCAGGAATTACTCTTGGCCATGCACGGAACCATATGGGATGCTGGGGATTGAACCTGGTTGGCCATGTGCAAGGCAAACACCCTGCCCACTATACTTTTTGCCCCGGCCCCCTATAATGTGACATTTCTACTTATTATATTTATAAACATTTACTGAGTTGTGCCACCATGACACCACAATCCATGTTTCGAACATTTCCCTCACTTTCAGAGTTTCCATTGCAGGAGGAGAGATAGTTCGACGGACCGAGTGCAGACTTTGTATGTAGGAGGACCAGTTTTACTTCCTGGCACCACATGGTCCACGGAGAATCAGCTGGCATGACCCCTGAGCAAAAATCTGTGAGTACTCAGGCACTGAATACTACCAGGTGTAACTCACAAAACAAAATAGGCAAATAGCAACAACAAAAAAGTTCCTTGGTTCCAATTTAATCATTTTGTACCCCCCTTCTCCAGCTAGTCCCAAGGTTATTTGTTTTCTAACTTTAAAATTTTCTTTTGGTACATTTTTATATTGTATAATACGTAGTTTTATCCATCTGGCTTTTGAAACTTGCCATAATATTTTTAATGTGGTAGTATTTATCTGACCTTTTTATAATCAAATAATATGCTGTGTGTGGAGATACCACACTTATTTGTTTATTAACTGGTGGATATTTAAGTTGTTTCCATGTTTTAGTTATCAGGAAAAATACTGCTATAAGTTCGATTCTCTGTAGAAGGATATATCAGTTATTTCTCTTGGGTAAATTCCTCTTGTAGACATGCAGATTTGTTTTCCCTTAAGTTACTAGGCAGTATTTGAAGTTGTACTTTTTTTTTCTGTATGAATTAAAAAAATAAATTAAGGGGCCAGAGGCGATAGCCCAGAGGGTAGGGCGTTTGCCTTGCACGCGCCGGCCCATGCTGGCCCGGGTTCGATCCCGGCATCCCATATGGTCCCCCGAGCACCGCCAGGAGTAATTCCTGAGTGCAGAGCCAGGAGTAACCCCTGAGCATTGCCGGGTGTGACCCAAAAAGCATAAATAAATAAATAAATAAATAAATAAATAAATAGTTTGGGGAGTCCCAAGCAGTATTCAGGAGGCCCAGGCCACCCTGATGATTCGTATCAGTAAGTCAGTTCAGTGCAAGAGGACCCGAGGCTGCTCAGCTGATGAGGTTCTGTGGGGCTAGAGTTTGCACAGGCCACAGTGTGGTGGTTGGCAGACCTCCAGGGCCACATCGAGTGATGACGATCACCAGGGGAGCAGGCACTGCCACGGAATGAACTAGAGTCAGTGCCGTACTATGCCCATGCTTTAACACCCTGTACTATCTCTCTGGTGCTTTTTATTTTTTTAAGTAATTTTATTATATTACCACGAGACAGACAATTACAAGCTGTTCATGATTGGGTTTCCAGTCATACAGTGTTCCAACACCCATTCCTCCACCAGTGCATGTTTCCCACCACCAATGTCCCCAGTATCCCTCCTCCCACCCTGCCTGCCTCTATGGCAGACACTTTTCTTTTTCTTCTCTCTCTCCTCTCTCTCTGTTTCTCTCTCTCTTTTTATTTTGGGCATTGTGGTTTGCAGGTACATTCACTGAGGCGTGAATATCATGTGTATATCTTTACCTACTTTCAGTACTCAGTTCTAGTCTAGCGTTGCAGATTCCAACTATTGGCAAACTAGTACGTTGTCTGTTTTACTTAATCTCTGTCCCCACACACCTGTGGTAGATTCCAACCATTGGTGAGTCCTCCTGACCCCTGTTTTGTCTTCTCGTCCTATTTTTTTAAAACTTCCAAGTATATGTTTCAGGTTAACAGGTTTGTATTTCTTATATGCTACCATGCCACAATCAGCACCAGTGTATTCCTCCATTACAGTGTATTAAACCCCTCTCAGAGGGTGGGGTTTGATCCCCACCCTCACATTTCCTCCCTCTTCCTCCTCTGCTAACCACAGCTCTGCTCGGAGTCCCTGGCAGTGTGTTGGCTTTATCTGCTCCTTTGCTTGCTTTTCTATATTGCACAAATGGGTGAGATCATTCAATAGGTTCCTTTTTCCTTCTGACTGATTTAACTTAGCAGGAATTCCTAGAACTGCCTTTGCAAAATGAAAATATTTGCCCAGGTCGCTCAATAGACTGAGCACGCTTTGCCATTGGGTTCAATCCCCAGCATCTTCCTGAGCGCCACAAGGAGTGGCACCCAAAACCAAACAATAAAAGAAAATTTAAAATGGAAGCAAAAACTCTCATCATGCTACCTACTCTCCGTTTAACTTGAATAAAACAATCCATAGGAACTATGTGGAAGAGTAAGTGCATAACGGTTTGCTATGCTTTCTTCATGCTAGGCAGCTTTCATAGATGAGTAGTCAGTCTTGAAGTAATGTGATCATCCAGAGCGTGGTTGTTGTGGATAAAATTGTTTCCTCCCCCAAATTCATGTAGGAATTTCCTAAGAGCTAATCTCTCAGAAGGGGGATGTTTTTGGATATATGGACTCTAAGGAGATCACAAATTTAACTGAGTCATAAATCCTCATCCAATATCAAAATAGGAGAAAACCCAGGGAACCTGTCCACAGAGGAAAGGCCAGATGCATACCGTGAGCCAGGAGACCATCCCTGAGTCAGGGAGAAAGGTGCTGGGAGAAACCACCCCTCTGAGCACACATTTTGAGATCCTTCTGAGCTTTAAGATCCAGAAGCACGTGAGTAAATCATCTCTGTCTTTCCAGCCACCCAGAGGGTGGTGTTCATTGGAGACAGCTCTCTAGTAAACTAATAATCCCATAGCCCCATACTGCAAGGAATTTGCTCTTCCAGGTTCCTGGGAGAGCGTTTTTATTCCATAAGCCCCCACCTGCATTGTGAATCCTCTCCTGAGACTGAAACTGTTGGTACTTTTCCACACCACTGTGTCTCTTCTTCTGCTTCCTCAGACTGAAGCACACACAAAAGTTCTCAGGGGTTACATCTGGCTCTGCACTCAGGAATTACTCCCAGCAGTGCTCGGGGACCATATGGGATGGCGGAGATCAAACCCGGGTTGGCTGCGTGCAAGGCAAACGCCCTACCTGCTGTGCTATCGCTCCAGTCCCCTCAGAAAATTTTTAATAAAACAAATAAGTCCTAAGAAAAACCAAGAGAGAGGAGAGGGCAGAGTAGAGATCTCTGGGAGAAATAGGCTGTATAAGGACCTCTGATCTCAAGGTCATGAAATTCCTGGCACTGCCATCAAGTCTGCAGAACCGCTCTCACGCTCGGGGCCATATAGCCACTGGGAAGCACCCAAGGTATTTCAAGGAGACCACAGGGAAATTTGCACAAATAAGAGATCACAGAAAGAGCCTATATGGTCAGCCTATAGAACGGGGTAGGTGGCTACACAGAGGAAAATCATAAGGTTCAGTTCTTTCCATGGTCAGAAAAATGGATGAGAAACACTGTCATCGACCCATTGCCCATGATCCTTTGCCCCTCTGTTGTCTTTGATACATGTCAAAGGATGAGTTTACCTACTCACCTGAGCTATCCCAGGCAAGTAAAGTGCGAGTAGAAAATTCTCCCATCCTTAAGGACTTCCAACCAAACTATCTTTCTAGCTTCTATTTATAGCTCTTGTTTCATTTGCTAAACAGCTGCAGTGGATGCTGCCCAAACCCCATCTCTTTCTATTTGTTTCTCAAGTCACACATAATATAGATGTTTGGGTTTTCACCTGGTGGGAATGAGCAGAATTTTACAGCAAGACTTGATGTTCCTTTCCTTATCCTATTTCTGATGGGACGTGATAAACTAAGTTTACTGAAGTAGAGAGATTAAAGGAGACTGATTCACAAGGTGCTGCCTTTCCAGCTCTGGGTTTTTCTGCCTTCGTTTACTTTAGAAGAGAAAGACAAATCTTTCTTCCCTCCAATTTGAAGATAACTTTGAGTTTCAGAGAAGTGAAGCAGCTTGCCCTACATTGTAAGCATGAGAAATCAGCAACACGCTGAATATACCTTTTGTTTCTGTTTTTTTTCCAAACTCCACATTCAACCATTTCCCCGTCAAGTAATCCTAGTTTTATTGTTTGTCTTTCTATTTGGTTTTTATTTTTTTATTGATTTGTTCAGTTTTACATACATAAATGAAATCTTCCAATAGTTGTCTTTTGCCTTCTGACTTGCTTCTCATAAGACTTTAAAGCACCTTTCATTTTGTAGTAGTGGCAAAATTTCAATTTTTCCCCTTTATATAATTAAGTAGTATTCCATTGTATACATATACCACATTTGGAAAAATTTATTATACCACCTTGATAGACACAATTACAAAGCTGTTCATGATTGGTTTTCAGTCACGGTGTTCCAGCACCCATCCCTCCACTAGTGCACCCTTCCCACCACCAATGTCTCCAGATTCCCTCTCTCCTCCCCCAGCATGGCTTTTTGTCAGGGACTTTTCTTCTCTCTCACTCTTGCTCCCTTCTCTACACATTGTGGTTTGCAATACAGAAATTTATGGGTTGCCATGTACATCCCTTTGCCTGTGTTCAATGCTCAGTCTGGCATTATCATCTTACCACTTCTTTTTTTAAGTAAGCTGTCAAAGAACAGTTTGTTTGAATCTATATTTTATCCAGTTACTATAATCCTACAATACACATTAGTGTGGATCTAATTTTTTGTGTCAATGTCTTCATGCTTTTTTAGATAAACCCCCACAAAGTGGACTTTCTGGATCCTTTTAGGTTTCTTGAGGAAGCACCACATCATTTTCAAAAAGGCTGCATCAATTTATTGACATTCTATAAATGCTCTTGTGATAGCCAAGGCTGCATAAATTTGGTTGTGGCACTTGCACACTTTAGTTGCAGTGCTTGTACACCTTGATTGTGGCAGGCTGGATATTGCGGACTTCGTTATGGCACTGGCAAACACACAGAGTAATACCTTTGGGATCACAGTCCACATGTGGGGGCAGTGTTGGGATTGAACTCACGGCCATATACTTTCGACCTAGATGCATTACCTCTGAGCTAACCCAGAGTCGTTGTTCTGTTTCTGTAAGATTGAATTCTCAGCTCTTTGACAGAATAGATATTTTGATTATTGTTTAGACTTCAGAACATATAGACATGTGTTAAGTATTGGTTACCTTAATGAATAAGAGTGAAATACGGGATGATTACAGAAAACCAAGGGAGGAAAATCTTTAACGGGAAATGTGAATTGGAAGACCAATGAAAACAAAAAGCTAAGAGCTAACAGAATGAAATAAAGTCTGGAGTCGATGGTTGAAGCTGAGCGGCTGCATTCTCAGAAGCAAACCTGAAGAACAGAAGGCAGAGGCTCCAACCAGGCCTTCAGCTGGTCTTATATCAGAGAGTGGGAAGGCATCTGTAGAGGAGAAAGAATGATTGAAAGGGAGGAGAGCCAGCAGCACAAAGGGTCCACACAGCCACAGGAGAGAGTTTCTAGGAGACAGAGGTCAGTTGTGTCGATTGTAGTAAAGAGGTAAAAAACATGAGATGGAGGAAACACTAGAATCTTCAGCAAAGCCATGCCCTTAGTAAATGCAGGGAAGAGGCTCCCATTGTAAATACGTAAAAAGTGTTCCCAATGCAAAACGCTCCCCATTTTATACATACTCCCTAGCATGCGTAAAGTTTCTATCAGCATCAAGCAAAAAATAGAGAGGGTTGAAATAATACAGGAATGAGCAAGTTGTGGTGGTAGATCTCTGTGGATTTAGGGCATCCAACATAAGAGAAAACTTTGCTGTCTACTGCCATTTTTATGAAAATGTGTATCAAATTGGATGCATAATAATTCTATTAGAAATAGAGAAAGTAGAGTCCATAAAGACAATAGAGAAGTTAGGCTCCTTGCCTTGCATGCTGTCAACCCTGGGTTTGATCCCCAGCACCATATAAGGTACCCCAATCCTGTCAGGAGTGATCCCTGAACACAGAGCTAGGAGTAAGTCCTGGGCACTACTGGGTGTGTCCCAAGAAGAAACAAACAAACAAAACAAAAAGGAAGAGAGAGAGAGAGAGAAGAGAGAACAATCTCTATCTAATACTCTCTATTTTTTTTCCTTTTTTCTTTTTACCCCCTTTGGGCCAAACCTGGTAACATTCCAAGGCTACTCCCAGGGATCATACAGCGTCAGAGATGGAACCCAGGGTTTCTGTCTGAGCAACAGCCCCTAGTGACATCTCCCTAAACCATCATTCTTTATCCTTTGAAAACAAAGAAAACAGTCACAAAGAAATCTATCAAGAAAAAAGTCCATCTAAATTAAGTATTTGAAAAGCAGAAACCATGTAGACTAGGCTAGCAGTGAATCCATTCTCAGCAGTCTTCATTAAATAGCTGGCTATCAGGAAAAACCTTGGATAGAGCTGGAATTTAGATGACAAGTTGGGAGTGCATAAGGAAACTTCATAAAATGAACTTGGGGTTCTATTTTAAATGAATGTAGCAATAAACCAAAAAAGAGCAGTTATGAAGCCTATCAGGTTCATTTCTTTGACAGGGAGTGAAATCAACAATCACTTGAACTTTGCAATGGAGGTGAAAGAAATGAAAAGAACATCCTGTATTTGCAAGCAAACTGATCCCAAGCTGTCTAAGTAAGCTTTCAACTTCAGATATACAAGCAGAAGATGCTGAGAAAGGAGTGTCTTAAACCAACAATAGGAATTTTTACAGCCTAACCAAATACCGTAGGGAGAAAGGAGTTAGAAATAGTGATAATTTAAAGTTCAATTATAGTTAAATTAAGAACTGAATAGTAACTGAGAAGGAAACAAAACAGTCACTCCTTAAAACTCCTCAAAAAGGATTAACCAAAATATCCCAGAAGGGCAATATAATACAGCCATTTGTTTTTTGGTTTCTTATCATTATAAATGATGGACAATCAAGGCAACAGCAAACCCATTAATCAAGACTGTAAACAATTAAAATCTTTTTCCAGATCCGGGAAAGCATCAGAATGATCAAACCAGTGCCAAAAAAAAAAAAAAAGAGAAAGAAAAAAAAAAAAACCTATAAATTTCAGCCAGCTCCTTGGATCTGGGAAGTGTTTAGGCTACCCAGCCAAAAGTCAGAGAGCAAGAAGTCTAAACTAAGCTGATAACGAGTGATCATTAATTAGAACTGAAGTCAGCTATCTCAGTCTAGAGAAATGTCTTGGCTACTCAGCTAAGAGCCAGAAAGCCAAAGGTCCAAGTTGGGTTCATGATAATTAATCATACGCAAAGCCACTGCCCAGAAAAACGCCTATAATGAAGGGGCACCTTTGAGAAGAAGCAGCCCCAAAGAGAAGTTGGCAAGGACAGTCCTGACTGGGAGACAGGACACCTTATATGTAGACTCAAGCTAAAACTGAAGTCCTAAACAAAAAATTATGCATAACAATTCCTAGCATCTAAGACCAACTGAACATATGGTAACTGATTTTATTGCAAGGAAATTAAAATTTTAAGAGTTTTGTTTTTGCCACTGAAATAAGAGAAAGAAGGTACAAGGGATGAAGCAATAATGGAGACTATTAAATGAAAGTTATCCAAAGGGTATCCCAAAGTGTAGTGCAAGGACTAAATAATATCTGCCTTGCAAGCATATGGTTATGAGTTCAAATCCCTGGTGTCCTGCATGTGCTAGGTATGATTCAGGCAGCTCAGCTGTTTGAGCCTAGCAGCTGTGTGGTTTGTAATCCCTGGCCCTGCAAGCGATTTCTAGTTGCAGCATAACGCAGTGTGTGCTGAAAAGACCCACCCTAACCCAATGAGGACACAACTAAATGTGTGTGTGACAGAGAGAAAGAGAGAGAAAGGAAGAGAGAGAGAGAAAGCACATCAAGGGCAGAAAGTACACACAACTGAGTTGGACAAGGGCTGAGAGGGGAAGGTGTTGTTAGGGTACTTGGGATAGGGAGATAGGTTCACTGGTGAAGGGTGTGGTGTTGGAATGACATGCTTGAGAAACCATTGTTAATAGTATTGCAAGCCACAGAATCTCATCAGTTATTATTATTAATCATTATTATCTTTTTTGGATTACACCTGACTATACTCAGGGGTTACTCTAGCTCTGTGCCCAGGAAATACTCCTGGCGATGCTCTGGCAACCATATGGGATGGTGGGGATTGAACCTTGGTCAGCACATGTTGTACTATCACCCTACCTGTTGTACCCTACCTGTTGTACTATCACCCCAACCCCTCAATCAGTTTTTAAAAAAGAAAGTGCAGCCCTTGGTGAACATGTATGTGAATGCCACCGTGACCCTGCAAGCACCACAACCATAGCCTGTGTGCCTCAGCTCAGAGGGTGTGCTTCGCGTGTGCCAGTGCTTCAGTAAAGGAGTGTCATGCATGCCCAGTGAGCACCAGGACTGAGTATTTGAGTACTACAACCTGATGTTGACCCCAGCAAAAACCACAGCTGAAAATGTGTGAACACCACAGACACGTGTTTGTGTAACCCTGGGCATGGCAACAACAACAAAGAAAGGATGAGGGGAGAAAGGAATTTTTTTAAATGTAAAACAAAAAACAAACCAAAACACCCCACAAGAAAACAAGGTGTCCAAAGGGAAGTTAAAATGTTGAAAGCACCAAAAATCCAGTGCGTCACGTGGAAATATGTAAAAATTACTCCCTGTGACACGAGATGAGACTATGCAGGAATAATTCAGAGATTTAAGAATTCAACGTCATTTGAAAACTCAGCCACACTGATACTTAAATTCACTTTTTACTCTAAATCAGACATTTCCCCTGTCTCTAAACATAGAAGGATGGCGCCTTTGAGTACATATCCATTTTCCTCACAAGCATACAGTCTTTCCACGGATTCCAGGCTGTACATTATTTTCCCGTTTTAATATCTTGAAGTCAGACTTATTTTTAAGGACATATCGCCATTTCGTTTGGAAATATTTTCACCTTTTTACTGATACCGAAACAATGATGTAACTTAACAGTTGATGCCATTTCTAGCTAATGCCTTTTGTGGAAAGCCCTCATTTGTTTAATAGTTACTACATGTTTCTCTAGAGTCACCAGGCTGTGTCTCTGGAGAGAACACGCCATGAGTGTGGCTAAGGGTAGAAGTCCGTTTTTATCTAAAGGAAAGATTAGTGCCTGCCAAAACTGTTGAAGACAACACCCACAGCAGGTAGAGCATTTACTTACAGCACAATCTCAAGGCCCCTGGGAGCTTCAGACCCCCCAGGACTAGATGATACAATTCATTGGCAGACAGGCAGTATTTCATATTTTGGAGAAGAATCTCTGACCCTTGCCTCATGGCTGTGAAATTTAGAAAGCTGGGCTCATACTTAAGAGCCTTTGGTGCACTAGCTAAGCAATTCCAAGAGAGATTTGTGTGTATGTGTGTGTGATACAGACACAACATTGGGCTTGTTCTCAGACATTTTTGTCTAACTTAACTTTTGAGTTGCCAGTGCCCCCTCTACTGAGCCTGGAGCTCTTCTTGAGAACACGGGGCAAGTCCGAGGCTGCCCTGGAGCCTTCCCTCACCCCATATACAAGTGTAGTGCTAGCAACTCACTAAACACGATCAGAGTGTGGAACATTTGGTACTCCGCACTTCACGGATGAGAAAATTGAGACTCCAACAGAATGGGTAGTGAATCAGCAAATGGTCGTGCTGATAATATATGTTCGGAGGCTAAGAACTGAAAGCAAGTCCTTGAGGCTTCAAAGTTTGCGTCATCATCTGACTCTATTGAAAAGACAGCCTGGAAAAGAAATGCTGGTGTACAGGTGAGGGGAATGAGAGGTGGAGGGAAAGGATATGGAGAAAATCAGTTCTAAATAATAGTGAAGCACTGATAAGGTATTAGCTTGAGTTTTAACACCATCTCCTACTGTTTCTAGAAAGACAACTCTGGTGATGCAGTATTGAGCACACTGCTTCTAACGCACCTTGTGGACAAGATACAGAAACAACCTAGTTTCTGGAATTTAGATGGTACACAATAAAACCGTTACTGTCTTTCCACCACCGCACATTTGATTTCTAGGAAAGTGATAAAAAGTCCCAGGGTCTTAACTGCCCAAAGAAGGGATCACACAAACACAATATTCATATCAGTGAGAATGTGTGTTATAGGGTGTGTGTGTTCAGAGATACAGGCCATCTTAAACACTGTAAAACTTTGGTAAACTGTGAACACGTGTGATATTTCACAAATACCATTCTGCTATATCTAGGTCATGTTTACATATTTTAAGACACATTAGGGTGATTTCCATGGGGAAATGTGTCTTTTCCTCAAATTTTGTATAAATGGTAATTTTGAGCGCCTAAGTACATTTTTGGTTAAAGAGAACATCATTGTCACTTAATATATTACTGAAGATATACACAGATGTTGTTTATGTTTGTGCCTTATGTAAATTGCCTTTCAGTGGAGACGAAATGTATACATAAGATTTAAACTTGCTATATTTTACATATTTAGCTTGTGTCGCTTGTTTATGTTTCACAGAAAGCAAATACAGGCAAGCAATAGAAGCCAACAGATTGCATGAAGCTTTCTCAAAGTTTTATGTGAAACACCCTGAAGTGGTTCATTTGCTGAAAATTATGAGATGATTCAAGAAGAGCTCATCTGCCTGCATTCCAGGAACACGTTGCCGGGTCTCACTGGTCTGCTTACTGCTTCCCGAGTGCAGTCAGTGCTACTGTCTTTTCTTTGCTCATGAAATCATGATTCCAGTGAGTTCTCAGAATGTGCTTTCTGTGGCCTTGTCAGACCTTACCTGTGTTGGTTTCCAGTGGCTGCTGTAACAAAACACTGTAAATTAGGCAGCTTAAAACAACAATAACAAATGTATATTCTCTGTTAATTCCACAAGGCAAAAATACAAAATCCATATCACTGGACTGAAGCAAAGGGCCCTCCTGGAGCTCTGGGAAGAATCTCTTCCTGGAACTAGATTGTAGCTTTCCCCCTTTCTTCCAGGGGCTGTCGGCCATTCTTGATTTGTGGACACATCTCCCATCTCTGCCTTTGTGGTCAGCTTGCTTCTCTTCTGTGTGTTTAATCTCCCTCTGCCTCTCCGAATTATAAGAGCTCTTGAGAATGGGTTTGGGACCACCCAGATACTCCAGGGATAATCTCTCTATTTTAGGGTTCTTAGCTTAATGATATGTGCAAAATACCGTTTTTTCTTATAACAGCTTCTGGGGATTAGGACTGGGACATTCAGGACCTATATTTTGCCTACAATACTTCCCATATCTCAAACACCAACTTTTCCATGAAATAGAAAGATGGGAAAGTATTTAAACGAAGAGCCAGAAAGGCTATATTGTAGCTTTGATTTGGTACTAATTTGCTTTGGTACCATGGGCACCTCCTTTCTTTGACCTCAACATCTTTGTAAAATTGTTGAGTTAGATGGAATTTCGTCTGTCAAAATTCCTTAGCCTTTGGGTCACTCCTTGTTGGGAAGGACATTAATACTTCAAGTATGTCTGGCTTTAAATGCCAGTATGGGCCTAGTCAATATGATAAACACCATCGAGTTTCTGGAGGTGAGATGGGAGAACTATATTGAAGTTGAAGGGCTTTGGAGCAGAATAATTTTAGGATTCTTTTTAAGAAGAAGAATGTGCCTGGAAAGATAGTACAGAGAGGGTAGGGTGCTTGCTTTACCTGCAGCAGTCCTAGGTTCTATCCCTGACACTCCTTGGGTACCCTAAGGAGGGATCCCTGAGTGCAGAGCCAGAACCAAGCCCTGAGCACTGCCAGGTGTGGCACCCAAACAAAATTAAATTAATTTTAAAAGAATGAATTTGTTGATGATACTTTGACCTGATTTATAAGTAGTGTAGGTCATGTGAGCCAACAAAATATTGATAAAGAATTTTCCAACAAGGAAAAAATTTCACTTAAGATAATTGCTGTCAATTGCTGTCAACTATTTATCTGATAAGTGGTTTCTGATACTAACCATTCAAGCTTTCCACATCCATTGCTATACATTTTAATTAATTAATTAAGTCTTTTGGGGTCATACCTGGAGATGCTCAGGGGTTACTCCTGGCTTTGTGCTCAGGGATTACTCCTGGCGGTGCTCAAGGGACCATATGGGATGCTGGGGATCGAACCCAGCTAGGCTATGTGCAAGGCAAATGCCCTACTTGCTATACTATTGCCCGGCCCCAACATTTAAAAACTCAGATTGACTCACACTATACATCCTCTTTCATATCTTGTGTGAGCTATGAACTTTTATCCATGTAATAAAATATTCTTCCTATACGATTTTTTAAATTTATTTTTTGGAGCCACACGTGGAGATGATCAGGGATAACTCCTTGATCTTCACTCCAGAATTACTCCTGGTGTACCTTGGGGAGAAATAAAAAAGTGTGGTTCTAAGGATAGATAAACAAACAAACAAATAAATAAATAAATAAATAAATAAATGTGCATACATACATACTTTGTACAGGAGCACACTTTTGAAATTAATTTTGTTTTTGCTTGTTTGGGGGCCACACTCTGATGTGCTCAGGGTTCAGTTCTGGCTCTGTGTTAGGGATTGCTTCTGGCAGTGCTTGGGGTACCATATGCAGTATGTAGAAATGACTTAGGTTTCTACATGCTGTATTGTCTCTAGCTCCATGAATCATGAATAGCTTAAGGAAAAATTTTCTGATGTTCTTAAAAAGAACACTGCACACTTTGGACTCAGACACATGGGGAAGAGCTGCTACTGGCTCTCCCTGTGCTCAGCTGTTCATGAGGGAAGGCAAGTTCTAGGCCTGGCCCGCCATCCCAATAGAGTCTTGCAAGAAGCCAGAGAACCCCCCACACCATGAGGGCTGCTATTTTCAACATCCAGACTCCACAACTCGTGAGAGCTCCACCCAAAGAAAAACTGATCTCTCCCCATTGAGGTTCATCAGTAAATGCATGAGATGAGAGCCTACTACTGAGTATTCCACCCACATGCCAGAGCCTGGCAAGCTACCCGTGTCATATTTGATATGCCAAATACCAGTAACAATTATAGACCTCATTCCCATGACTGAAGGAATGGTTTGAGGCTCTTTGTATTCCTGGAGGGAGCCGATGTCCGTGGGCTACAGTAGCACGTGAGAAGGCATATGGAGATGTTACTGGTGCCCGCTCAAGCAAATAGATGAACAACGGGAAGACAAGTGATACAAGTGATACAAGTTGCTTGGGGAGTCATACTGGATGCCAGGGATCAAATCTGGCCTGACCACATACAAGGCAAGTGCCCTACCCACTGTACTATTCACTTGATCACTTGACTTCCCATAGATCATCAATTACTTGAGTGGGCACCAGTAACATCTCAATATGTTCTGTCACATGCGAGATAGCCCAAGGGCATCTGCCCACTCCAGGAACATAAAGAGCCTCAAACCATTCCATCAAGTCATGGGAATGAGGTCTATAATTGTCACTGGTATTTGGTATGTCAAACACGACACGGGTAGCTTGCCAGGCTTTGCCGTGCAGGTGGGATAATCTAGTCTCCTCAAGACTTGAGCATTTATTGATGAACCCTTGGCCAAGTGGGCTGCAATCAACTCTTCTGCTGGGTGGAGTTCTGACGAGAGGGGAGTCCAGATGTGGAAAATGGCAGCCCTCAATGTGTGGGGTTTCTCTGGCTTCTTGCAAGGCTCTGCTTGGGTGGCACACTAGGGCTAGAACCCACCATCCCTCCCGGATGCCTTGTGATCAGCTGGGCACAGGGAGAGCAAGTAGCAGCTCTGCCCGTGTGTGTGAGTCTCTCATAATTCCTCATTCCCCATAAACTCTCCAGTTTGATGAAAATAGAATGATCATTGAAGTGCACAATGAGAAAGATCCTGAAAGGACCTGCCCAAATATTCCTCCTAAATGATTCTTCAATGAAACTTTCTAATATACTTAACACTCGGATGCTTTGAGTTTAATGCTTCTTTCTTTCTCTTGTTTTTAATTTTTGCACCACCTTTAAGGCACTAGACTATAATGTGTTTTATAATTTCCAATTTTAAATGACTGTATCAGATCATAAAGTTGTGAACTGATGCTGAAAAAGTGCTACTTTGAATAAAAAATCAACTAAATGTTGGGAATAAATAAAGTTCTTTCAGCATTTCCTATCTAAATGGACCTCATTTCCTTATTCCGTTTACATGGAGATAAAGATAATAATATCAATCAATGGTACATATTTAGGTACATTCTAAGTACTTGGCATATACTGATTTATTTTACCCTGCCATAAGCGTCATATAAATATTCTTAGAAGGAAATTGGGCCACAAAGAAACCAGATAAAGTTGCCAAAGATCACACAGCTAATAACAAGCAGAGCTGGGGTTTTGGCTAAGCCAATATGATTTCTGAAGTCTGTATTTTATAATTTTAAATTCTCACTTTACAGTTTCAGCCATATAGTTACAATAGTGCTGACATTCATGGATTAGGGCACACAGTTACACAGCTCACCACCATCAAAATGCCCAAGACTTTCCACCAATATTGTTATGTTATTACCTTCCAACTGTTTCTCTCACCACTCTTGTTCCTTACTTGGATTACAGAATTACTCATTCTGTAATCCAGGATCAAGTTCCTATTATTATCTTATGCTGTCTATTTCCTTGTTTTCTTTCTCTTCATACCACAGATGAGTGAGCTGATCTTTCTATTGTTGCCTGGGTTTGAGGGGTTAGTGGCATTCTAGAATTCAAAGGACTTAGTCTTTTAGTAAGCCCTTGTCCATGAACTGTTCATTGTACAGGGTCGTTTCTCTAATGTAGGTAGAATAGGATGGGTAGGACAGGCTAAAACTAAGTATTTCCTTTTCCAAGTTAGCTAGTCTCTGTTGACACTCCAGCAGTTACCTTTTCATTTACTACTTCCCTCAAGTGTTGGCCTTGGTAAGAGGGATACACTCTGGTTATTTCAGAATATTTTCTTTCCCCTTCCTGCTGCAAGACAGAGTCTATATTTTTTTCATTTCCCCCATGTCACTATGGGATTCTGATTGAGCTCCTGGAGACAACTCACAACATGTTGCACACACACACTCCCACTGACACCTGGATCTCCCTAGAGTCTTATTTTTTAGGGGTGGGGGACACATCAGGGATCACTCCCGGCAAGATTAGGAACATACGGGGTGTCAGGGAGCAAATCTGGGTAAGCTACTTTCAAGGAAAGCACTTTATCTATTTTAGCCTTGCAGTAGTTTCCTTTTAATGAACTGGTTCATTGGCGTTTCTTTTGGGTCTCCCAAGCAGCGATGAGGGGGCTTGGAGGACACTCCTGGTGATACTTGGTCAACTGGTCAGAGAGTTCTGTGCCAGTATTTTGTGGTGTGGCACGCTAGGGCCATTGATTCCAAAGGGTCACCAGGGCCACTGTGGTGGTGCTTGGATGCCTCCAAGGTTATACTCTTAGGGTCATAAGATGCTGGGGATTGAATCTGGGATCCTGTACGTGCGAAGCATGTGTCTTGACTCCTGTATTATCTCCCCAGCCTTCCCTCTGATGTTCTTAGCTGTCAAACTTTTTCCCAGTAAGCCTCCAGCCATTGTTATTTATATATAACCCTGGATTTCCTGTGAACCCTAGTTCCTAGGGTCTCACTATGTGTGAGTTTCTGCTCTCAGTGGCTACAAAGGACCGTCTCTCCAAGCTGGAGAACAGTGTTTTGCTTTGCGCCCTCCTCTGTCTCTAACTCTAAGAAGGATTGTTGTTTTTCACTCCTTGAAACTGTTTTAGTTGTGACGAAACCCTGGTAACCTCTAAGCTCCTTACACGTAGAACCGGAAGTCTCCAGAAGAAAATAATAAAACATTCCTTAAAGAGTTTATTCCCTGGAGGGAGAGCCAGACAAAACCCCAATAAATGTAAGCTAGAGACAGAATGATGGCTGCTAGGAAGAAAACAAGTGCAGTCCTAGAGCACTGCCTGGCAAGCATCGGGCTGCAAATATGATCCCTGGGGCTGCAGGGTGCTCTGCTGACAGCCGCTGATCCTGGCAGTTCTGCTGCTGTGATCCCCAATGCCACGGCTCATTTCTGGACACATGACAGCAGAGTGTGTGTGGAGCAGCATAGCAACAGGCAACAGTGTGAGCCAGTAAGTGCAGCTCTGAGCAATATATGTGGGCACCACAATTAAAAGTGCAACCCCACAATCAGCAGACCCCTGGTCATTACAAAAATAACATTACAACCAGCAACAAAGCTAGACACCAGAGTGATAGCTGTTAGGAAGAATGACAGGGAAAAGAAAAGGGATAAAGGAGAGAATAATTAAGCAAGGCCAGTGAAAATTTGGGCTAAGGATGGATAAAGAGGCCAAGCAGAAGTACAGAGGGTAAGGCCAGGTGCCCTGGATGCACCTGTCCCAGGTTTGATACGCTCCACCCTTATTTTTTTTTTAATTTTATTATACCACAGTGAAACAGTTAAAAAGGTGTTCATAATTGGTTCTTGGTAATACAGTGTTCCAGCACCCATCCCTCTACCAGTGTCCCATCACCACCACCAGTATACCCACACCCCCTCCCACCCACCCCCAGGCTGCCTCAGTAGCAGGTACCCCCTTTTCCTCTCTTTTTCTCTTTGTCTCTCTCGCTCTCTGTCTCTGCATCTCTCTCTTCCTTCTTTTACACATTGCGGCTAGCCCTGCAGACATTTAGGGTTTATCAAGTAAGTCTCTTTGTGTATATTCAATGGTGAGTTCTAGTCTGACATTACCATTGCCCACACTCAGTTAAACACTGGTATATATTTATATCCCATTAATGAATGCAGTCATTCTATATCTGTCTTTTTCCTTGTGACTACTTTCTTTTTTTTTTTTTTTTTTTTTTTTGGTCACACCCGGCGATACTCAGGGGTTACTCCTGGCTCTGCACTCAGGAATTACTCCTGGCGGTGCTCGGAGGACCATATGTGATGCCAGGGATCGAACCCGGGCTGGCACGGGAAGGCAGCGTGCAAGGCAAACGCCCTTCCAGCGGGGCTATCGCTCCGACCGGCCCCTCCTTCTGACTAATTTCACTCAGCATGATAGTCTCCATGTCCATGCATTTGCAGGTAAATTTCACAATTTTATCTTTTCTGACAGCTGCATAGTATTCCATCGTGTAGATGTACTACAGTTTCTTTAGCAAGTCCTCTGTTCTCGGGCACTTAGGTTGTTTCCAGATTCTAGCTATTGTGAACAGCACAGAGATGAATAAAGAAGTACAGATAGTGTTTCTGCTATGTGTTTTTCTGTCTCTAGGGTATATTCCCGGGAGTGCTGTTGCTGGATCAAATGGGAGCTCAATATCTAGTTTTTCGGAGGAATGCCCATATTGTTTCCCAAAAGGGCTGGACCAATCGGCACTCCCACCAATAGTGAATGAGAGTCCCCTTTTCCCCCCCACTTCCATGCCAGCACTGGTTGCTCTTGCTGTTTTGGATGTGTGCCAGTCTCTGTGGTGTGAGATTGTACCTCATTGTTATTTCGATTTGCATCTCCCTGATGATTAATGATGAAGAGCACTTTTTCATATGCCTTTTGGCCATTCAATTTCTTCTTTTTTGAAAGCTTCCGTTCATTTTTTCTCCCCATTTTTGATGGGGTTGGCTGTTTTTTCTTGGGAAGTCTGCACCCTTATTGTCTCCTAAGTCCACTAGCCACGATCTCTGAAGACAGAGGAAGGAGAAGTCCCTGAGCATCACTAGATATGACCAAAAGCTCATCCCCCAAAAAAAAATGGAGAAAGAGAGCAGCTTGTCCACTCTAACATGTGAACAGCTCTGATGAAGGAGGGAACCAAAGAAAGTTCCAAGGCAGAGTTCCAGACTGTTGGAACTGCACAGACAGGACATGCTCAAGGATGTAGGTGTGCAACGAGAAGAAAGGGCAAAAGCAGGTGATGAGTGAGTGTGATCAGACAGCGCTCACAGCACTGTGCTGCAAAGGTGGAACAGGAATCGCCGATGGACTTTGGGTACGGAAGACCGAGGGTTTAATTTTCGTTTTATATGTTAGTTGCAGTGCTGGGTGATGTCAAGACTGGAGAGCACATGGGAGGCAGTGAAGGGCTATGAGTCACACAGTTGTAGTCTAGCAGAGAGATGGTGGCAGCCTAGGGCAACATCTCTAGAGCACAGTGGAAGGTGAAAATTGGTCAGATTCTGAATATAAGTTGACAAGTAGACTAGATGTGTGTGCGGCCACCGAGTAGAATATTGAGTAAGGTGCTGGCCTTGTATGGAGTTGGCCTGGGTTAGATCCCCGGCACTGTATAGGAGCTACTGAGCCCTTCCATGAGTGATCTCTGAGCACAGAGTCAGGAGTGAGTTCTGAGTAAAGTTGGGTGTGGCCCCTTCACGTAAAACAAGACAAAAAAGAACTGTGGGATATGAGAGGGAAAAAAAGTCCACAAGGATTTTTTGGTTTTAACTCCTTAGGATAGCAAAAGTGAGGAGCCAGAAAAAACAAAGTCAAATCCATGTATTCCTGAGAACCTAAGGGCCTCCTGCGGTTATCAGATCCAAGGAAACTCAAGCATCTTATTTAAATTAGTGCCATATTTGCATATACTATATATCTGCCCAATACAACTTAAAACTACCTGTAGACTACTTATAACAACTAGTACAATGTATGTGATGTCTTAACAGTTATTATACTACATTATCTGGGTAATAATGATAGGAAAGAAAGTCTATGCTTGTTTAGTATTCAACCATGAACCTAAAGACACAAGGCCACTGGACATTGATAAATTCTACCTTCCGTTGTGCAGAAACAGCTTTGTGGCATCAGTAAGTATACTGCAGTTGCTTTGCAGGAAGAACAACAAGCAGAAAAACTGCTTAGACACCCTCCCCATTAAGTTCTTCCTTCAAGACAAGAGTCTATGTTCTGTTACATGTTATGTTTTATGAGGAACTATTCAGGAAACACATCATTGACCTGGGAGCCAGATGACCTGATGACATCAAGATTCCTGAAATAGGAGTTTCAAATCTTTCATATAGGGACGGTAAATAGATTTGACCATGACTTCTGCTTTTGCTGCACTCTGGTCCAAATAGTCTTTCCTTTTCTGCAAAAGCTGGTGCAACCAAGCAGGTTTGACTTTTTAGCACTGTCAACTAACAGTGTGCTAAATATTGTTTACAGTATTACTGACCTGTAATTGGTTTCAGTACATTGCAGCTCTAATAACGTTATATGTACTTTGCAATTGGAGGTAGGTTAGGATTGCATATGTAGAGTTATGGTGCAGTGGGAAGGCATGTGCCTTGTATGCAGCTGACCAGGGTTTGATTTCTGGCATCCCATAGAGTCCTCTGAGCACTGCCAGGAGTCATTCCTGAGTGCAGAGCCAGGACTAACCCCTGAGCATCACCAGTGGTGACCCAAAAAGCAAAATAAAAATTATTTTAAAAGGTTTTGCCTATATGAAGTCAGCATCTGAATTAAGATGCACAGTGAGTGGAACATGTAGTCTACATTTCAAAGACTTAGTATGAAAAATATTAAAAATTCCCAATCATGGATAATTTTACTCTAGATTGCATGTTAAAATGAATATTTTGTGTATACTGGGTTAATACATCTCTAAAAATGTCACCTGGGTTTTTTTTGTACTTTTAAAATATGTGGCTATTAGAAAGCTAAAAATTGCATTTTGACTCACTCTCTCATCTTTAACTAAAGGTAACAGTTAATAAATAAAATAAATCCTCGGGGTGCTCTTTGACTTGCGCTTTAAGGAACAGGATGATGCTATGAGGGGAGTCTCAGAGGGAAACCAAGCAGCAAAAGAGAGGTGTGCTAGAAACCGAGCAGGAAAATGTGTTAGGAAACAGGCAGTGATCCTGACACACTTGACCAATGGAACTGAGACTGAGGGATGAGGGGAGGGCCAGGGACTGTGGATCACTGGTGGAAACCGTAACCACCGGTGGAGGGATTGGGGTAGCAGCTCTACCATCATAAAACAGAAACCTTCATAGTACTGTAAGTGAGGAAGAAAAAAATAAAGAAAAAGCGAAAACAACTTAAAAAGAAACACACAAGAAATACAAAGGAACAACTAATAAAAAAAGAAACGGGGAGTGAGTCAGGAAGATAGCTCCAAGGGCTGGAGCATGGGCTTTGAGTTTTGGAGCCCTGGTTCGAGTTTTGGAAGCCCTGGTTCGAGTTTGAGTTTTGGAGCCTGTATGTTCCCTCAGCTCTACAGGAAGTGGACCGAAAGCCAAACATAATAAACTCTTAAAAGGGTGCCAGTGACTGTGTTCGAGGTTGCAGAGTCTTGGTGCAAGATTGAGAAGACTGGATTATGTGTATTGCCATGTGCAGCTTGCTAGTGAACTTAATGGTTTTCCAGTGTGTTGAGAAATCCTAGACTAGTTTCTCAAAAACTTTTGCCTGGCAGGAGAGCCAAATACTAGAGCTGGGTTGGAGAAATCATTCAAAGGAAGGAATTTTTTTATTAAATGGAGATTTTTTTCATAGGAGTTGCTAGTTTTTCTATGAAGTCTAATTGGTATACATTTGCTTCCAGTGCATAGCATAATGATTTGATATTTATAGATATTTAAAAATTACCACCATATGAAAAAGATTGGAGCCCCTGAGATGAACCCAGAGCCACTGCAGAGCCTGGCAAACTACCCGTGGTGTGTTCGATATGCCAAAAACAGTGACAATAATGGACCTCATTCCCAACAAATGGAGATGTTGTTGGTGCCCTCTCCAGCAAACCGATGAACAACGGGAAGACAAGTGACAAGTGACCACCATATGAAAGATTTTGCTATTCATGAAACCCTATTGTTAGCAGTATTATAAAATACAATGCCTAAAATAAAATTTAAAAAATGACCATCACAGGTCTATTTACCACATTACTATAATTGTCAAAAATATGAATTTTTTATTTTTATGATGACCACTTTTAAGATTTACTCCTTCAGCAAATTTTACATATTTAAGTAGTGGTGTTAACTGTAATTTTAGTCTCTGTGACACTTTTGACCTAAGTAATTTATTTTGCAAGTATCTATTAGTTACCAGGATGATTCAATTTTGTTTAATGCAAATATCTATTAGTTACCAGGATGGTTCTAATTTTGTTTAATCAGACCTGAGGAATGCCAAGCATTTCAGAGGAATTCTGTGTTTCATTTAACCCAAAAAAATCACTGTGAACAAAGAGATCACTAAATATGTTTTTAGGGTTACATAACATAGTGGCTTGTACAGTTTCTTAAAATATACAATGGTGACACCCTCTGTATTGCAGCAGAAGTAAAATTTTAGAACTCTTCAATAGAACACAAATGCAAAACTAGTGTCAGACTTCGTCATTGTGACTGATCTTGATTTGCATAGTACATGGTGCAACTTTTGGCACTGAGTATGGCTGAGAGAATGAAATAGAAAATGCCAAAAGTCTGAACTACTAAAGGATGTAGTAATATACCCAGATTCACCAACAGATGGCGGCATGCTCTGAGTTCATATGTAGAGCCAATGTTAACCAAAACGTGTTATCCTTAAATTTAAATGTTAGTTTGAAATACAAATGAAATCTGAGAACATATTTTACTAGTCTTAATTTTACAATTGAATTATTAGACATCCATAAATATGTTTACTACAAATACCTATGCTCTCTCTTTCTTTTTTTCTTTTCTTTTCTTTCTTTTTTTTTTTTTTGGTAAGTGGATTTCAAAATTTTTTTGTTTTTTTTATTTTTTAATTAATATTTTATTATTCCACCGTGAGATATACAATTACAACGTTGTTCATGTTTGGAGGTTTCGGTCACATAGTGTTCCAGCACCCTGCCCTCCACCAGTGCCCATTTCCCACCACTGATGTCCTCTATTCCCTTCCCCCTCCCATAGCCTGCCTCCATGGCAGGTTCTTTATCTCTTTTCTCTCTCCCTCTCTCTCTTTTCCTTCTCTTACATATTGTGGGTTGCAACACATACACTTAAAGGCCATCATGTGCATTTTTTTGGCCTGTATTTAATGCTCAGTTCTAGGTTGGCAATAGCCCTTTCAGCATTTATTCACATATGATCCCATCCACACTTTTATTTTCATAGCAGCACTATTCACAATAGTCAGAACCTGGAAACAACCAGTATTCCTGAGAACTGATGACTGGATAAAGAAACTTTGGTACATCTACACAATGGAATACTATGCAGCTGTTAGGAAAAATGAAGTTATGAAATTTGCCTATAAATGGATGGACATGGAAAGGATAATGTTGAGTGAAATTAGTCAGAAGGAAAGAGAGATATAGAATGACTGCATTTATTTGCATGACATAAATACAGATATACATATTAAGATACCAAAATCCAATGTCAGGTGAAACGTGGATCAGGATGTCTTACCAAAAGTGGAAATCTCTCTTTCTGTCTCAGAACCTTTCCTTAGGTCAGACCTTTAAAAAAAAGGAGGGCCAGAGAGATAATACCGTAATAAGGCACTTTGCAGGCAGCTGACCTGGGTTTTAACCATGACACCACAGGAGTCCCACCAGGACTGATCCCTGAATACTATTGTGGGTGGCCACCAAACAAACAACAACCAAACACACAAAATTGTGATGAGGTTGTATAGATTAGAGAAAGAGAAATAATCATGTTACCATCATTATTAAGAATTTGTGAATACTCATGTGCAAATAAATGTTGAAAGGGCTAATGCCAACCAAGAACTGAGTATTAAATACGGGCCAAAAAATGCACATGATGGCATCTAAGTGTATGTGTTGCAACCCACAATATGTAAGAGAAGGAAAAGAGAGAGAGGGAGAGAGAAAAGAGATAAAGAACCTGCCATGGAGGCAGGCTATGGGAGGGGGGGGGAATGGAGGACATCGGTGGTGGGAAATGGGCACTGGTGGAGGGCGGGTGCTGGAACACTATGTGACCGAAACCTCCAAACATGAACAACGTTGTAATTGTATGTCACACGGTGGTATAATAAAATATTAATTAAAAAAAGAATTTGTGGATACTAAGACAAGTAGTGAACTCATTCTCCCTGGGAGATGAATCTCCCAAGAGATGAATGGCAGCAGAATGGAGGATGGCAAGACCTTTGATTTAGTTGCATCTGCGAAGTCCTTTTGCCATGTAAGGTATGTTCAAGCTTTTTGAAATCAGAGCACGGGCATCTTTCTGGGGGTGTGTGCATTATTCTGCTTGAGATTTATAGACAACCACTTTCTTCGTGTAATTATTTTTATTAAAATAGACCTGTCAAATATGTAATTATAACTAATGTTTTCTCTTTTCCTTTTCTTGGGGGCTGGTGGTGTGGCACACCCTGAGATGCTTTGGTGATACTATTGGCTCAGTGCATGGGAGTTGCTCCTGACAGTGCTCAGGGGGCTGTGTATTAATCAGGGTCTTCTGCAAGCAAAGCATGCTCCAACCTTTGAGCCTTTTCTCTGGTCTCCCTTATCTGTAAGTTTTATTAACTTTGAGCTATGTAAAAAGGTAAAATATTGTTATCAGTTTCTTTACTTGATGCTATGATTCCAAGACTCACTCATATTACATGTATAGTTCATTAGCTTATTACAGTATAAGTCCATTTCCTAGCATTCTTAACATATTTTATCCGTGTTAGTGTCGATAAAAAATTTGTTATGAACATTCTCATTTCCTGAAGTTTCTATTGTGTGTATATAAATATATTTATATGTGGGTATATATATATTTATATATGTGTGTGTGTATACACACCCCCCCTGATTATCACTATCACTATCACTATCTTCCCGTTCATCATCTATTGGCTCGAGTGGGCACCAGTAATATCTCCATATGTCCTGTCTCATGCTAGTAGAGCCCAAAGGAATCTGCTTGCTCCAGGAAAATAAAGAGCCTCAAACCATTATATTAGGTCATGGGAATGACCTAATATAATTGTTACTGGTATTTGGCATATCAAATACAACACAGGCAGCTTGCCAGGCTTGCTGTGCGGGTGGCATACTCTTGCAGTCACCTCTAAATACAGCATTTATTGATGAACTGCGCGGCCGCTTGTGGCCACGCAAGCCAGGCTGTGATAGGCTCATCTGCTGGGTGGAGTTCTGACGAGAGGGAAGTCGGGATGTGGAAAATGGCAGCCCTCATGTAGTGGGGGGGGTCATCTGGCTTGTTGCAAGGCTCTGCTGGGGTGGCGGGGCAGGGCTAGAAACCGCCATCCCTCCCGGGTGCCTCATGAGCGCTCTGGGCACAGGCAGAGCAAGTAGCAGCTTTGCCCCATGTCTGTGAGTCTCTGGATCAGCATACCTAGGCTGGATTGAAAAAAAAAAACTACTGCAGGATGGGCGTCGAAGATCCGGGCTGTGATAGGCTCGCTCTATTGATTATATATAGTATAAATGCAAGAACTGAGAGCACTCACACGGCAGAGCCTGGCAAGCTACCAGTGCTGTATTTGATACGCCAGAAACAGTAACAATAATAGATCTCATTCCCATGACCTGAAGGAATGATTTGAGGCTCTTCATGTTCCTAGAGGAAACAGAGGCCTTTGGCTATACTAGCTCGCTTCAGGGACGATGAAGACATTTCTGGACCAATGAAGACATTACCTGCTGGAGCAAATCGATGAACAACGGAAGACAAGTGATACAAGTGAAATATATATATACATCCTGATTATATATATTGATTATATACACACCCTATGTGTACACACACATATATATACACATATGTACATATATTTATGTATATATAGTGAACATATCCTGGAATATGAGTATGTACACACACACACAAACACACACACACACATATATATATATATATATATATATATATATATATATATATACATACCCTGATTCCAGGGTATGTGTATATTATCAGGATATGTGTATACATGTATATATACAAATATATGTATGTAAACATATACATACCCTGATTCCAGGATATGTTCACTGTCACTGTATCACTGTCTTCCCGTTCATCATCAATTTGCTTGAGCGGGCCCCAGTAACATCTCCATATGTCCTGTCTCATGCTAGTAGAGCCCAAGGGCATCTGCTTGCTCCAGGAACATAAAGAGCCTCAATCCATTCCGAATGAGGTCTGTAATTGTTACTGGTATTTGGCATATCAAATACAACACGGGTAGCTTGCCAGACTCTGCCGTGCAGGTAGCATAATCTTGTACTCTTGTAGTCATCTCTAAGTCCAGCATTTATTGATAAACCGCGTGGCCGCATGCAGCCGCGCAGCCGGGCTGTGATAGGCTGGTCTGCAGGGTGGAGTTCTGACAAGAGAGAAGTCCAGATGTGGAAAATGGAGGCTCTCATGGAGTGGGGGTCGTCTGGCTTCTTGCAAGGCTCTGCTGGGGTGGTGGGCCAGGGCTAGAACCCGCCATCTCTCCTGGGTGTCTCCTGAGCGGCTGGGCACAGGGGAGAGCAAGTAGCACCTCTGCCCCATGTCTGTGCGTCTCTGGACCGGCATACCTGAGCCGGATTTTAAAAGACTGCTGCAGGGTGGAAGTGGATGAGCTGGGCTGTGATAGGCTGGTCTGCTGGGTGGAGTTCTGACGAGAGAGAAGTCCGATGTGGAAAATGAGGCCCTCATGGAGTGGGGGTCATCTGGCTTGTTGCAATGCTCTGCTGGGGTGGCGGGCCAGGGCTAGAACCCACCATCTAGAGACTCACAGATATGGGGCAGAGCTGCTACTGGCTCTCCCTGTGCCCAGCCACTCACATGGCGCCCAGGATATGTTCACTATATGTATATCTACATATATACTTACATACATATACACAGGGTGTATATATAATTGATATAAATAATAGGATGTGTATATGTCTATATGTGCATATACATATATGTATATATACATATCCTAATTATACATATAAATATAAGCATATATGAGTATGTTTGTGTATGTGTGTGTATATATACATATCCTAGAATCAGGGTACGTATACATATATCAGGGTGCGTATATATACATATACACAGACTCACAGACATGGGACAGAGCTGCTCCTGACTCTCCCTGCACCCAGCCTCTCACGAGGCACCGGGAGGGATGGCGGGTCCCTAGCCCTGGCCCGCCACCCCAGCAGAGTTTCGCAACAAGCCAGACGACCCCCGACTCCATGAGGGCCACCATTTTCCACACCGGACTTCCCTCTCTTCAGAACTCCACCCAGCAGACCAGCCTATCACAATCCAGATCATCAACACCCACCCTGCAGCAGTCTTTATCAATCCGGCCCAGGTATGCTGATCCAGAGACTCACAGACATGGGGCAGAGTTGCTACTTGCTCTCCCTGTGCCCAGCCACTCCACGAGGCTCCCGGGAGGGATGGCGGGTTCTAGCCCCTGGCCCACCACTCCAGCAGAACCTCGCAACAAGCCAGATGACCCTCCCACTCCATGAGGGCTGCCATTTTCCACATCCGGACTTCCCTCTCTTCAGAACTCCAACCCAGCAGATGAGCCTATCACAGTCTGGCTCATGCGCCACTTGTGGCAGTACGGTTCATCAATAAATGCTGTATTTAGAGGTGACTACAAGAGTATGCCACCCGCACGGTAAACCTGGCAAGCTGCCTGTGTTGTATTTGATAGGCCAAATACTAGTAACAATTATATTAGGTCATTCCCATGACCTAATATAAAACAATTATATTAGGTCATTCCCATGACCTAATATAAAACAATTATATTAGGTCATTCCCATGACCTAATATAAAACAATTATATTAGGTCATTCCCATGACCTAATATAATGGTTTGAGGCTCTTTATGTTCCTGGAGCAAGCAGATGTTCTTGGGCTCTACTAGCATGAGACAGGATATTTGGAGATGTTACTGGTACCCACTCAAGCAAATTGATGATGAACAGGAAGATAGTGATAGTGTAGTGATATACACATATATACATATATATGTTATATATGTCATATGTATGTTTTATATATACATATATATATGTACCCTGATTCCAGGGTATGATCACAATAATGTTCATTATTTTTTATTGTGATTTTGAATTTGGTTTTGGGAACACACCTGGTGGTGCTCAGTGCTTGGCTCCAGTGCTTAGAGGTTACGCTTGGTATTGCTTGGCAGACCATATGAAGTGTCAGGAATTAAAGTGGGGTCTACTCTATGCCGTGCAAATGCTTTGAACCCCTGTTATCTCTCCAGTGCTCCATTTATTTTTAGCTTATTTTTTTAACCCTCACCAATAATATATAAATATTATTATTTCTCTACATCTTTGCTTCCCATGCAAAATGGTTAATGAGTGGTATTTGCTTGTAGTTTTCATTTGAATTTTTCTAATGGTTTATAAATATCTTTATGAGCTCTCTTCTGACAAATGCTTTCTATAAGATGCCCATTTATACCACTTCTAGGACTTGTTTATGTAGTCTCTAGATTAATCTTTCGTTAGTTACTTTTATTTCAAATACATTCTACCAGGTTGTGGCCTGTTTTGTTTTGATCCTTATAGTATCTGAGATAATATAAAATACTAGATTGTCAAGTCAGACTCATGGAATTTATTGTATTACTAAGTTAAATTATACTAATAACGAAGAGTACAGGAAAAATTTGAAGTAAAGCAGGAGGACAGCTGGGAACCGTTACTAATGGGTCTCAGATCCTTTTGTGCCACGTTGGATCTAGATTAATAATTTGGTTCTGTTTGAATATACGAAGTCTCTATGTCGTGAGTGGGTGAGATTCAGATCACTTGTATGAAATTTCTCCATCTATACACCGTCAACTCTCAGATCTACTTTGTTTACCATAATCCATGCAAGACATAGAATATATTGGAGACAGACATATCCTGCTAAAAGCATTCCATAGATAAGGACTGTTCTCTTCACAAATGCCATTCATTTATTTGCCAAAACGTCTGTTTACAAGGAGATTAAACCATATTCTTCTTTTCTGGAGTCACTGCTCCTCATTACCCAACTGGAGAGGTTTACTTGCTAGCTGCTTGTATTTCCCAGTACCTTTGATTGATATGTATGGTGTGAGGTAAAAATCCAATCCATTTCCCTCTGTATGTATAGACAGATGACCCAGTAACACTGATTGAATTTCTATGAGTCTTTTTTCATGGACTGTACCCTATATAATGCTCAGTCTTTGAAAAACATAGTATATGAAGACTAGACATTAATTAGTATATAGTTAAATTTTGAAATATTCTACATTTACTGGGAAATAATGTGTCAGGGTTATATCTTTAAAAATATTTTATTTTAGGCATGTTGGTGTATAAAACTGTTGAAGGTAGATTTTCTTACACAAAACATTCCAGCCCCTTACCAACTACCAGGCTCTCTTTCTCTGTTATTGTTCCAGAACCCTCACTGCCATTTTCCCTGTGATACGCTTCTTAGGGAAGCCCAGTTCTTAGTCACTCTTGCTTTGGGCATTTATCATTCCTCTACTTGTCTCTTTCTATCTTGTTTATGAAAGAGTTCATTCTGTCTGTCCTTCTCCTGATGCACTTCACTCAGCTCTATACTATCCAGACTCATCATGCAGCAGCAAACTGATTTCATCTTTTCTTAAAGCCAAGTAATATTCCATTATCATTCCATATATAGTAATATATATGTGTATTATATATATTTTTCAAATTGAGGTAACAGTGGTTTGGAACACTACACAAATTTCAAGAGTATAGTTTCACACATTGAGAAAACTGTGCTGCACCATGCCATCCACCAAAAGGGTGGCTATTTTTTAGCACCATCCCAATGAACCTCTCTGCCTTTTTTAATATTTTTTATTATAACACCATGAGATAGACATTTACAAAGCTGTTAATGATTAGGTTTCAGTTATACAATGTTGCAGCACCCATCCCTCCACCAGTTCTCTGAGAAGCTTTTCAAACTTCTTACCCTTACCATTCTGGTAGCTACTGTTCTGTTGTTACAACGTGAGAATTTGATTTGGTTTGTTTTTAGCCAACATATGAGAAAAATCTCATTGTACTTGTCATTCTCATTCTGACTTAACATAATTTTCTCAAGATTTATCCATGATGCTACAAATGGAAAGATTTTTTTGGATGGGTGCTGCAACATTGCATGACTGAAACCCTATCATAAACATCTTTGTAAATGTCTATCTCACAGAGTTATAATAAAAAATTTTTTTAAATGAGAAGATTTCTTTTTTTGTAACCGATATACCATTGAACAAAAATACTATATTTTTTCCATCCATTGATACAGAGTGCTTAAATTTTTTAAAATTATGTCTTAGCATTGTGACTAGTGCTATAATGAACACAAAGGTCTGTATATCTTTTCAAATTAATATTCTTTAGACAGAAATATTGAAATGAAATTGCAGTATCACATGATAGCTTTATTTTTATTTTTTGAGAAACTTTCCATAGTGCCTGCTCTAACTTACGCTTCCACCAACTGCTTTTAAGGACTCCATACCCTCACCAAAGCTTATTTTCTGTTATTTTTTTATTTAAGCTATTCCAGAGATATGTGCGCTATCTCACTGTGATTTTCACATGCATTTCCTTAAAAATAAGGGATACTGCTTTTGAATGTGCCATTTAATATTCTGTAAATGTTTAGAAAGTATTGAGACACAATATTTATTTATTTTGTTAGTTTTTGGACACACTCACCTGTGTTCATGTCTTACTTCTGGCTCTATACCCAGGCCCATAGACCATCCATGTTGCTGCAAATGACATGATTTTGTTTTTTCTTAGAGCTACATGGTATTCATAGTATATAATATTACAACTTCTCGATCCATTCATTCATATTTGGGCTTTGAGAAGAGCGCCCCACATAGCCTTTGAAGGAGACAAGACAGCCAACATTGCATTTTAGCCTTTTGGCATCTAGAACCCTAAGACAATGTTTCGGTTGTTTTAGTACAAGTCTGTAACAAATTATTATAGAAGTTCTAGGAAATGACTATAACAAATTATTCTTTTTATTTTTTAAAGTTATATGAACTACTCTAATGTTGTATTTTTATTATTTTGGGGCTACACCCAACAGTACTCAGGGATTACGCTAAACTTTGCTCTCAGAAAGCACTCTAGTGGGACTCAGGGAACCAAGCAGGGTACCAAGTATCAAATCTGAGCTGGCCTTCTATAAGGTGGCACCCTACCTGCAATACTATCTACCCAGCCCACTCGTGCTATTTAGTACAACACAGGATTCCTAGTTGCAACCAAGCAAACAAAAATTTTTTCCCATTAAAAAAATTCATCCATGGGGCTGGAGCAATAGCCCAGCAGGTAGGGCATTTGCCTTGCAGCGGCTGGCCTGTGCCAGCCCGGGTTCGATCCCGGCATTCCATATGGTCCCCTGAGCACCACCAGGAGTAATTCCTGAGTGCAGAGCCAGGAGTAGCCCCTGAGCATTGCCGGGTGTGACCCCCCAAAAACAATGCTCCGGCAATTTACTGAGGATACGGATGACAGAGAGAAGTGCTCTGAAAAGTGACTACAGAATATAGGCTGGAATCTAGGAGTCAAGAGTCCACATCAGCACTTAGATCCATGCTGTAGCCCAGCACTGACACACACATAGACTATTAGCTAGAAGAGGTTTTGCCCAATATGGACATTCCTCCAAAGACTAGAAATTGAGCTCCCATTTGACCCAGCCATACCATTCCTGGGAATATACCCTGGGAAACCAAAAACACACAGTGGAAATACCATGCCCACATTTATGTTTATAGCAGCACTATTCACAATAGCCAGAATCTGGAAACAATAAGAGTGCCCATCATCAATAATTGATGACTATATAAAGAAATTTTGGTAAATCTACACAATGGAATACTATGCAGCCATTAGGAAAAATGAAATTATGAAATTTGCCTATAAATGGATGGACATGGAGAGGATCATGTTTAGTGAAATTAGTCAGAAGGAAAAAGACAGATATAGAATGACTGCATTTATTTGCATGCCATAAATATATTGATACATATATGTTCATATATTATGAAACCAATATTCAAGGTCAGACAAAACATGGATCAGGAGGTCTTTCCAAAAATGGAATATACCACAAGCATTTGGGAGTCGGAGGTTGGGTGGGACAGAGAAGGGAACAGTGTGCTAAGAATTGTTGTAAGTGATACTAGCCTAGAACTGAATATTGAATACAGGCAAAAAGGTACACATGATAACCTCTAAATGTATGTATTGCAATCCACAGTGTGTAAGTGAAGGAAGAGAGAAAGAAAGAGAGAGAGAGAGAGAGAGAGAGAGAGAGAGAGAGAGAGAGAGAGAGAGAGAGAGAAAAGGGATAAAGAACTCTCCATAGAGGCAGGCTAGGGAGAGGGGAGGAAATCTAGGACATTGGTGGTGGGAAATGGGCACTGGTGGAGGGATTGGTGCTTGTCGGGGAGCGCCGCCGGGGTCCCCCGACAGTGCCGGGAAGCGAGTTCCCCTCTACCTCCGAAGACAGCAGGGAATGGATGAAGACTCAGGAATCCGATGCAGTTTTAAAAAGGGCTTTACTATCACAGGTTCCAATATACAATCCAAAAGCAGGTAAAACCTCCGGACTCTGGGTTCCCAGCTAGGCCCCAGCCAGGTGTAGGCCAAGATAGCTGCCACCACGTGTTGAGGCCCAGCAGAGAATGGAGAGGACGGAGAAGCAAAACACCAACGGATGCCGGAAATGGCAAAAGGGGAAAAGAGAGCTTCTTTCTTCTTACAGCTTATTTTATAGCTAGGAATCCCCCCAAACTCCCCAGCCAAGCCCATTCTGGGCTGGGCTATCTAGAGATGAAAACAGGAAAATAGCTTTATATAAATGTAGCAACTTCAGGAGGCCTTCTGGTTGTTTACAAGGACCCGGAGCTAATTCAAAGCCTCCTGGCAGAGCTGGGAGAAGCTATAAGCTAAATGTAACTTCCCCTGGCAGGAAGGGTCAAATGCCCTCAGGTAATTTCTCCCAGCACCTCACCTAATGTCTTGAGCCAAGATCTGCCTGGAATTGCCTTTGTAGGGTAGAGAAGGGGGTTTCTGAGATGGCATGTCTCTGTACCAAAGACTAATACTAATGCCAGTTAAATATTTCTCCAAGCCTTCACAAGAGTCTCGTCTACTTCACGGTAGTTTTGTATTTTAGTTGCCTTTGAGTTATCAGGGAGCAATGCTTGCTTGCTTGGAGGCAAACAGCATTTCTCTCTAGTCTAATTACTTACAGATCCAATGTGGCCAGGCAAATATGCTGGTAAGATCTAGCTAGTCCCACGATGCTTGTGGTAGCATGAGAGAATATTTATACCAGCCAGTACAGAATACATGTCAGATAAGACTGCCACATTCAGACTACCCCCTATCTATGAAGTGACCTGCAGGAGGCAATTCAGAGCAGATGCAGAGGCCGAGGCTTTTAGGTGTCCTGTAACAGGTGCTGAAACAATGTATGACCGTAACCCAGACATAAACATCTATATGATTGTATATCTCACGGTGGTATAATAAAATATTTTCTAAAAAAGTTAGAAAACCTAATATAATTCAAATTTATACAAATGATTCTCTCCCTTCTCTTTTCTACCACTCCCTGTTAGCACAAAAATTCCTTTGTAAACATTAATAAACTAAAATTCTGGTTAGCCTTCCAAAAAAAGAGATTTTGCCTTGTAACTATTTTTAATATTTTGGTCAATTATTTATATATGATTGTTTTTATTTTATTTTTCGACATAGTACTGCTAAAAGTATAGAATAAGTAAAGATTGTTATTATAATTACAGTCATCAAAACATAGTTTTTGATTATGTAAGAAACCTGCCTCTATTTTCCATTTAAAAGTTTTTTCCTATGTTATTTGATTAGAGATAGTGTATCCCCACTGTTTTTCTTGCTTCTAATTCTCTCTGGTGATTTTGCATTATCAAGCCCTACTATGGATATGTAACTTTCAGTACAGGTATAAAACTACATTACTTTCCAAATACCAGCTCTCCCTGTGCCTAGCCGCTCATGAAGCACCCAGGATGGATGGTGGGTTCTAGCCCTGGCCTGCCACACCCCAGCAGAACCTCGCAACAAGCCAGAAGAGCCCCACTCCATGAGGGCCGCCATTTTCCACATCCGGACTTCCCCCTCATCAGAACTCCACCCAGCAGAAGAGCCTATTACAGCCGGGCTCATCGGACCCAACCTGCAGCAGTCTTTTTTCAAGTCCAGCCCGGTATGCTGATCCAGAGACTCACAAACATGGGGCAGAGTTGCTACTGGCTCTCCCTGTGCCCAGCCGCTCACAAGGCACCCAGGACGGATGGTGGGTTCTAGCCCTGGCCTGCCACCCAGCAGAACCTCACAACAAGCCAGACGACCCCCCACTCCATGAGGGCCGCCATTTTCCACATCCGGACTTCCCTCTCATCAGAACTTCACTCTTCTTCACTCTTCTTCATCAGCAGAAGAGCTGATCACAGCATGGATCGTGCGGCCGCAAGCATCTGCGCTTCATCAATAAATGCTGGATTTAGAGATGACTACAAGAGTATGCCACCTGCACGGCAGAGCCTGGCAAACCTCCCGTGTCATATTTGATATGACAAATGCCAGTAACAATTATAGACCTCATTCCCATGACCTGATGTAATGATTTGAGGCTCTTTATGTTCCCTGAGCAAGCAGATGCCCTTGGGCTCTACTAGCATAAGACAGGACATATAGAGATGTTACTGGTGCCTGCTCCAGCAAAACGATGATGAATGGGAAGACAGTGATACAGTGATACAGTGATACCTTCCAAATGAGCTCATCTTGAGTTGCCTGTGATGAATCCTTATTCCTACATTCCTTCTGTCTGATCCTCAGTTTAATGGAACCTAATGCTGAATACGTGAAAGAATGTGCTTTTTACTTTGTTGTTTGTTTTGGAGTCATACCCAATGGTGTTCAGAATTTACTCCTGGCTCCTCACTTAAGGCTTGCTCTTGGTAGAACCCCATGGGGTGCCAGGAGTCACATAGGGCAGATTTATGGGGTGCCAGGGATAACACAAGATAGACCTTGTGGAATGCCAAGGATCAAACAGACATGGGCCCTATCCACATTTTTCTCTCTGGCCCAAGAATGTGTTTTTTTTAATCTGTATTTGAATTTCAATCCAATAGTTTTGGTGAGTGTTGATCTGATTCATGAGGTTTTAGAGATAGTTAGAGAAGCCCTTTGGATGAATCACTAGAATGTGCCTCTTTGAATCTTCTAGCATCATTCATCAGTGCATTGGCCCTGTAACAAGTGAAAGGCTTACTTAATTTGTTTTGTATAATCTTATATTGTTTATTTATTTATTTATTTTTAATTGAATCACTGTGAGATACCGTTACAAGGCTGTTTATGATTGTTTTTTAGTCATACAATGTTCCAACATCCATTCCTCTACCAGATTACATTTCCCACACCAATGTCCCCCTTTTCCCTCCTGCCACCCCCTCAACCCCCAGGCTGTCTCTATGGCAGACACTTTTCTTCTTTCTCCCTCCTCCATCCCCTTGGGCAATATGGTTTGCAATACAAACACAGAGAAGTTATCATGTTTGTTCCTTTACCTACTTCAAGCACACAGTTCTTACCCAAAGTGATTATTTTACCAATATTTTTGTAATAATGGTCCCTTCCCTATCCCAACTGCCTTTTTGCTCAAGCACTTGAAGCAGGCTTCCAACTGTGGACCAGTCCTCCTGTTTCTTCTTTCTACTGTTCTTGGGTATTGGTTTCATATTATGTTTTTATTCACATCCCACAAATGAGTGCAATCATTCTATGTCTGTCCTCTACTTCTGACTCATTTCACTCAGCATGATTCTCTCCATGTCTATCCATTTATAAGTGAATTTCATGACTTCACTTTTCCTATTCAGCTATTTTGAATAGTGCTGCAATAAACATAGAAATGCAGATGGCATTTCTGCTGCGTGTTTTGAAACCCAAGGGCAATATTTCCAGAAGTGGTACATCTGGGTCATATGGAAGCTCAATTTCTTGTTTTTGGGGTCACACCCAGCGACACTCAGGGGTTACTCCCAGCTCTTCACTTAGGAATTACTCCTGGCGGTGCTCAGGTGACCCATATGGGATACTGGGGATAAAACCTGGGTTGGCTGCCGGCAAGACAAACGCCCTCCCAGCTGTGCTATTGCTCCAGCCCTGGAAGCTCAATATCTAGCTTTTTGAGGAATGCTCATATTGTTCTCCAAAAGGCTAGACCAGTTGGCATTCCCACCAGCAATGAAGGAGAGTCCTACACCCACACCAGCAGTGGTTGTTCTTATTCTTATTCTTTTGGATGTGTTCCAGTCTTTATGGAGTGAGATGATATTTCATTGTTGTTTTGATTTGCATCTCTCCTATGATTAGTGATGTAGAGCATTTTTTCATGTGTCTTTTGGCCGTATGTATTTCTACTTTGAGGAAGTTTCTGCTCATTTCTTCTCCATGGGTTGAATATTTTTTCTGGTCAAGTTCTGCCAATGTCTTATATATCCTTGATATTAACCCTTTATCAGATGGGTATTGGGTAAATAATTTTTTCCAATCTGTGAACTGTGTTTGCATTTTTTGGTCCCTGTTTTTTATGAGGTACAGAAACTTCTTAGGTTAATGTAGACCCATTTGTTTATCTTTGCTTCCACTTGCTTGGTCAGTGGTGTTTCATTTTTGAAGATTTTCTTATCTCTTAAAATCTCACATGTGGGGTCAGGAAATTGCTCAGTGGTAAAAACACCTGCCTTCTTCTGTGAGGTCGTGAGTTCAGTCTCTGGTGGCACCCATTATGCCCAATGTGATCTTGGCAGCTCTGCTTTTTGATACCTCATAGCTTTGGCATCCCAAGCTATTTCTGGCTGCAACAAATTCAGATGTGAATGCACCATCGCTAAAGTGTGACACTAAAGGACACCATATAACCAAAAGATGTGTGAGTACTGTGCCCAGGAATGGGACCCAACGGGGGCAAGCAAGCAGGACAACCAGAATGGAAATGAGCACAACTAAAAAGTGTCACACATGACAGCATTGAAACTAAGGGAGTCCAACTCCCAGTAAGCACTATGCCGCACTGCCACAAAAATGTGAGCAACAGAGTTAGGAGTTTGTGTGTTGTGTATGTGTGTGTGTGTGGGGGGGAGAGTGAGACCCAGTGTCAGCATCAATAGAGGTATAGAAAGGTGAACTTTTTTCACATTTTATTGATGATTCTTAATAAGTTGCCTAGATAAAATGTTTATTTTTTCTTTTGATTCTGTAACATAGCAGAGAATCTTAATTCTTATGCATTTAGTGCATTGATATAGATTTTTTTGCTGATATAGTTAATTTTGTCACATGTGCATAGATGATAAAAATGTAACATGTATGTTATTGGGTATCCAAGTTTGTTGGGGAGCCACTGGGGTTCCCAACAATACCAGGAAATGAGTTCCCTTCTACCCCAGAAGCCGGTGGGAATGGATGAAAACTCAGGAATCTGGCACAGTTTTAAAAGGCTTTACTATCACAGGTTCTGATATACAATCCAAGAACTGGAAAAACCCTGGATTTTGGGTTCCCAGCTAGGCCCCTGGCCACGTGTAGGCCAAGATAGTTGCCTCCATGTGTTAAAGCCCAGAAGAGAACAGAGAGGAGAGGCAAAAAAATCAAGGGGAGCCAAAATGGCAAAAGGCCTTTTTCCTTTCTCCCAGCTTATTTTATAGATAGAAACCCACCAAAACTTCCCATCATGGGCTCGGCTATCTAAAGGTGAAGCCAGGCAATTGACCCTATTGAAATGCAGCATTTCAGGTGGGTCTTTTGGCTTCACAAATGTCAGAGCTGATTTGAAACCTCCCTAGCAGGGCTGGGACGGGCTGCAGGCTAAGAGTAGCTGGAGCTTGAAGTAGGACATGTCACCCAACACAAGTTAAAGTGTACCTTTTAAATTTTATTGGGTGGATTAAACAACAGAGAGAAGGCTGGAATCTGGGTTCTGATGAGATCTCTCGTCCTGACCTGCAGCTTCATCTGTAAAAATTCATGCTGAATTTTTACATCACTTTTATTCCCTGGGCAGGTCCTCTTCATCTTATCATGATCCCAATGCTTTTGGATCTGCTTCCTTCCAATAAGTTTCAATAACCTATTTACTCCCTTAGAGCCTCATCTACAAATATACACTGCAAATGAATCACAAAAATCTGGGGTGGCACAATTAGTTTATAATAATGTGTATTTCTTCTGATTTCTATTTTAGTTAATGTTATGTTTCCTTTTTACAGTTTTATGTTTATGTTTTTACTGCTTAGTGTCTTTTGGAGTTTTTGGTATGAAAATATTTTACTATGTGTCCATTCCATGACTAATATCCAGGTTGTGTCTAATACTTTGAGATAATATGATCATGTTCTACTTTTTCCAATGTGAGTGCCCAATGCAACAAATGGAAAATTCTCCTTATGCTACAAACTTGTTGCTGGAACGCCTGAATCTTGGTTTATGTCTATCATCAGCTTTCCTATAAACCAAAAAAAAAAATCTTCCATCTAATATATTAACTTCACTACAAACAGACCATGAGATTTTTGATGGTTATTTTATTAGAGCTTTGTTATTGTTTTCTTTACTTTTTAATTGCATCTCTGAATGAGGTTATCATCATCTTTATTGTCAAGATTTTTCCTGGATTCTGGAAAGCTGCTGCACTAAGATATGAGAGGAGTGTGTAGAGTGTGTGATTATAACTTGAACAACTGCAATAAGGACTGTCCCCTTAAAACAACAATTAAATCACTTGACCACTTGATAGCTTTAAGGTATTCTAAGAGTCAAATCTGGTTCACAAAAGAGGAGGCGGCTGGCTATCAATCCACCTTCATCGTCTTCCATTCTCTCCTCTCTATGATTATCCCCTTTTGAACACACCTAATCTCTGCTAACCTGGTTATGGCAATGCCCATCCATTTCCTTTCTTTTTGCCTACAGCTTGAAGCTTGGCATTGCTTTCTGTATGCATGCTCCCTATACTGCCTTCTTTGATAAAAAGTATTCTCAAAGTGTCCTCTAAAAATACTCACCTGTATTCATAATTCTAACACTGATTTAATATTCTTCAAATTCTATATTTGAGATTTGATATTCTATTTTTAGTCCTTACATGTATCACACCTCACTGGGACTTTATTATTTTGTAGGGAGGTGGTGGTCACACATAGCTCTATATACAGGGATCACTCCTGTGGTTCTGAGAACTATATGTGCTTCTTTCTTATTTTATTTCATATATTTGTTCCAGAGTCAGGGACGCTCTCTCGTTTGCCAAGGCATCGAAAATCAGATGGGCTGGACATGTAATGCGATTTGGAGACGACCACTGGACTAGAGCCATTACCAACTGGATCCCATGAGATGTCAAAGGATCACGTGGCTGCCCACCTACAAGATGGTCAGACTTCTTTGTCAAGACCCTGAATGAATGATTTGAGGCTCTTCATATTCCTGAAGCAACCGGATGCCATTGGGCTACACTGGCATGTGATAAGGTCAAATGGAAATGTTTCCAGCACCCGCTTGAGCAAATCAATGAATAATGGGATGACAAGTGATCAAGTGATATTTGTTAATTAAATTTTCTTCTAAATTTTATTTTATTCGCAGTGAGATACAGGTTACAAGACTGTTCATGATCCAGTTTCAGTCAGATAATGATATTCTAACACCCATTCCCCCACCAGAGTATATTTTCCAATATTAGTGTCCCCCTTTTCCCTCCTGCTACCCCTATTCCCTAGCCTCTCTTTATGACAGGCACTTATATTCAGGTTGTATCTAGTATTTTGAGAAAATCATTTTAAACTTTTTCATATGTACCTTGTGCAATGTTCTCCCTATGCTATAAACTTGTTGCTGGAAATTTAGCATCTTGATCTACATCTATCTTCATCTTTCCCATAAATTAAAAAACAATCTTCAGTGTTATATGCTAACTTCAATAAAAGCAGAATGATGGGAATTTGAATTATTCTGTGTTTTTTCCCTAGTTTCATAGTATACACCTTCAAAGTTATACTATTGTTTTCTTTGTCTCACTTTTCTTGTATCACTTGTCTTCCCATTGTTCATCGATTTGCTTGAGTGGGCACCAGTAACATCTCCATACGTTCTGTCGCAAGCAAGTATAGCACAAGGGCAACTGCTCGCTCCAGGAACACGAAGAGCCTCAAACCATTCCTTCAGGTCATGGAAATGAATTCTCTGTGTGTGTGTGTGTGTGTGTGTGTGTGTGTGTGTGTGTTTGTGTTTAGGAGTGAAACTCAGAGGGATGGCAATTGAGGCTGAATATAAGATACTTAGATTATACTAGAGACGAGGTTGGGCGCGTTCAGTGTGGTATGGTCGTAGACCTTGGGCCCACAGTTGTGCTGGCAACACCAGAAGAGAGCCACTCCATACCCAATCACTCCAAACCCACAGCTGTGCTGCTTGGTCCCACATGGAAGCAGCCAGTGGAGCTCTGGAGGGCGGTAAATGGCTTGGCCACCTCCTGGCCGAGTCCAACATAGCTCCAAGGGTTCACTCACTCGTGTGGGGAAGGCCATGCTGGCTGGACTTGAAGTGGGGATTCAGGTTCCTCCTCCCATTCATCCACCTCAATGTCGGAAGGTGTGACTGTGAGTCCCCAACCAATCACCATAGCCAGCAATCCTGGAAGAGAGACACTTCACACTCACAACTGCGCTGGCAACACCAGAAGAGAGACACTCCAGACCAAACCACTCAGATTGATCATTCCATCCCCTCAGGGTCCTATCAGTTTCTTTAGGTAAAAACAGGGCTCATTCTGTGACCTTGCTCTCTTACCTTTTGGTCAGAACAAAGCTTGTTGAAGTCTTGCCACTCAAGGGCAGGCAAGTTGTCCCATATGGAAGGCAGGGTGGTTTCTCTTCCTGTCTCATCCAGTCCCTCAGTGCTTGGGGTGTGAGGAATTAAATGTATGGTTTCAGTTTCATTTTTTAAAACATGTGGCTACCTAGTTTTCCCAACACCATTTATTGAAGAGATTTTCTTGTTTCATTTCATATATTTAGCTTCTTTGGCTTCCTTGAGATTTTTTTTTACTTTGCTGTTGTTTTTTGCTTCTCAATTATTTCTATTGAGAAATTAGCTGTAAGTCTTTTTTTTATGATGCGAAAGTTTACTATTGCTACTATTCTGATGCCTAGGATGCTACCTTTAAACACCATAATTCAAAGCTTCTATTTCATACAAATTGATAAATAAGTAGAAGAACTGGTACAGTGTAGATAGGCCTACCCTTAGTATTTTGGCAAAGGGTGAAGAATACTTGACATATTTCAAAGCTTAAAGCTTTCTTCATAAAAAGAATCCATGACTTTGTTCCTCTCCAAGCTAAAATTACTTGTCTTAACGTCTTGGCGATAAATACATAAATAGAAGCTTGGAGATAGCCATGAGGTGTGTTATCCTATAAGATAGACTTCTTTGGTATATCTTAGTGGCCCTTAAGTGATTCACTTAGTCTGACCATCCAATAATTGGTTGCTTTTTCAAGCCAACAGTATTTTCAGCATACATCAATAACTTTAGTATGGATTCATTCTGTATTTAAAACTTCCAAGTACAGTGCTTCAGCCCCATTTTTGTCAACATAATTATAGGGTAATTTTGTGAGAATATATGTATATACATATATAATTATTATATATATCATATACTCTATATTCTACATTATTCTATATAATATATTATTATATTCTATATTATTCTATATTCTATATTATTCTATATTCTATATTATCATATATCATATATTGTATTATATTGTACTGTACTGTATTGTATTGTATTATTGTATTGTGTTGTATATATTATATACTATATATTATATATAATTTTATATATACATAATAATTATTATATATAATTATATATACATGTAATTATGTATCACTGTATCACTGTATCTCTGTCCTCCTGTTCATCATCGATTTGCTCGAGCGGGCACCAGTAACATCTCCATATGTCCTGTAAATAATTATGTATAATTATTTAT
This sequence comes from Cryptotis parvus, assembly GCA_021461705.1. NCBI lineage: Eukaryota > Metazoa > Chordata > Mammalia > Eulipotyphla > Soricidae > Cryptotis > Cryptotis parvus. The sequence goes on from JAJIBD010001705.1 coordinate 60,226, forward strand.
ATGGATATAATTTATATGGATATAATTATATGTACGTATAATTATATGTACGTATAATTATATGTACATATATATAGTTTTACTGGTTTTGGCATATCGAATACGCCTCAGACAGCTTGCCAGGCTCTGCCGTGTGGGTGATATACTCTCAGTAGCTTGCCGGGCTCTCTGAGAGGGGTGGGTAGAATATTCTTAGTAATTTAGAGATGAATCTGTAACGTGCAACGGGGAGAGTTGGTAGCAGCTCTGCCTGCTGTATCTGTGTCAGTGGTTCAAGCATTCCTGGGCTTGAATACTTTCCTTTGAAGGGTGGGTCTCTCTCGGGTGGGTCTCTGTAGGGTGGGTCTCTGTAGGGTGGGTCTTTGTAGGGTTAGTCTCTGACAAGCAGGGTTTAAGATTGGCTTAGTCTCTTGAGTGGAGCTCTGATGAGCTGTGGAATCCGGGTGATGAAAATTGCTGCCAGCATGATGTGGGTGTTCCTTTAGGTTCTTCTGAGGCTCTATTGGGATGGTGGGCTCCGGCTGGAAGTCACTCTCCATCTCTGACCCCTTGTGGTCACTGTCTCGTTTGCCAAGGCATCGAAAATGAGATGGGCTGGACATGTAATGCGACTTGGAGACGACCACTGTACTAGAGCCATTACCAACTGGATCCCACAGGACATCAAAAGATCAAGTGGCCGCCCACCTACAAGATGGTCAGACTTCGTCAAGACCCTGAACCAACGGTTTGAGGCTCTTCATATTCCTGTAGCAAGCAGATGCCATTGAGCTACACTGGCAAGTGATAGTGTCAAATGGAAACGTTACTGGTGCCCACTCGAGCAAATCGACGAATAATGGGATGTCAAATGATCAAGTGATATATGTATATATGCATATATATATATATATATCTTTGCCATCTAAAATCAACAGAAAAAAGAATAGATAATAAAATGTCAAAAGAACTATCCTTTTTTACTTTTTCTCTTCATGATTTTATGCTTTTCTCCTTTTCTCTGGCATTCTATAGTACTTTGCCATATTACTAATAAGTAGGTAAGCATTGCTTATTATTCTTGTTATAATACATTGTTGGAGGTCATGTTTAGCTAATCTGGGAGTTTTGTTGTTTTGCTCACTCCCAGCTTAATCTTATTTAAGCCAATGTTCATTCTAATGAGATCTCTCTTCTATGTAAACACTTCTAGAGGGTGTGGCAGTTACAGAAGTCACCTTGATTGAATAACTTCTGACTTATACATCTACTAAGACTTCTATGTTTTCTAGATTGGGCACAGCTCCTCTTTATACCCACTGCACCCAACGTGGGACAGTTAGAACTTACCAGGAGACTACCACCCTGGCTACGCTGAGACTAAAGGAAGACTATAGGAAGGATCATACTAGTTTGCTCTAAGCAGGCGAGTATGACCCTTTCAGTACATGAGAACAAGATACTCAGAATCACCCTGGTGCAGATAATAATAAGAAGGACCTTGTGGGTACCATCTAGATTACATGAAGCTCGTGAAGTTAAGATGTATTACTTTATATCAGCCCCCTCTCTCTCCAGTGTTTTACATAAGAGATAATCTCGGGATTAGTTCTTGGTGTAACCTTTGTTTATACCTGCAATAGAGTGTGACACTACACTCTGTTTAGGGTTCTTTGTTGGCATGACAACCTCCTGATTGGATTACTTTTGTGTATATAAGGGGCTGACTTGAGGCCCCTTCACCTTTTACCTTTTGCCTTTTGGTTCCTCAGCCTTCAGCTTTTTGGCTCCTGTGGCTTTTGGCTTTGGTCTTTTGCTCTTTGGCCTTTTGCTCCATCTTCTAGTGCTGTGGAAGAGCTTTTGTACTATTAAAAGCCATTTTTTGGAACTGCACCAGACTCGTGAGTTTTCATCTGTTCTCCCAGCGTCCTCGGAGGTAGAAGACAACCTCTGTCCTGACACTGTCGGGGACCCTGGCGGCGTTCCCGACAATACATCTTTTTCTTCTGTATGCCATTACATGTCTTTCATCATATTTCTGATAAATTCTCAGATATCGCACCTTTAGGTACTATGTTATTATTATTTTTAGTTTTCCATTCTGAAAACTAGACTGGAAATAAGGGCGAGAACTCACTTTGTTATCTCTTAATCCTTTGTTCATATTATCATCTCATTTTTCTGTGTGCTTTCTAAGAATGTTTAAAATACATTCTTTAGGGGAAGAGGATAGTGCAAGCATTTGGGAGTTTGTTTTTCACACAGGCAACCATGGTTCTAATCCAGGCACTGCCTTTGGTTCTCTGAGCACCATCAGGAGTGATCCCTGAGCACAGAGCCAGGGGTAAGCTCTAAGAACCATTGGGTGTGGTCCAAAAACCAAAAATAACGTTGATTCTTTAACATAGTTTCTCTTCACTTTCCACTCTATTATTTAACCATCTATTATTTAAAGAAAGCCTTTGATTCTGTTGAGACCGAAGCGGTCATGAAGATCCTTTGTGAGGTCTATTACAGATTCACCACCAGGATCTCACCATTCTACAAGGAAGTGATCATTGATGTCAAAAGAGGGGTTCGACAGGGTGATACCATTTCACCAAAACTCTTCAGTGCCACCCTTGAGAACATCATGCGACAATTAGAATGGGAAGGTATGGGAGTGAAGATAGATGATCGGCAACTACACCACCTCTGCTTCACTGATGACATCGCTCTAATAACACCAAACATTAGCCAAGTGGCACAAATGCTGGCTGACTTTGACCAAGAATGTGGAAAGATTCACATTCAGCTGAATCTCAACAAAACTATGTTCATGAAAAATGAACTAGTTCCTGAGGCCCCATTCACTCTCAATGCAGCAGTTATGTGTACCTAGGTCGAGAAGTCAACATGATGAATGACCTAAAACCTGAGCTGTGCAGGAGGAAGAGAGCGGCATGGATTGCCTTCAAAAGCATTGAAGAAATAGTGAAAAAACAAAGAACCTCTGGCTCGGGCACAACTCTTCAACTCCACTGTTCTCCCTGTATTAACATACGCCACAGAGACCTGGGCCCTGCAAAAGCAGGATGAGAATGCTATTCGGGTCTCCCAAAGAGGAATCGAAAGAGCTATGCTTGGAATATCACGCCTCACTCAAGTGAGAGAAGGAATCGGAGTTCCAACCTCTGTCGCTGTTCCAGAGTCAGGGATGCTGTCTCCCTTTGCCAAGGCATGGAAAATCAGATGGGCTGGACATGTAATGCGATTTGGAGACGACCGCTGGACTAGAGCTGTTACTGACTGGATCCCACGGGATGTCAAAAGATCACGTGGCCGCCCACCTACAAGATGGTCAGACTTCTTCGTCAAGACCCTGAATGAACAGTTTGAGGCTCTTCATTTTCCTGAAGCAACCAGATGCCATTGGGCTACACTGGCATGTGATAGGGTCAAATGGAAATGTTACTGGTATGGAAATGTTTCCTGCTCGAGGAAATTGATGAACAACGGGATGTCTAGTGATCTAGTGATCTAGTGATTTAACCACCAATGCATTTTACATCATAATAGTTTTTGTAGTATTATAGTTTAAGTCATATATTTATTGGGCTACACTGGCACGTGATAGGGTCAAATGGAAATGTTATTGGCGCCTGCTCGAGCAAATCAATGAATAATGGGATATCAAGTGATCAAGTGATCATATATTTATAATAGTGTTAATGTTTATTATTTTGATATAATCATTTTCTGCACCTCACCACCACCAAAGTGTCCAAGAATCTCTACCTACATCTGTATATTAATTCCAATACAAATTTTCTTCCATTGATCACTGACCCTTCCTTACATAGAATTTTCAGTTTTGTAACAAGGGACAAGGGCTTGCTGTTTACTCTATTACCTATATAACTGTGGTTTTTTCTCTATATGCCACATAAGTAAGATTGTACAAAGTGGGTGATATTATCAAGAATTTGTCCTACCTCTGACGCTTTCATTTAACATGATATTCTGCAGTTCCATTCAAGCTATAGCAAACTGACAGATTTCATCTTTTGTTATAGCTATATAGTATTCCATTGCATTGTAGTAACTTTTGCATTAAAATGTTGTATTTGATTATTTATCCCTCCCTTTATTTAACCACAGTGGTTTACAAAGATTTGTTAGTTATTCAATATTCTAACACCAATCTGGCCACCACTGTCATATTTGACTATTTCTTCAGTATACCCAGCAACTTAAAAAGTAGTGTCTGTTTAGTTGCTATTTTATCCTCTTTTGATTTTATAAGCCCAATGCTAATACTTTTAAAATACTATGTATGAGATAATTCCAAATTCTGATGCCTTTAGGGGTCTATGCCTGTATCATGTTGTTTCTGCTAACTCTCTTAAAGTAAAGTTTCCCCTACTGTTTTTCTTTCACTGTGAGTTCAAATTTGTTTGGAGGTCACTTTAATAAAAGCACATACATTTTCTTGTAATTACCATTCAAAGGTACATGGCATCACTAGTCTTCTAGTATTCTCATCCTAAGGGGAGGAGTTCCCAGTTTAATTCTCTTATCTTACAATCTTGCCCAAGATTGTGATATACCAAGACACAACTCCAGGGCAAATTTTGTATGTGATCACTACCAAAGTTTCCCTTTTTTCCTCTTAAAGAATATTCCCAATCTTGAGATTTCAGTAAGCATGGAAAAGTATGTCTTGTATATGATTTAATATTTTACAGCAGAGAACTTTGGAGAATTTTGCATGCCATAAAATATAAGGACTGTATGTTAACTCTACTTTTTCAGAAATGTCATTAAACCAGATCTTACTGTTTAACCAAGGTATGCTTTCATATAAATCTTCATCATATTTTCCTAATCTTTTTTAGTAATTTGTTTGGGATTACTCATAATATCCTACTTACTCTCTGGCTTGAAATGAGTCTTCTCTCATTTTAAAATGTACACATCCTATACAATATGAATAGACCTAGTGATTACAGACCTTTAATTTTATTTTTTTAGTTCAAAAATGAGACCATTAGTTTATACAATTATTTATGCTTTGGGAGTATGAATTAATGCCACTTCAAAGTAAATGTTACCACACCACAATCACCACCGAAGTACCAATATCTCTCCACAATAGTCCAATGCCTGTCCACGTTCTTTGATTCCCTTCTCCATCCTCCCTCTCCTCCCCAGCTTTTAAACCCTCTGACTCTGGGCCAGAATGATAGCCCAGCGGGTAGGGCGTTTGCCTTGCATGCGGCCCCGGCCTGCACCTGCCTGGGTTCAATCCCTGGCATCCCATATGGTCCCCTGAGCACCGCCAGGAGTAATTCCTTAGTGCAGAGCCAGGAGTAACCCCTGAACGCCGCTGGGTGTAACGCAAAAAAGCAAAAATAAATAAATAAACAAATAAATAAATAAATAAATAAGCCCTCTGGCTCTTATTTAACCAGTGTGTTTTCCTTTGGTTTGGTATGTTCCCTTGCTTTGTTCACCTGTTTTACAAATATTTCTCCTTCTGACATATTTTACTTAACAGGACACTTTGCTTCTAAATCTGAAGATTTCATCAGACCATTTCTAAAAAGCATCATTCAATGGCTTTCCATTACATTTGAAAGAAAATTAAAATTTCTCAGTATAGTATTGAGATGCATCTTTCTGGCTTTTCAGGTGCTTTTGTATCCCATGTTCCAGAGTTATCAACATCATGGCCTTTGCAGAGTCTTATCGGCCCTCTCAGGGAAAAATGATTTCTCACTATCTATTTATTCTTTATATTTTGGAGGACAGTCATCCTTAAATTCACAACTTTTAATGAAAGTTACAAAAACTACCCAAAAAAGCTACAAAAACACAAGTGAAAGGAGAAATCATTGAAGTTAATTTTATTATGTTATAAAACCCCATTACTGGGGAAAAATTGTTTCTAATTGCAGAAAGAAATATCTCAAGATGAAAGCTTAATTCAGCTATGATCCTTGAAATCTGAGCCTTTTAATTAAAAAGTGAAACTATGGAATGCCATTTCCCCCAACACTAGCACATTTAGACTGTCAGCCAAGTTAAAGGTATACGTAATATTCAGTGTGAAAGGGCTGTTTGAGATGCCTAATTCTTTAGCTTACTGCAAATCTGTCAAGTGACTTAAGAACTTTGTGGGGGCCTAGACTCCCCAAGTAGAAGTTAATCAGCGTATCAAATCCCAAACTATGTTGGATGAATTGAGTAAACAAAAAATAATGTATTTATGGAGGAAAGTGAATCGATGAATTTCCTATCTTATAAATTGAAACAATTGATTAATTTAGCATTTCTCTACTCTCATTATGCAGTGATGTCCTAGTAAGGAGACCACCCAGGGATATATTTAGGCTCTGGAATGGATGAGGACATGGCTGCAGAGTTGGTACATTCAATTGTGCAACCTTTGGCAACTTGCATTCTGCATCTTCCCGTTGAGTTTATATCACCATTCAGCAAGGTAACAAATGGCAAACATCTACCAACTTCAGTACCTAGTGCCTAATAGGAACTCACAAATGATTCAGAAAAAACCTTGACACTAAAAAGTACTGTACAAAATTATAATTTGTGACTTTTATACTCATTTGTTATTTGCTTATTTTTCAGTATATCTCTTTACCTATTTTCAGCACTCAGTTCTTGTCTAGAGTGATCATTTCCAACTATCATTGTCATAGTGGTCCCTTCTTTATCCTAACATGTCCTTCCCACCACCCCAAGCTTCTATCCATTGACCAGTCCTCCTGGCCCTTGTTTTTCCTGCCTGTGAGTATTAGTCTTATATTATGTGTTTTTTTTAATTTCCCACAGATGAGTGTAGTCATTCTATATCTCTCTCCCCTTTGGACTTATTGCACTCTCCATGTTCAGCCATTTGTAAGCAAATTTCAAGATTCTGTTTTCCTGATGGCTGTGCAGTATTCCATTGTATAATGTATCATAGTTTCTTTATTCAGTCATCTGTTCTCAGTCACTCAGGTTGTTTCCAGATTCTGACTATTGTGTTTAGTGCTGCAATTAACATAGAAGTGCAGATGGCCTTCCTACTGTGTTTTGGAGCCCCAGGGTATATTCCAGAAGTGGTATTGCTCGGTCATATGGAAATTCAATTTCTAGTTTTTTGATGAATGCCTATATTGTTTTCCAAAAAGATTGAACCAGTAAGCATTCCCACCAAAAATGAATGAGAGTCCCTTTCTCCCCGCATCTGGGCTGTTACTGTTATTCTTTTTGATATGTGTCAATCTCTGTAGTGTGAGATGATATCTCACTGTTGTTTTTACTTGCATCTCCCTAAAGATTAGTGGTGTAGAGCATTTTCTCATGTGCCTTTTAGTCATTCTTATTTCTTCTTTGAGGAAGTTTCTGTTCATTTCATTTCCCCATTTTTGGGGGATTGGGTGTTTTTATTTTGTAATGTTCTAATGTTTTTGCATTTTAAAGGTTTGAAAGCATCAAAAATATTTTGTGACAAGTGCAAAGTGCATAAATTCAAATTCCAGTATTCATAAATAAAATTTTATTGGAACACAGGCATGCCCAGTTGTTTGTGTTCATATGTGACTGTTTCTGTGTGCAACATCAGGCCTGAGTACTTACAACAGAGACCACATGGTCTCAAAGCCTAAAGTATTTGTTCTCTGGCTTTTGTACAGAAAAAGTTTGTTAACCACTAATCTAAAGGAACACATTTTCGTTCTGCCTAGAACTTTCTTTTTAGTCTGAGGAATAGAGCTATTGAGATGCTTATAAAAGCCCACCCACTCTTATAAATAATTACCAGGAATTATCCCAAAATATCATGGTGAGAATACCAAAAATGCATGTGTGTGTGAGTGTTTATGTGTACAGATACCGAGTATTTAAAATACCCAAGTGTATTTCAAGCTGACCACCACATGCAATGATAATTACAAGCATAAATTATTCTTGTAAAAGGATAATATTTAGCGGATTATGTCAATATTTTAAACAACATAATTCAATTTCCTCTAGCCAGCCAAGGGCATCCATTTACCTTGGGATGTTCAGAATGTGTGAAAACAGGAAAGCAAGAAAAGAAAATGTCAAGGTCAAGGTTTGATGATCAATATGGGATTTTCTTTTTGAAGTCCACAGAGAGATAATGGTTCTGAGAATCCTGAGGAATTTTTAAATGCCTTAAGTCTTGCCTGTGTAACTTTAGCCTTATGAGAAGTGGAGAACTCAGTCTATGGTGTAAGAATGCTTCTTAGGCATGAGTGAAAGCAAAATCTCCTTCCCTGTTATTCCCATAAGTGGGAATAACAGAGGGATCCTCATTTAAAAAGCATTTGGTGACACAAACATCTTCTGATTATGCCTTTCCAAGTCCCAGAGGGAGCAGGAAGAAAGGAGAATGTCTGTCTGAATATTCAATGTCTAAACAGAGTGAGTTTGCTTCCCAGTCTGTATGGAGACTCAGGGAAAAGTGCCACAATTTGTGACTTGTGCAGTATGAGGACATCAGTAAAATGGTAGCAATAGCTCAAAGGGCTGGGGCCAATGCTTTATATATTGGAGGACTGGGCTCCACACTAAGCATCATATACTCCCCTAAGTGATTCCCTGGCACTGAGCAGTGGTATCACTGCTGCACGTGGCCCACAGAAATAAACCAGCACAAGGGGGTGGGCAGGCAGAGAGGAACAGACAGGGAGTGGTCTGGAATCTCAGCTTCTGCATATTGCGGAGGAATCTTAAGTCTAAAAGATTGATTTATCTGATAGCTATGGACCAGGGTGAACTCCTTGAAACAAGCTAGATCTGAGTCTGGGATGGGGAGGAAGCAGTGAGCCACCACATCAATGAGAGTCAAGAGGGGACCAGGCAGAGGAGGGCCTGGGATTCTGCCCAGAGTGAACCACACTCTGCCAACATCAGACTTCTTCAGTGAATGGATCCAGAAACCAGGTTCCACCCAGCACCCCTGCAACAGGTAGCCCTGATGACCCAGAGAGTAAAAGATCAACTTCGGCCCTCACAAGCTGTAGCAAACTTCTTTCTCTGTCCCTTTTTACCTAGGGGAGATGACCAGGGGGCCAAAGAGCCCTGGTCAAGAGATAATGGTCAACTAATTGAATGGCTAACTCAAAGGATTAACTTTAGTTTAATTCAAAGTGTTATATTGATGCACCTATAATCAATTACTTTAATCCCATGCAAGATGCCCTCCCCTTCCCCAGCACACACATCAGCATACCTCATATGTCAAGGTCAGAATGAAAATATGTAGAAAATGGCCCCATTTTCTTAAAACCCACAAATAGGAATGAGCTGATCATTTTCTCTTTACTAATTATTCAAATTCATCATACAATTTGGTTTTAAGCAGTGAATTTAAAACACTTTTATATGCCCTTCATTCCAGAGCAGCATACTTTAAATATCTGAAGTAAATAAAATGCCATGAAAGCAGACTTTCTTTTACTATATGTGATGTATTCTTTTTTTTTCTTTTTTTTCTGCTTTTTGGGTCACACCCGGCAATGCTCAGGGGTTACTCCTGGCTCTGCACTCAGGAATAACTCCTGGCAGTGTTCGGGGGACCATATGGGATGCCAGGGATCAAACCCGGGCGGGCAAGGGCCGGCTGCGTGCAAGGCAAACGCCCTACCCGCTGGGCTATCGCTCCGGCCCCATGTGATGTATTCTATATTTTAAATAAAAGCCATTCGTGTCCCATTACATTGATTCCATGATTCACCCAATAGATAGTCTCATATATCAGGGAAAACAAGGACAGTGAAAACTTTAAGCACGTTATTCCATAACTCAAATATTTTAGGGATTCTCCTGTTGTTTTCCCTTTTGCCTTTATAGTTTGGCCCAGTTTTGTTAACACAACTTCACAAACCAAGGGCCATGTCTGTGCTTCAAGTAACCCCATGTATTAGCTTTCAAGTACTCTGATTGGTCAGACTTAGGTCATGTGCACACCCTTAAACCAATCACAAGGTTCAGGGAGATAAGGGAGTCTAACTCTGTCTCTACTATCAAACCTTGTCTTGGGGTGAGAGCCTTTCCGACTGTGGTTGACAGTCCTTCCAAACTCACAAGGACTAGGGCAAAGTGGCTTGCTATTAATAGAATAACAGGGAGGAATTTTGCCCAAGCCAGGAAAAAGGCAGTGTAGATATATAGTATATGTAGAAATAGAAAGATAGGCCTTGTATAAATCATTCCCTTATCAACAAAGTAAGCAAATTTTAGCACTAGACTTTGTGATTTGGGTTGTGAGAAGTGTAGATTATTTCCTGAATTCCCTCTGATTTCAAGGAAGTTATGATTGCCAAATAGCTAAATTCTAGAATGGAAGAGACAGTTTATGGCAAACTCAATAGTTACTGAATTCTGCCTGGGCTGGAGAGAATACACGGAGAGATTAAAGAACTGGACCTCACAGATCTCAATTCCCATTTCAAATCCCCAGCACCAGCTTGGGACCCCAAGCACTGCCAGCGGTTGCTCTTGAGTCCAAACCGGGAATAACTCCTGAGCACTGATGGGAGTGCTCTCAAAAACAACCAACAAAACAAACAAGCAAAGAAAGAAAAAAGCAATCAAAACAGAACAAAACAAACAAACAAAAAAAAAAAACCCTCCCAAAGACTTGCTGAATACTAAAAAAAAAAAAAAAAAAAAGGAAGGGGAGGGTGGGAGTGAGGAAACTCACAGCAGAACATCCAAATTGCATGTGTTCAATCCCCAGTACCTCAAAAAGTAACAAATTCTGGATTTTCATGTACTAAACTAAACTAGAATAGCTCCATGCAGACGGCTTCAAATGAACTTTGTGCAATTCAAGTCATTAGTAGAAGACAAACGCCATATAGTATCACTTACCTCTAAAAAATAAATGAACAAGAGAAGCCCCCCATTAAAAAGTTGATATCAGGGGGCCGGCGATAGCCCAGCGGGTAGGGCATTTGCCTTCCACGCAGCAGGCCCATGCCGGGATCCCCGGCATCCCGTATGGTCCCCGAGCACCGCCAGGAGTAATTCCTGAGTGCAGAGCCAGGAGAAACCCCTGAGCATTGCCTGGTGTGACCCAAAAAGCAAAAATAAAAAAAAGTTGATATCAAAGACCACTTTTCTTCTTGTCTTTGATTTAAAAAAAATACATGAGAGAATAGAGGTGTATTGTGCCAGATGAAGGTTAAGGCACTGGAAGGCTGGATACAATGATATTCTGAAGCTAACACAAGTGACCCACTTGCTAGAGAAGAGTATGACGTTGAGTTTATTTTCCATGTCGCATGTCTGTCTCTGTAATACCAAGTTCCCAGGTTGATGCCCTCAAATAATTCATAGCAGGTGTTTGCAAGCCAAGGTCAAGTGTGCCTTCTGTGTACTTGAGACACAGGAAGCCAAAAGGATTCAGAGGGGTGGAAGCAGGGTCTTTGTCTTATGGATTCGTGAGTTTGCCAAAAGAGCTAACCATATACAGGTTATTTGAAAAGGAGAAACTTTAAAAATAAAAGGGACCTTTGACAGCAATTATATACAGCTTTCAAAAGATTCCGTATAATTTACACACGTTAAGAGTGACAGTATTTTTCAAAACATTCTGTTATGACAGTTGAAAGGAGAGTAGGAAGACAGAGTAACTCAAAGAAACTTGTGGGGCTGGAGAGATAGCCCAGCGGGTAAGGCATTTGCCTTGCACGCGGCCAGCCCATGCCAGCCTGAGTTCAATCCCCAGCATCCCATATGGCCCCCTGAGCACCGCCGGAGTAATTCCTGAGTACAGAGCCAGGAGAAACCCCTGAGCATTGTCGGGTGTGACCCAAAAAGCAAGAAAAAAAAAAGAAAGAAAGAAACTTGTATTTTTCTTTTCTTCTCCAAATATCTCACTTTCTCAAAAAAAAAAAAAATCAACCAAAGAAACCAAAGCCCAAACTCAAACCCCCAAATGGTCACTAAGTTGCAACTTCCTGCTTTCCAGTTCATTTTCTATGAAGCTCTAAAGTCTGCTGAAAGCCAGTCCGTTGGGAACCCCAGAACCTGAGCTGGCCTCTTTTCAGTCTGAAAGCCCTCTGAAGGAAATGCCCCTTGCTGAGAAAATGGTGGCGTTGGGGGAGAATCCATCTACTGTCAAGGAAGTTTCAATTAAATGTGGATGCCAATTAATTTAATTTATATTTCAGCCTGAAAAATGCCATTCCATTATACATACCCTGGAATAATGCCAAGAGCCCATGTTAATAAATTACATCTCTCCTGACATACTATGGAATCACACACTAATCAGATACTTATTAAATGCCCACCTGTGCTTAGGGCTACACCTTGTAGAAATCCAGCTGAAATAAGGGCTGTCCAGCAGACCAGTCCTTAGGCTGTGATCATCTGACACCCTCCCTGGTCTCCTATGCTCTTAGCTTTGGGACATGTCTCAGGAGAACAATCCCCAAAATGAATAATCAATGTTCCATGGCCAGAGTCACGCATGGGCATATTGAATGAATAAGGGAATGAATGATGGATATCTGTAAATAATCTGTTCCAATGAATCAGGGCACTGGCAGGCCTGTTCAGGTTAGCAGGAAACTTACCGTGATTATTTGACTATAGATTCAAACCAGCTGCTGGTGGGTCATGCCTTTTGGCTCTCTAGGTCTTATGGGCTGTATGTTTTGTTTTGAAACTGTGCTTCTCTCCTTCAAGGTCGGTATTATTATCTCCCTCTTTTGAGAGACAGCTGAGGTTCTATCAGTGAAGATAACCTTGTTCAAGGTCATGTGATCAGAAAGTGCACACTCAAACCCACACTGGTCTGACTTAAAGCCGCAGATCTTTTGAATTCTTGATATTATTGGAGTCATGGCCCCATTCATTGGACAAGCATCATCCCTGTGTCCATTGGGGAAGGATATGATGACTGCCTTGTTTTGGTAGTGTCAACTCCCTGAACCGTTTGGAATAACTATATTTGCAATCAAATCCACAGGATTTGATTCAATGTCTTCTGCCCTGAGATTCTCTCTATTCACCGTACAGCTCCCAGACTCTCTTGCTGTAGCTCTATCTCATAGTGAAACACAAGCCTCTCAGTGGTTCAGGTTCTTAATCCGTCTGTTTTCTACTCAACGTTGACTGAGCACTTATTCATACCTGGTTATGTTAGCTCCCAGGATACAGTAGTAGTTGTGAAGAAAAGGGGGATCGAATGACTGCAAAAGTTACAGCAAGTCATGGTAAATGCATTGGAAGAACCAACATTTTGTCATTTATTCAATTTAACTATTCCCACTGTAATCAAATAATTAAAAAGCTTTGCAACTCGCACTCTTTCTCACCTCCCCAAAACAAACATGCACACAAGTGTATAAACCCCAGCATCTTTAGATGGAGTCTGGCATAAAGAAATCAAAAACCAACAACCAAACAAAAACAACCAACTGACAAACAGAACAGGGCAGAGAGAGAGAGAGTACAGGGGGGAAGGCATGTGCCTTGTCTACAGCATATGGTGCTGAGCCCAGTTCCATCCCCTATACTATGTATGTTTCCTGAGCCCCTCCAAGGGTTACTCCTGAGCACAGATCTGGGATGTAGCTCTTGTTTCCCTTCCACTTAGAAAAAAAAGCAAGCCAAAAGTAAAATGGCCTAAGACATAGTTTGAAAGCTATAACACCCCCTACCCCAGCTTCTACTGATTAAGACCCCAGACCTCTTCTTCCACAGTGCTGCTCTGTAGAGGCAGGAACGAGGGGCCCTCCTCCACCTAGTCTCCTTTCCCCATTATCACACCCCAAACACAGCTTGTTCCCTATACACATAGTGTATGGGCATCTGTGTCTGCTCCCTCAATTAGACCTGCCACTGTTCCCCCTCTGAAATTTCTCTTTTTCTTGATGTCACTCTCTTTGCAGAAAACTGATGCTAGTTCCTCTCTCTGAAGTTCACTCTGTAGTCTGTTTGCAAGACCTGCTGCCCAGCTTCTAGCAGTTGTCCATTTTGCCTAGAAGGGAGTCTGTGTGTGTATTTCTTTTATACAATGGTTCCAGAGATTTTTAGACAACCCCTCTCTGATTATTTACTACATTGCTAATATTATTTACTAGAGTTGCTAAAGGCTGACTCTAACAATCTCAGTTCAGCTCAGGAGAAGAGCTGGAGGCCTCGCCCTAGCTCAGTCCACTCTGCTTTTCCTCCCTGACACCATCTTATGCTGATGTGTCCATTAGCATCTGGACACCATCGCCTGCATGTACACATGCGTGTGCACCTCTGTGAGCCATAGACACACTAGGGCCTGTCTGAGTCAGGAGTGATGGGAAACAGAGCCCAGAGTCAGAGCCAAAAAGGGAGGGAATGGACTCTGGGTGGGTATTTCTTTCTCACTCTTTTCATTCCTCCCCTCTGTGGAAACACCAAGGCCAAGGAAGGTCAGAGGGGCCCAGTGGAAAGTCCTAAGACCACCAGCTCCAGCGTCAGGGTGGGAGCTGGTGAGAAGTACAGAATCTCATCTTGCTCTCCTCCCTACAGACCCTACAGGTCCTGAAATCAAAATCTGCATCTTAGAAAGGACCACAATGGAGTGGAGTTATGATTTGAGAAGCACTGTTCTCAGGGTTCTAGTTCTGGGACCACAGAGATAGGACGGGGCTTTAGGCTTTTGCCGTGCAAACTTTGCCTTACAAACAGTATCGTGGCCTTAATTGAGTCCTCTACACCACGTATGGTCCCTTGAGCACCACCAGGATTCACAGCTGAGCACAGAGCCACGATATTCTCTGAGTACTACTGCTTATGATCCCCATTTTTTAAAAATCAAAGACCCTCAAAGAACATTTTTTTTTCCTAAAAGAGAGCCACGAGATCCTGTCTTCTCCCCTCTGAAGGAAAGCAGGGTTTGATGCTGGCTAAAGGCAGGGGGCCTGCTAGTAACTGGGTGGTTGGGTGTGGCCATACACTTCTAGCCATGTTGCTATTCTCTAGTGTGTCTATGTGAAAAAATAAGCTTTAAGAACTAGTCGCTTTGAGTAAGATTTGAGAATTAGTAACTTCTAGTTACTCAGGTAGAGAGGGACCTGCCTAAAATGAGAATAATGCAAGATCTAAGAAAGCGAATTCAAAGGAGTCAGAAGCAAAGTACTTAATGGAAAGGTGGAATCACTGATACACCTTTTGGTTTTCTAGTATATATCAGGGTCCAAATGCAATGGAAGGGAATGTCTATAGTCAAAAGTGTTGGGGGGCGGAGAGATAGCACAGGGGGTAGGGCGTTTGCCTTGCACGCGGCCGACCCAGGTTCAATCCCCAGCATCCCATATGGTCCCCAAGCACCACAAGGAGTAATTCCTGAGCGTAGAGCCAGGAGTAACCCCTGAGCATTGCCGGTATGACCCCCTTCCAAAAAAAGCGTTAGGTGTCAAGCAAGAGTATCATGCATGCAGCGTTTATCTTGCAAACAGCCAATATGGTTTCTATCCCTGGGATCCCATATGGTTCCCCAAAAAATGCCAGGAGAAGTCCCTGAGTGCAGAGCCAGGGAGTGACCTCTGAGCATTGCTGGGTGTGGCCTAAACACCAAAAAAAGTAGTTTTGTGTTGTCCTCTCCTATTTGATTGACTTCTGCATTCTTTTGACTTTTTCTTCTTTGTTTTCTTAGTAGATTTTCATTCCCTATCCTTCCTGATGTCTCCATTTTGCCTCATTGTTTTTCTTTGTGTGTGTGTGTGTGTGTGTGTGTGTGTGTGTGTGTTTATTTTTCTTCACTCTTTCCCTCTCTCCAAAGACAAAGTTTAAAATTTTGTTTCGGTAATTTGGATGCTCTTTTTTATGTTGCTAATGAATCCTATTTATTTCTACTACATCATTTTTGTTAAGTCATTAAATACAATTGCTTTTGATTTTACATAAATCTTTTACCCAGTTAATTGTCAATATACTGTCATTGTGTTTCAGTTTCATAGACCCATTTTCTTCCCCTCTTTCTTTAATTTTTTGGAGGGAATGTGTTACACCCAGCAGAGCTCAGGATTCACTCCTGACTTGCACTCAGGAATCTCCTGGTGTTGTTAATGGGATGCTGGGATGAAACCTGGGTTAGCTGCCCGCAAGGGCAAGCACCCTACCCACTGAACTATTGCTCTGTGCTCAGGCCATCCCCTCTCTATTTATTTTCAGTTTTCCCTCCTACCCCTCTCCTTCTCCACTTACTTTGCCTTCCGGCCTTCCATCCTTCCTCCCTCCTTCCTTCTTGCACACTCTCTCACTCCCTCTCCCTCTCTCTCCTCTCTGTCTGTCTCTGTCTGTCTGCCTGCCTGCCTGTCTGTCTGTCTGTCTGTCTGTCTGTCTGTCTCTCTCTCTCTCTCTCTCTCTCTCTCTCTCTCTCTCTTCTGTTCCCCTCTCCCTCTCCTTTTCCCTCTCTTTCTCTGGCATTTATTATAGCAAATCCCAGACATCATATCATTTAACTCATTTCCTCTAGAATTTCCTGGAGGCAGAGCCACAAGAGAATGTAGGCTAAAGAAATGGTCTCTTATGATTGTGCTCTTCACCAAAACATGGAATTTGTGTTACAGAGACAAGGAAAAACACAGTTTCTAAAACCTCTACATATCATTCTAGTTCATGTAGATTCCATTTTTTCTTCACCCATTCTTTTGCACTGCCCCCCGGAGTCCTTAAGCTAAGACAGGGGTTCATTCAGGACTTTAGAAATCTTCCCTTTTGATGAGAAAATGGTTAATATTTATAAGTATTCAGTATATTTACAAATACCTGGAAAAGGAATATATTACTAAAGAGCATTCTGTGAACATACTTGTTTTGCAATTCAATTTAGAGTAATTTAAATTTGGAAAATATCTATATAGTGAAGAGCCAAACTCTTTTCTCTCACTGTTCAAAGCAGCCCTGGAAAAGTTTAAAAATATTTCAGAGTAGAACTTAGTTTGGAAGGCATAGGGCACCGTCTTGGTGTTGTACACCTCAGGGCTTTGGATTATCAAGTCAGGAGGAGGTTTGGCTGTTATTTTCCATTAGTAAATATCATTCAACTAAATTTGAACAAAATGCCCTCTAAATAAGTCAAAGTGATAGGAGCTTCGAAGGAGGGAATTAATTATAGCTAGTGTCCTAAGGAAAAGAACCCCACTGTGGCATGAGGAATGTAATTAATGGGAGGTAAGCGCCAGCAAATCACGCCTTAAAATATGAATGCTATCAAAGAACAGCTGCGTAATGAGAGAAAACGAACCCCAGGGACCAGCCCTGGTCGCTGCTGCCGCCTCAGAACTTTATGCAGTTGTGATGTAATGGAATTCCTCTATATTTTAACAAAAATAATAGTAAGAGGTGTGGTTCTGGAAAAGTTATTAGCAGTAACCATGTCTTTGGAGTTTTTATCATCTTGTTATGATCACTGTAACTCACTTTTGCTGTGGTCTAGATGCCTTCCCTCCCTTAATTGATCAGGGTATACAAAAGTCAAACAACACTCCTAAAATCAACTTAGAAGCACTTTATAACTGGTCAGAACTTTAAAATAAATAAAAACACAGTACCTTAAGAAACCCCCACAATAACAATGTTCCATAGACTTAATTCAAGTTGATTTAGTAAGCCAAGGCATGCATCCCATTGTTTTGTTCTTGAAGAAAAGTCTGAGCATAATTTGGTTTTGCTGAATAACTCATTATTGTCCCCAAGAAATATCTATGGCTAAGGGCAATAAATATTTACACAATCCCACTTAGTACTTGAAATGTTGGGCATTATTTTGACAGTCTTCTAACAAACTAGGAATTCCAATATTTAAGATCAGAAGTCAGTTTTTACTTCGTGTATAATTGATCTTCATTTTTTTTTTAAAAAAAAGAAACCGTTTTATTTTACTTGTGAAAACAGCTTTTCTGACCGGACTACGAAGGGAAGCGAGGGCAGCGGTCACGGACCGCACACGTCCTTGTCCTGCGCCTCTAGACTTTCTCTCACTCCAATTGCCAGCAACTAAGTCTGTGACACGGCCATCCCGTGCGTTTGACAAATACGCGGAGATACGCGAACATATTCCCGCATAGCAGTAAACGTTGAGGGGAAGTTGAGGACGCAGTAAAGATAAATTCCTGCCCTTAGCCCAGGTTTCACGTAACGCCGTTTCCTAAGGCACTTAGGCAGTTAAAAGAGCGGGGCCCCTGGAAATCGCCCACAAGGGACTCATCATTTAAATAAATGTGTTTCTTTGCCCGAACAGAAGTTCAGATCTGCTCAAATACCATTAATTTGGTCCTTTTATTTCCTCTGCAGGCGTGAACGAAGAAGCCGAGCTCCTGGAGCTTTAGCTGGCTGCCCTCGGTCGTGGACAGGGCCCGGAGCGTTGGCTGGAGAGGTGGTGGGATGGGCCCTAGAGGGGCGCCTGTGAAAATGTACCGTCCGGCCTGGGAAGGTGGAAACGGCGGTGGGAAAACCAGCGCACAAGCTGATGACTCCGAAAAGTCCTCTTAACCGTCCTCAGCTCTCCTTACTGCCCGGGACCGAGCCCAGATCGGTGTGCCGGGTCCGAAGAGCATAAACCCCAGGGCCCGCTCTCGTGTTTCCTTACGCCCAATAAAGGCGCAGCCCGCACCTCCGCCCGCGCGCACAGAGACGCGCAGAGCAGCAGCTCCTCTCCCGCGCTCCCGGGGCCTTTCTGGTGGGGAAAGGGTGACCCGATCTCCTTCGGTTTTGCTGTGGAATCACTGGGAGTGCGGTGGGTGGGTGGGGGGGCGGGGAGCACCCGAAGGCGCAGGGGACTCGCGGCCCACTCGGCGCCCGCTGTGATTAACCGCGGCTTCGCGCCCCGGGAGGGCGGACTCCTTCGAACCCCCCTGCGGTCTCCCCCCCCCTCCATCCCGCCCGCCTCCCCTTTTAAAGGACGCCTTGCAGGCAGAGCTGTCAGCAAAGCGGGAGGCCGTTTGTACTTGGCCGGGGCCGGGCGCGACTCCTGCTCCCGTGACAGCTAGGGGCGGGGGCTGCGGGGTCTAGGGGCGCGGGAACCTGCACGTGGGCCACAGCCCCCTTCCCTCTGCGATCTGCCGGGAGCCCAGCCTGGGAGCTGCGAGTCCGGGCGCGACGGCTCCGGCGAGGTCTGGGAAAGGGCTCCCGCGCCCGGAGCATTATGAGCCGAATGCGGGGCGGTAGCAGCGGCCCCTGCAGTTGCCAGCGCCCGCGCCTCCCGCGGCCCCTCTCCAGGTCCTCCCGGCCCACCATGGCGATCCCCGGCCGGCGGGGTGCTCCCGCGCCTTCTCTGCCGCCTCCCCGGTCCCTTCTAACCCGCGAGGGAGTGTCTTCACGGCCAGCCGCGCCGCACCCTGGGGAGGCGGACCCGCGGTGCGCCCCGATCCCGGGCTCAGCCCTTCGCTCTCCAGCTGCGTCCCCCCGCCTCGCGGCCGCCCAGGGCGCCCAGTGGCTATGGGGGCGCTGCTGGCTCTGCCTCGTCCTGGGCTGGCTGTGCGGGAGCCCGGCAGGCGCCCAGCAGTCCGGAGAGTACTGCCACGGCTGGGTGGACGTGCAAGGCAACTACCACGAGGGCTTCCAGTGTCCTGAGGACTTCGACACCCTGGACGCCACCATCTGCTGTGGCTCTTGTGCCCTGCGCTACTGTTGCGCCGCGGCCGACGCCAGGCTGGAGCAAGGCGGCTGCACCAACGACCGCGGCGAGCTGGAGCACCCGGGCATCACCGCGCGTAAGTGCCGGCCCAGCCCGGGGCCGCCGCGGAACTCGGGAACCTGCAGGCGCCCGGGGCCGGCCTGGGTCTGCGCGCCGCGGGCCGGAGTTTCAAGGGAGAAGTTAGATGTCGCCGTTTAGGTCGCGGGTGGAGGTAGTGGGCGGGAGAGGTGGCGGTGGTGACTATTCCTATTGCAGTCCCGATTCCTGCCGCACGCCCTCCCAGCTGGTCGGCCCAGAGGAAAGTTTGCACAGAACCAGCTAAGACTATGCGGCTGAGAGCGTTGGAGTTTGCAAGGTTTGGGGGAGGTTCGGTCAGGGACTGCAGAAAGTTCGGGGGCTATGCCGAGCTGGAGTTGGCATTTCAGAGGAGCCGGGACCATGCCTGATGGCGCGCTGCAAGGACTCGCAGAAGTGCTTGTGGAGAGGGGACACAACCCTGTATCTGCAACCCTGCGGGGGCTTAGGAATCTCAGCTGTTTTCCCCCTCCGCCCCTTTTGTGGCCCCGTTTTTAAGCCTTTGCCTCGTTCTCCCAACGTTCTTTCATTTCTCTGCATCGAATTACCCTCTCTGGCCCACCCCTATTGTCACGCCTTTCAGAAATGCCCAGGTCCTCGAGGTGGAGATTTAGAAACCAGGGTCGCTGGGGCTTCTCCGCCTCCTATTCTCACGTCGGAAAACGCGGGTCAAATTTCCGCTCACTTCTGAGACGAATAAATCACGACCGGGGCGGAGGAAGGTTACACCAGCTTTTTAACAAAGCATTTCACCTGAATCAGACCATGAGGGGTGCAGGGGACCTCTGGAGCTGGGAGGTGGTGGAGTGGGGCGGGCAGGCAGGGTGTTGCCGCCAGGAAGGTGTTAGGGGTGGGGTATTTGGGCGCAGCGAAGGGCAGATGACACTCCCAGAACTCCAGGTCAGAGGTCTGAAACCGGCCAAAGGAGGTTCGGGGAAAGGCCAGGACACGGGAGAATAATGGTGGGGGCACACCAGAACGAGACAAGCAAGCAAATCAACTGCCAGAAGGGAACGCAAGAGGAACCTTCCTCAGAACCTCAGAACTCTGTAAGCTAGCGGAGGAGGAGTTTCTGGAGAAAGTCTCAGTGGAAGGCAGAGAGTTCCAGGGAGACAAGTGAGAAAAATGTAGACTTTCTGCCTCTGCCTGACCCCAGTTGCCATGGGCTGTCCCCAGTCCCTTCTTTCTGCAGGGTAAGAGAGTCGGGCCTCCTAGCTCTGCTCTTGGGGGTGGACAGCAGGAGACAGAGTCCACTCCCACTCCACCCCCCCCCAAAGCCATGGCCTGGTGGCCTGGTGGCTCTGTCCCTGGCTGACTGTGTTTTGTTGGGCAACTTGTTTAACTATTCTGGGTCACTTTTCAACTCTAAAAAGGGCCTATGGCTGTTAGAAGTTGTAGGTTGTGGATTCCTTGACAGCATGGACCTGTAATTACTTCCCCTTGGCTTTCCCTGGAAAGTAAAATGTGACTGGATGGGCAGTGCCCAGAAGAGTTTCCTCCTAGGAGGTCACAGGGCTGAGGGCAAAGCTATCTAACATGCATGGCCTGGGTGCCTTTGGAAAAAGGGGGATAAAAGAGCAAATCTGGTATGGTCCACATTTTAGAAAAGAGAGCTGCTCACCCCCTGGGTTGCCATGATACGTAAATCAGAAAGACTAAGAAAGAGTCAGGCTCTGCCAGGGCCTCCGTCAATGCTGGTTGTGTTCTACCACCTCTGAACTTTGCTGCCTGGTGAGGCTTGCTCCACTAGAAGAACTGGGCCACAGGAAGTCTGGGCCATCAGTACCAAGAGGTGACTTACGATCTAACTAAAAAGCTCAGCATGACCTCTCAAGAATTTGGATGAAAATTGAGAGACGTGAGAACTGGAGTAGACTTCTAGTAGGTTTGTCCCAGAAGGATAAATCCTGAGGTGAACATTTATGCAAGGCAAGCACTTAACTTCTGTACTATCTCTCTGGACCAGAGATAACCATTTGCAACACAGTCACAGTGAACTGGGGCTATTCCTTCCTTCCTTCCTTCCTTCCTTCCTTCCTTCCTTCCTTCCTTCCTTCCTTCCTTCCTTCCTTCCTTCCTTCCTTCCTTCCTTCCTTCCTTCCTTCCTTCCTTCCTTCCTTCCTTCCTTCCTTCCTTCCTTCCTTCCTTCCTTCCTTCCTTCCTTCCTTCCTTCCTTCCTTCCTTCCTTCCTTCCTTCCTTCCTTCCTTCCTTCCTTCCTTCCTTCCACCCTCCTTTCCTTTCTTTTTGTTTTTTTTTGAGTCACACCCAGCAGTGTCCAGGGCTTAATTCTGGCTCTACACCCAGGCATCATTCCTGGCGGGCTTGTGATAACATTTGGGATGCTGGGGATCAACCTCCTGCAAGGCAAGTACCCTGCCCACTGTACTATTACTCCAGTGCCTACATTTCTTTCCAGACTTTGCTAGACTCTTTCCAACTTTCCAGACTCTTGAAATCTCTACAGAGATCTCAAGAAAGTCTTATTAAACACACTTGATTCTCTTTGCTTGGATTGGTTTTGGATGGGAGAAGGATTTTCAGCCCTGGAGTTAGGTCAATAGGTCCTAAGTGTCCAACCAAAAACCACTAAATCCTGGATTTATTGTGGTGGGAGCTTGGAGGGCTGGGCTACACAGGCTTACACCTGGCTCTGTGCTCAGGGATCACTCTTGGAGGGTTTAGGGAACCGTATAGGGCGCTTTGGGATGGCTATATGCAAGGCAATTGCCTTACTCACTATACTATATCCCTTGTCCTAAACCCTGGATTCAAATCCAAAATAATAGTAACTAAAAAGCAAACACAAACAAAACCCTAAAGCCCCTACTCTCTCCAAAGTGCATGTACAGAAGGATAAATTCTAGTCTGACTTCCAGATGTTCAGTATGATGGCTAATTGCAACCAGAGACAACGGTATCAGTTCGCTTCCTCCTCTAGTAAGAGCAAGGATATTCTGTCATTACAGTTTGCACTTTAGAGGTTACCAGTTCCAAGCCCTGAGAAGAAGGGCTGACAACTGCTGTCCCATTGAGCCTCCCCCACCCCCGCAACGCCACCCCCACACACACCCGCTCCGTGCGCTGGAGTTTGGGAGAGCCGTGTCTCTCTTTTGGGAGAGCCGTGTCTGAGTGTCTGTGCTTGTCTGTTGTTGCCTTTTTAGAGCCAGTCTACGTCCCATTTCTGATCAGTCGGCTCCATCTTCATCGCCTTCATCATCCTGGGCTCCTTAGTGGCCATCTATTGCTGCACCTGCCTGAGACCCAAGGAGCCCTCCCAGCAGCCAATCCGCTTCTCGCTCCGCAGCTATCAGACAGAGACTCTGCCCATGATCCTGACTTCCACGAACCTCAGGGCTCCTTCCAGACAGTCCAGCACGGCCACCAGCTCCAGCTCCACCGGGGGCTCCATCCGCAGGTTCTCCTTTGCCAGGGCGGAGCCAGGCTGCCTGGTGCCCTCACCGCCACCACCTTATACCACAGGTCACCCAATCCACCTGACCCAGCCATCTGGTTTCCTGGTGTCACCCCAGTACTTTGCTTACCCACTGCAGCAGCAGGAACCCCGCTACCTGGGAAGAGCTGTCCAGACTTCAGCTCCAGTTGACAGGCCCAGAACATTAACCCTCTATGCTGGCGGAGCACGGGGCCAGTGGGGCACAGAGTTGCTTGTTGCAAATATTTAGAAGGAAACTCCCTGGGGAGCACAGGCATGTAGAGGAAAGTGCTAAGTCTATACCGAAACTGTGATTCTTCAGGTTCCTGGTCTCAATCACAGAATGGAATTAGTTTGCAGCACTGAATTCTAGTATTAGATCAGTGCTTCTGGGCTTTGAAAACATGGTGGCATGACATGTCAGTGCAGGTTACTTTTATCAAGGTACACAGCAGTTCAATTTTAACATTGCAAATGGGCTGAATACATTTTATTGGACAATTCAACCAGACTGTTTAGAAAAGGGCTAATGTGTTCCCCCCCATTATAAATTGTTTGGTGAGTTATGAGTTATATATATCCACAAGGAAAATTGAAACCCTGATAAGAATTATAGAAAGTACACTTTAAAAATTAACTACTAAGTAAACTAAGGGGATGGTGACAACCTATTTTACGATTTTTTAAAAATTGACCTAACCATGAATAATATTAACCTCATGAAATTTGCTTTTTTAAAACTAAGAGCTAAATTTTGTTTAAATGTAAGCGCTTTTTCAAACTCAAAATTCCACCAACCACAATTTAGCATTGAAATGTTTACTCAGATACTCATCATAACACAGAGTTATGGAAAAGCATTTTCCCCACCAAACAAGGGAATATTTATTGCAGACTTTACGTTCAGCAACTTTTCGTGTTTAGATGAAAGTTACATTTATTTGTAAAATGAGTTATGTACAAATGTAAAAATTTGTAATTTAAGCTATTTACCACATTGTCAGTACTAATGATTAATAGTCACACTGTAATTTTATGTTAATAACCATGGAGTTGAAAAATCTACCTGTTGGTTATAATTGTCTAATATTACATATCTTAAGTACCACTGAATTTCACGCCTGATGACTACATATTTGGACATATATCCTGCTGCATTAGAATAAATAAAATATGTTTTTGTGAAATCTATTTGAAACTTTAGATTAAAGTGTTTTATTTGGGACTCTTGTCTCCTTGCTTCTACTTATTTATAAAACAAAGTATTTAATCAACTTCACTACCAAATACATTGAAATAAAGGAAACTATCTTGCATTATATAAAAAGGCTACTAAGTGCATCGGGGCTTGTGGAAGGAGTAAAGGAAGTGAGTTTCCATAGCAATTTCAGCCTGTAGTTTGCACTTAGTTCTCATATGTGCTCTTTGCCTTGCTTAGATTTAAGTTTGAGGCATTTCTTATTAAGAGCCAGGATTTCTGGACCAGAGATGGCTCAACAGGCTTTGTTGTGGGCAGAGGGTCCAGTTTGTAGTTGGTACTGCCTGGTCCTCCACTCACTGCCAGGACAGACCCTAGATAGAGTTGGGAGTAGCAGCCCCGAAGCCTCGCCAGGTATGGTCCAAAAACCGAAAAAAAATTTGGGGGGATCCAGGGTACAGGGGGTTAAGCTAATTTTCTTGCAGAAGGTCCACCCAGTTCTATCCCTGGGACTACATAAAGTCTCCTGAGCACTATTAGGAGTAATGCCTGAGCAGAGTCAGGAGTAAGCTCTAAACACAGCGAGGGTTCAAAAGCAAAAACAAAAAAGCAAGGTTTCTGATTTCTTACGACACTAAAAACTGGCAGTGAATGCTCTGGCTGGTCCTTTTCAGAAGGTACATTCACAGTTTGTCAGGCCTCTGGGTTTTCCTGTATCCGACCCCTCTGCAGTTCAGTTATCTACTGGCTCCAGTGGCTGTTGTTGGTGAGGCGAGATTTGGATGATTTTATATGATCGTGCCATTGTGAATGTCTCCTCACTTGCAGCTAGTGGTGAAATTGTAGTGATGCATACTAGTTGGGCCCAAGCTGAAGAAACAGGGCTGTTTACTAGCTGAGGAAACAAGTTCAGAGATAACATAGCTTTGCCCCGCCTGATAACAGGGACACCTCCAACTTCTATTGCTTTTTCCTCTCTAAAGCAGTGTGACTCCAATATCCCAAGTTAGTCAACGTGATGAAAGAAAAAAGAACAAAAGTAAGATTTTTTTCTTACACTATTATTGTTATTTTTGAGCCACACCCAGGCGAGTTCAGGGGTTGCTCCTTGATCTGTGTTCAGGAATCATTCTGACACTGCTCTGGAGTCTATGTGTGGTATTAGGAATTGAAATCAGGGAAAGTACCTTAACCCCCTGTACTATTTCTCTAGCCCCGAAAAGGATGAGATTGTTCTAACCATGTTGAGTATGCACTAAACCATACTTCTTTATGATTACTTTGGTTTCCTTCATATTTATTATTCCCTGTTCCTTTGGTGTTTTATCATAAAATTTTTCAGGTGCTGAGGATTGAACCCAGGACCTCACACATGTGAAGCATGTGTTCTTTTGCTGAGCAGATCCCACTGCCCCTAAGATAATCTTGACTAAGCTCTTATTATGAGCCAAATGCTAGTCTAATTATTTACATGCTTAATTTATTTTATCTTCCAAATAACATCTGGAATGTGAGACAGAGAAGAGAGTGAAGTCCCAGGGTCCTGGAGCAAGTCAGTACTGGAGCTGGGAGTGAAATCAAACTCAAAAGAACAGTGGGGGTTGGGGGGGAAGAGCCCTGAGGCTGAAGCAGGGACCTCCGCCCCTTTCTCCGAGGCTGCTCCTCTATGGGATTGAGTGCGCTCACTTTAGAGCAAACAATGGTCACATCCTTCTAACAATCCTACAGTACAGTTCATAAATAATATTACTCACTCTGCTTATCTTTAAACCTTCCCAACAGAATGGTCTAGTCCTAAATACAATGGAGCCAGAAGAAAAAGGTGAATGATTTTGAACTGTTGGCACTTGGCAGATTAAACAAGAGGCTCAGATGTGGTTCTGTGTGGGGGCCACCACAAGAGCACAGCCTCAAATCCAGACTGACTCAAGTTTGTGGACTGGCCACCCTGACCCCACGGTTGTACCCCTGCTGTTAATGGGACTTTCCCAAAGCAAAATTTGACCTTTTCGAATAGCGTGGTAGTGTATAACTGGATATTCAGTGTACATCAGAACAGTGCAAGAAACACTTTACAGATAAATGGGAAGAATCAATGGGACAATCCAAAGTTATACCCAGGGAAATCAGGTCTTCATTGTGTGTCCTGTGCATTGTGGCATTTTATCCATGAATGCTGACAGCACAATTGGTCCCAGGCTCAACTCCCAGGCCAAAGATGCACAGCCCCTCCCCCATCCTACCTTGTCCTCTAGAGGGCAGAACTGCCTCTACTGAAACCTGTTTCTCAGGTTCCTCTAATGGCTATAGCTTTATTTGCCATCCATTTGGTGAGAAGTTTATATATCCATTAGGCAGAATAGTGCCAAGAAATATAGGAAGCTGGATCTGCAAGCTCTTCCTCGGCAGGATGTTCCAATCAACTGACCATAGCTGTGTAAAATTGGGAGGCAGAGGCCAAAAGAACTAGCCCAGAGGTTAAAGTGTTACGCTTTGCATGTAGACATCACTGGTTCCTTCCCTGGGACAACCTAAAGTTTCCCCAAGCACTGCTAGGAGTGATGAGCACTGAGCCAAAAGTAAACTCTGAGTATAGCCAGGTGTGGCCCTAACTCCTCCTCCCAAACTGTAAGGCATTGGGTCCAGAGAGCTAGATCAAAGGGCCTATGCTCCCATTTTGCATGTGGAGCCCTTGGTTTGCTTTCTGGTACTCCATGCATGGGTTCTTGAACACTCTGGTGGTGGCCCCTAAATTGGGAGATGTTATATATACCTACCTCATTGTATATGGCTTTCCATATCCCCTGCTCCCGTTGACATAGAACACATGTACAATTTTCTCTGGAAGCTTAGGAAGCTAATATTATTAGTGACCATTTCAAGGTAGAGGCCATCCAAGGCAGATTTCCAAGCACAGTCCCATTTGACAAACACTTCTTGGGCAGAGCCTGTGGCTCAGGCACTGTGTTAGTGGCTGGGAGTGCTGAGCCCACAATCCATTGCAGCTGTGATGGACAGAGGCTCAGATTTTAGACTTGGCTGCAGATATTTGGGAAGTTACAGATTCTTCATAGAAAAAAAAATGCTATTTTTCTTGATCTCTAGGAACTCAGTGGAGGATAAGGAATCTCTCAAAGCTCACTGCAGCCACTAAAGGAAGGTACAGAACACCCCCCGCTTTCCCCCAGAACACCAAGCCCACTCCCTCCCTCCCTCCCTCTTCAGAGGCACACAACCACTCTTCAAGGCTGGATGCTGCTTTCAGGAGCTAACAGGTCTTAGAGTAGCAATCTACATAGGATGGAGAAAGGAAGACTGGAAATTAGAAGAGGCTACTGGGAAGAGCAATCAGAGAAACACAGAGTAGTTCTTATGAGTATGAAACATCAAGGAACATTCTGGAAACTAGATGAACAATTTAGGAGAGTGGATTAAGAAACAAATTCCAGTCAAAGAATTGCAAAGACCAAGGTATTTGCTAGCAGCAGTAGGTACAGATCTTTTTATAAAGGGATTCTATCACATGCTCATTTTTGAAAGATAAGACATCAAAGATCAAAGCAAATCATTTGAGAGTTCCAGGGAGAGACTCAAATATGGCAGACCCTTTCTTTAGCTTCTTTGCTACTTTCACAATGGAAGTCTTAACCATCCTACAAGTATGACTGAAGAATGACTGTTCTCTATTTTGAAAGGTAGTTAGGAAACAATGGGTGACATTTATAAAGCCTTATGTGTATTCCAAGTATTTTATGAATTGCACCATTTAGTCTCAACTCTGGAGTAGGGATTATTTTCCTGCCTGCTTTGCACATGAAGAAATCAAGGCAGAATAGCTCCACACAGGGCCTACTGGAATCACAAAAGCAAGATTTGAACCCCCAGATGGGCTGGTTTAAAATACTGCATCCTTGTTTTGGAGCCACACCCAGAGGTCCTCAGAGATTACTTATATGCTCTTGGCTCTACCCACAGGGACCACACCTGGTGGGCTTTGGGACCATATGTTGTGTCAGAGATGGAACAGGTATTTTGCGAGTCAAGTACCTTGTATTGCTTTTCTGGCCCTGGACATGCTATAGCCTAAGGCCTGATTTTGGGACATGCTATAGTCTAAGGCCTGATTTTGGGGGAAAATAATTATTCAATTTACTTTCTGATAAACTGACTGGGGTAAATATGGTTAGATGTATCTATACAACAGGGAATTCTAACAGACTATCAAATTCACACTAGATAACACAATACTATGAAGCCCCCTAGAAAGCCCAGCTGTCGGGCATCTTTCCCTTTGCACATGAGAAAGTCCGAGTGGGTGATTAGCATGCATGTGAGAGTCCTAGTGTCTGGCTCCATTTTCTGACTCTCCTACTGAAAGACTGGGTGATGCTGGGGCCTCATTACAGTTTCAGTTTTCTCATTTGCAAGATGAAGATGTTAATGGTATCTTATTGGTAAGGTTTGATATGAAATAGAAATTACGTGGTCTTGGCTCATTGGCATGTAGTGGAGAGGCAGCTAGGTAAAAAGTTAATAATAAACAATAGAAAACTGATGAAATGACTGAGGCTAAGAACACGGGCAGATGAAACAGTGGACAGAGGACAGGCAACAGAGAAAATGGTCTGATGAATGTCATTGCATCCCCGGCCTGGCCGAATTTCCTAGATTGTTAGGGAGAGCACCCTCCCCTTCTGAGGCTCATTGACTATGTATTTAATCATTTGCTTTAGAAAAGCGTATTCAATATAGTCGTTTTCTTTTTAAGATGGTTTTGCATTCCAAAACCAATAGATTATATATTTAGTTGCTGCAAGTGGATACTCTTTTTCCTCCTTTCCCACTTCACCCAACTATTTACTTTTTATTGGTATTAGTTTTAGCTACTCATGGTAAATTGCCAGATTGACTTAAAAGCATAGGAAAATTTTTTTCTTAAATGAGATAACAAGTTTCCTGAAAAAATTAACAATTTCAATTAGGAAACTGATAAATTTTATTAGGCTGCCACCAATTTATATTTCGCATCACCCGAAAAGCATATTCTGTTCATGTTCAGGAAAAATAAGAATTTATAGGCATATTAAAGGATCAAGGAAACAAACTTAACATATTTTTATATGTAGATGGCTATTTTGAAATTGTAATTGAAGACTGTTAATGAACTTATTCTAACAGAATTGTTACTGAGTTTGTTCTTGAAATCAAAATGAAGGGTAAAAATATTCCCTATTTTCCAACAGTTTTTATTAGCCTCCTGGTGAAATTATCCAGGCCAGGAGGATCTTTCTTCATTAAAATGAGTGGTTCTGTTACTGAAATGGAAGCTTTAGGTTAGCAATGCCATGAACATATAAAAACAAATTTTAAATGGGGATGACGTATTGAATTTATGGGAATGTATTTCAAGTTTGCTATTTCCTTATGGTCGTTTTTAGAAGGTATTTTTAAACTACAGGGTCAGCCATAAACAGTGTTTATTTTAAGGGGAATGGAGTTGAATGTGAAAATCGCTTGATAGAATTCACAGGTACCTTTTTCTGTACTTAAGTCTGGCTGTGGTTTTGCAAGAGGGACCCAATCTCTGTCCCTGGGGAGGACTGTGGGATCCAGACAGCCAGAGCGAGGGGTGTCCAATCAGCTTCTTAAAGAACAAGTTCATCCTAGCATCTTCCAAATGACAGCTTCAGTTATTCCTC
This sequence comes from Cryptotis parvus, assembly GCA_021461705.1. Lineage (NCBI taxonomy): Eukaryota > Metazoa > Chordata > Mammalia > Eulipotyphla > Soricidae > Cryptotis > Cryptotis parvus. Next base: position 90,259 of record JAJIBD010001705.1, read on the forward strand.
ATCCTTTTATTTTTTCTAAAGTTATTTTCCTCATTTCTGATGTTACTTTTGTCTCAGGGCAATTACATTATTTTATGGATGTAGTAATCAGGGGTCACTCCTGGTAGTGCTCTGGGGACCATAGGAAGTTCTGGGGGATAAAATGGGGTCAGCTGTATTGACTACAAATCTTACTGGCTGACCTTGAAAACCTGGATGAGTTTAGAAACCCATCCTCTGTAAAAAGGAAAAAGCCAGGAAATAGGTGTTGACTTACAGGCTAAATTTAATATATCCTGGGGACAATAAACTTTGGAGGTTATTTCTTTCTTTGTTTTTTCTTTTTGGGTCACACCCGGCAATGCTCAGGGTTACTCCTGGCTCTTCGCTCAGAAATTACTCCTGGCAGTGCTCGGGGGGCCATATGGGATGCCGGGGATCGAACCCGGGTCCGAGTGTGCAGGGCAAATACCTTACCCGCTGTGCTATCGCTCCGGCCCCTGGAGGTTACTTCTGGCTCAAGAATCCAAACTTGATTTTATTTTAAAAAGTTTTAACATTTAATTATCAAAGCTATCCCTTGAAAATGAGAGTTGGGGCTGGAGCGATGGTACAACAGGTAAGGCAGTGGTCTAGCACATGCCAAGCAGGGTTGGGTCCCCGGGCCACATATGGTCCCCCTGAATACCACCAAGAGTGATCTCTGAGCCCAGAGCCAGGAGTAAGTCCTGGAGCAGCACAAGGTACAGCCCAAGAAACAATAACACACACACACACACACAAACACACACACACGTTAAGAAATTTTGCCTCATGTTTCATGTAGGTGGATTAAAGTGAAGGGAACATTTATATACAAAACATGTTTGCATGTTTAGAATTGGTGTATAAACAAGCTGTTGAAACACAAAGATTTTCTGACTATACAGTGGTCTTGAAAGTTTCATAAAACAAAATCATTTGTAAAACAAATGAAAATGCCCACAACTGTCTTCATGTAATGGTAAAGTTTATTTCATTTTAATAACAATTAGACGATAAAAGGTTTAAAATTTGAGGTTTAAAACATGCACATTCACAAAAGGTCAATGACATGTAACACTGCATGGGACTGAATATTTTCCAGTAACTACTTATAAAACACAGTGCATTTGAACATTGAGATAATCAAACCTGAGAAAACTACTAAAATCACAGATTTACTACTCTTCACTCATGCAGCTTCACAAATTCCACAGTAGTTTCAGCAGGAATGGATTTTCATAGAGTCAAAAACAGTATTTACCCTGGAATGCAAACTGCAATTTTCCGTAGTATTTGCTTCCCAGAGCAGCCTAATAAGTTTGAAAATGTGAAAAATTGAAGCTTGAAGCAGTTAAACAAACAACAAACAGTATTCACTGCATCTATGGCTTCTATTCTAGAACCATCAGACATAAAATATTTATTAGTTTTAAATATTCTGCTCACATCCTTGCAAAAGCAGATTTATCTATGGAAAGTTGCTGCTAATTCAAAGTAAGCAAGTAAGAAATCTAGCTTTTTTTTCCTACTTAAGGGAGATTTATTTGCTGAGAAGTTTTGTGAGCTTTATTAAGACAAGTTCTTAGAGGCAAGCTAAACCAAAAAAGTTTCAATTAAATTTGTCCAAATTTGCAAAATAATTCATTTATTAAGAAAGAGTTGTGCAGAAGACCAATTAATTTGTCCACTGAATATTAAATTCCAGGTAGGTCATGACAGAATTTTATAAAGCAGAAAAAAAAATCACGATTTATAGCAATAGCCATGCATTGGCCTAGACGGCTTTAAATATCAATTCATGCAAACCATAAACCTATCAAAAACACAGCTGCTCTCATACAGAAAATAAATCAAGATGAAAAATGGAAAACACTTATTTTCTTTCCTTCAAAATTTAACTGACATTCCATTAGAATATCTAGCAGAGCTTAATTAAATTGCAGCAAATTACCACTAAGTTTCACAAGTGACTTCAGTTGTTTTAATGTGAAAAAAATCAGATGATCTTGATGAAACTGCAGAAATATATATTATTAAAAGAATATATGAAGCACCAAACTGCATGGTTATGTAAGTGATTTACAAAAACAATTCCATAATCTGACCCATCTAATGTGAATAGGGCATTTCTCAGCAAATTTTGTCGAGTAATTCTCGAGTAATTCTATATTATAGATTTATTTAATTAAATGTTTTAAAACCAGGAATTATCAGAGGGCAACTGCACAAAAAGAGAACCTAGTAATGATTTAGCTCTGCAATTATTATGGCATTGTTATAAATAATTAAAATACTACAAATACCACGATCTATTACTTTCAGATTAGCATTAATTTCCTGAAAGAACATTTTAGTCAACAGGTTCTAAATGCTGTACAATGTACACAATGCAGAATAAATGATCACATGACTTTTACAATGGACATCTGGACTGCTGAAGAGAAGAATTAAAATACAAAATTTAACCATCAGAATAAAAGCTCTTGAATTCACTCCCCACCATCCCACCCCACATCCGTGCAGAAACTTAGAGGAATCTCCAATTCCATGTAATGTTCATAGAATTCATGTAGATGGCTATTCTCATCAAGCAGAATATGCAATTATTTGACTTGACAAGCAAATGTTTTTCATTCACTTTGCCACGTTGCTGAAGCAGGTTCACGTCAGACACAGGCAGGGGGTGTGGGACAGTAGGTAGCACATACGTCATTTAAAATTCACTACATTCCTGAGAAACAACATTTTCCTGCTAATCATTTCTACTATACTCTGAATGAGACATCCTTATATTTTTATAAGCACTCTCAGACATTAAAAGAAGCAACCCCCAGCTAGTCAATGCTTAACTGAATGAAGACTAACAGCTAGAAGTAGCATTTTTCTCATTGTAAACAATGGTGTTAGCATTTGCTGGAGTTCCTTCCAGAGACTTTTCAGCTGAAGAGTGCATGTCTTTTATTCCAGAAAATTATATTCAAAAGTTCCTTGGTGCATTTTCAACCTGGTAAAACTGCATCGCTTTTTTTAAACTCCCCCATTCAGAAAGGTTTAAAAAAAATAAGAGTTTTACAGGACTTTTCACTCCAGAGTCACTGTGATTACAGCATCATATTCTAAGATTTACCAAGGAGATAGTCATGGTTTCCCATGAGTCGTGAGCTGAGAGATGGGCTGCATGCTAATTTCTTAAAAATGGACCCAAGAGGTATTTCAGACCCCGATCCTGTGCATTCATCTGAAGAGCCCCGGAAACAATCCCTGTTTCATGAGAATCAAAACTCTTTGATTTTTCTTTTTGTTTAAGTCAGAGCTTTTGCTTCTACTGAATTCATAAGATTTGATATGCACATTTTGAGAAAGGAGTCACAGGACAAGCAGAAATAGTTGTTCTTGAAACAGGGTTACGTTCCTCTTCCTAGTTCGTGGACCTCAACTGTCAACGGCAAAGCCCACCATTAAAAGCGGCTCTGAACGGTCCATCTGGTAGGCACCTTCGTGGCTTCAGCATTTTGAAGGTGAGCTGAGGCTCTTACACCTGTGATCCTCTCAAATGGTCTTAATTCATAATTCTACTCTTGGAGTACCCAGACGGAAAGGTTGTGGGAAGTGAAATATCCCAGACCTTTGTCTCCTACAGATTTGAGTGATAACTTCTCTTGTGGAAAATGTGAGAGGCAGGCAGGCTTGTAACTTAACAGCAAAAATATAGACAAGGACATGGGATAGGCCAAATTTAAAATCTAGATTGAGAAAATGGGCAGAAGAGAAAGTGAAATTACTAAACTTAAAGGATAATTTGAAAAAAAATCACCATTCTTCTCAACTCTAAAGGGGTATCTCTCTATAATATATATCTTTTTTTTAAATAAGGAAGTTCTACCTATTTTGCTGGTAAGTTCACTTAAAGGCAGACAGGCTTCTGAATAAAAAGGCAAAAAGTTTGCTTCAATCTCTGAAGAGTATCTGAAAACTGGTTTCTTTTCTTTTTTTTTTTTTTAAATGGAAGCATTATTTTAAAAACAGTGTAGAAAATTAGTTGTGGTTTTAAAACAGCCCCTTCACCACTTATTGTTGGTAGCAAAATAGGCATCTTCAGGAAATATCTTGGAAATGTTGAACATAAGCTGCACATATATTTTAAACATATTAAAGAAACCTATTCAAAATGAAAAGCAGTTTTTTGACTTATAGCCTCGAGTAAAATCGGTATTTTTTAATAAGGGGGAAAATGTACTACTTCTTTGTCCCAATTAGCAGCATGTGACCAATTTTGGATTTGCTTGACAAGTGAACTGTGAAGTATTTCTCTGCTTTAGGCAGTCACCACAGCCCCGGGTGTGGTATCTGAGACAACAGGCAGTTTGAGTGGGAGAAATCAGAAGAACCAGGACACAGTACAAAAAGCTGAGCCTATGGATTTTACAAAAGCTCATGCATGTTTCAGGACATGGTATTCCAAAGGTCTTGACAGCAGCACTGAAAATTACACACACACACACACACACATACACACACATACACCTCATACATGTGTATGCGCGTGCACAGGTTTCTTAGAGAGAGAAAACTTGAAGACAAAACAGCAGCATTTAATTTCACGGCAGAAGACAGAGCTTTAGAAAAAGCTGAGACAACAAATCCTCACCAGAAATGACAGAAACACATACATGGCTTAAAACATCAGCAGCATTGTGACCAGAGACCACATCACCACACGTGCCCTCTAAGTTGCACAGTTAAACAAGACAAACAGGAAAGAAGCATGTGTAAGGCCAGAGGTAACACCACAGATTCTGAGGAGCAAATGCCTTGAAAGACCCATCTGTGTCAATCACGAGGGAAATCTATGCATGCAGGTCTAATCTTACAGAACAGGAGATGCACTTCCTCGGAAACTTCTGGGCAAATGATAGCCAAGTAAGAAATGCATTTATTGAACTTCTTTGGCAAACATTTATCAAGACCATTTTGACACAAAAACTCAGTAATGTCCTGTTTAGAAATCTGCTGTAAGGCGGTTCCTTAAGAACTCTGGTTGTTTTGTCTTGTTTTCAGCATAGTCTAGATTTTAGAGTCCTTTGAACTTGTTTACCATGTTGGACTTTTTTGTTTTTTTTTTTGAATGGTTGGTCATCTTCAGGTTTCAATTGTTTCAGCTCCAGAGTAAGGGTGTGATGTTAGTACACCAGCCTAGTCTATATTTCAGAAAAGCCCCCTGGCAAGATATGTAAGGTCATTTTCAATTTCTTCTTCCAAAGACTTAGCAAATACTTTTTAACATCTGAAAGAGCTGATGTTACAGTAGAGCTGCACAGAGCTTATGTCTATAATATACAGGAATCTGAGCGCCGCCACCAGCCACCAATCAACAAGATGAGCTCAGATCCACTTTTCACCTCCTTGCCCCAGGCTGGAATTGGGTCTGCAGCCGGCAGGGAAGATCTGAGCACTGTCTACTGAGACTCGCCCTCCCTGCCCACATTGCAGCTTCTCCCTTCACCATTCATCAGGTCTCTGCTTCGTGGTATCATATGCTCTGATCACCTCAGACTGTGACACGATTCCATTTTCATCCTGCGAGAAGGCGTATCCATCTGAGAGGTACAGATAAAGTAGAAATCAGCTTCAAGAAGTTGCTGGACTTGCTTCCTTTTTTTTTGTTATTGATTTTTATTAAAAACTCCGTGATTTACAAAATTGTTCATTGTACCATTGTTTCAAGCACTGGGTGTTCCAACACCACCAGCGTGACCTTCCTCTCAATTCCCATCTGTGCCCTTTGGCACAAAACAAATTTACTTTATACTGCTTATTCCAAGGAAACTTTAAAAATCTAGATTTACATGTAGATTTATTAGTATTTTCGAAGTTAAAGCACAAAATACATTCTAATAAACTGATATAAAATGTAATGAAGTCTGTTCTTAGGATTCTGCTTTGATCCTTACTTTCATTGTGTTTGCTGATCCATTTAAACACATTTATGTTATAATATGATTATTCTAGTGAAAAATAGCATATAAATAACTTTATTTTTATTCTAATAAGAATCCTCCCTACATAAACCCTTTCGGTTTCCTCAATGATTCTTTGAAAGTTAGTATTCAATACGTTTCATGGAGGTACCAGACTGGCCAGTACAGGCTTTAAAGGCAATCTCCCTCTACCTTTTGATGTTCCACTAGCTGAGAACGCACTGGCCTTTCAGGTGACGGTCTGTGGTGGGCTAGTTCTCACTAAGAAAAGAAAATTATTTTGCTTGGTAGAAGTAAGGCAGAAAATAAATGAAGGGGTACTTTTGTTTTTGTTTGTTTTTCTGGCTAACATTGACTTTGGAAATATAAATTTTGAAGATTCTTAGTTCTGTCTATTTCTAATGCCTACTACATAATAGATATTAAACATGTTTTACTTAGTGAATGAATCATTATTTAGTTCATTTTGAGTAAAAGGATTTCAATTTGGGGAAGCAAAGACATTAAAAACTATACACCTGTGTCAGCAGTTATTTGTGGGAGAAAGCTTCAGATAAAAAAAAAGCCAGAATCTAATTTCATCTTCCTGCTTAATAAAGCAAGTGATCTTTGAGCGAAGAGACCCAAGTTAAGATACTAATTGAGGTCAATATTCATCAAGTATTATGTGTATAAAAACTAATTTGGCATATATATATATATATATATATATATATATATATATATATATATATATATATATATACACATACATTTTCAACTATGGAATCTAAAATGTATCACATTAGATTTTATTTTATACTGGAAACTTGTATGGCAATAGTCATGTCTGACCTGTCATTAATAACTTTTAAAGCAATTCTTTGAAGTTTACGTGGAATAGGTAAAGCCTACATATGTATATTTTCCCCTTACAGTTTATATAAATTACAATTTTATATAAACTCTATGGTTTACAAGTTGTTCATGATGACTTGTTATAGGCATTCAATATTCCAGCACCGATTCGATCACCACACACCCTCCCTCCACCTTTATCTCCAGTTTCTCACCCCCCTAACGCCTGCTCCCATAGCAGGCTCTCAATAATTTATTTTATATTGCTTGTTACCAACAATTTGCTAGGACTTGCTTCATTTGTGAGGACTCAATTTTTAACCTGGAGATGAATGCAACCCTCCCACTTTCAAAAGCATGAGGACGCTCATTCTGAATGTCTAGAAAGAAACAGACTCAACTGCAACTGAAGAAAGGGATGATTGTAGGTGGAGAGCTTGGAGTGTGTGGATTCTGCTCCCTGGGCGACGGAGGAGGCAATTCAAACCCCAAGCCCGACCCCACCAGTGTTCATTTAGCCTCTCAAGTCCAGCTCATCTAAATTCTGTTCCCCAGATGAGGAGACCAGCACTGGAAAGGCTGAGAAAGTAGGCAAATGATTTCTCTAGAAGGGAGCGAGACCCAAAAAAGCGAGGTAGGGACAGAAAAATGTAAGGGAGAATGGCAGAAAAGTGGTTGCCCTTTGTCAGACCATATTCTCCTTGGCTGATGCCATCTACAGAGAAACCTATTCATGTCCCAACATGGCTACAGGGGCAGGAGGATAAGAAGCCGTACCCAAGGGGAATCACAGATTTAGAGAAGGTGTCTTAAAGTCCAGAGAGCCAAAGCATTAATGTGTGTGTGTGAAAATAAATTCTATGTGGAGACATCATGAGACAAAATATAAATTACGAACAAGAACACATTTACTACAGGGTTTTATATATTTCTCTTTGGAACCTTGAAATATTAAGAGGGGTAATACCTAATAATTCTCTTGCCACTTTCAATATTCATAAATATTTTTGAAGGGGAAATATATGTTTCACTGTGCTAGATGAAAGCAAAAGGGCTCTTGCAAAGTTATTCAAGTAGAAAAGATAACAATACAGAGGCAGCTTTTAAGAGTGGAGATTTATTTTACATGTTCTTTTTAAGATTTAAGGAAGCAAAGGGCATGTGGAAATATTATTGTTTTTCTTTAAGTGAAATAAATAGCAAGATTTTAAAATGTTCCTTCTGCTACAAATGAGATGGTTGCAGTCAAAGAATTCTCAAAACCACCGATTTTCAATGTTTTTTTTTTTTTTACAACCAGAGACCAGCACTGGTTCCCTGCTAGGGTGGTTAAAAACCAATACTCCATCCAAGCTGAATGAGGTCTACTAGGCATTTGGTATTTACATTACACATCACAAATATGCAAAACTTCTTTTAGGTGTTAGAGTAAAATCTTCCTAAAGCAAGAAGACTGTTTTCATCAGTGAGGTGGGGGAGCAACAGAGGATTTATTTAATAGAAGAACTCAACCACTTACGGAGCAGGTTTTGTTGCAGGGACTCAGACCGGTACAAGTTCACGTGATTCTTCTTAAAGACGTTCTTGAGCAGCTGCGCTTCTCGCGGTGAGACTGTGGAGCGGGTGTAAACGTGTGAAATGAATTATCAGCTCAGCAGAGACCTCTGGGTGTGCCCAGAGGACTAGTAAAGAGAGTTGGACTTTAATGACTGCTTGAGAAATTGCCCATTTTTCTCAGATAACAATGCATGTCAAGTATTTAGATAGAAACTTCCAAGCTCATGCTACACTCCAAAGTGAATGAAAATTCTGTTCCTAATAATCCAATGAAATGGTTGCCCTAGAACTCAGTTGTTGAAGATAATGGATAGATAGAATCTGTATGATACAATGAATACAAAGATTATAAATCATAGAGTAGCTTTATTAGCTTCTAAGATCTTGGTTGACTTACTAGACACAAGCTGGTGTGAAGAGAAGTGAAATGCCGGTCCTGACTCCAAATACGAGTTGTGCTGTTCTGTTTATAATTGTTAACATGAGAGAAACCAATGCAGCCAATCAATTGTATTGGAAAAATAGTGTCCTCATTGCATGTTTAGTTTGAGTACAGATTTCAGATCAAAGGCTTTGCGTTTCTGCTAGTAAGTTCAAAAATTTCTTTCTTTTCTTTGCTCTGGAAAAACCTGAACTATGGATTCTCTGTGGGAAGTTGCATTTTGGGCTTGCCAACTTTATTTATTTATATTTTTGGAGGGGGCAGGCACACCCAGTGGTACTTAGGATTACTTTGGCTCTGCTCAGGGAATCACTCCTGGTTGTGCTTGGAAGAACATATAAGGTACTGGGGGATTGAAAATGGGTTGGCTAAATATGGCAAGCTATACTAACTCTTAGGCTGCTGGGCTTTCCCTTTTTTCTACCTAGATTATTGTGGTTAACTTTAGTGACTTATTAAAAGCTGGCATTGTAAATAAAAGCAAATTGCAAAGAATTTTCTGAAATATAAAAATAAACCCTTTTCATGCCCTGCACATATTTTGGGTATAAAATACTCTTAGCCATATAAAGAAATTCTAAAATTACACAAAGAAGGATCTTCAAAGACTTTTTAATTAGAATATTTCCATTACCACTCTCTAATGGTATGAAATGTGTTCCTAAATTACATTTTCACATAAAAACTATTTTCAGAAAATAATTCTGCCAGGTAAAAAATGCCAAGAACAGCTATTTTAATAAACATTTAGATAATATTCACAGACACAAATCCATGTATTTTGTGATTCTAAAAGCAAGAAATATGTGTGCGTTTTTCTCTGAACAGGGAACAGTATGGCACACAGTAGGAACTCAGATGTTTGTCCAATAAATGGATTTGTAATAATTCTGAAAAGCATTTTTTATTTTTTTTTCTTTAGATCACACCCAGCAATGCTCAAGGGTTACTCCTGGCTCTTCACTTAGGAATTATTCCTGGCGGTGCTCGGGGACCATATGGGATGCTAGGGATCGAACCTGGGTGGGTCGCATGTAAGGCAAATGCCCTCCCGGCTGTACTATCGCTCCGGCCCCTGAAATGCATTTTTAAACATCATCAATCCCTCGAACATGCCATGTCTCCACTGGTGGATTTATAAAATGTCACCTAGTTATCAAAGAACATAGCATGAAGAACTAACAAGTAATCCACATGGCTTTGAGCAAATGTCTGTAATTTTTTAAAAAAATTGCTGGAACTCACTTTGTTGAAAAATTCCCATCTTGTATATCCCCACTATAAAAGCTTTAGCTAAGTCACTTTAAGTATGTCAATTCTTTGCTTTCCCTGCCAATTTTTTTTCAGGCCATAAAGTAGAATTTCTCTTCCTCTCTCTCCCTCTGTGACATGAACTCATTGGAATTACACAAACATTTAGAATTTTGCTGAAGTAAAATATTTAGAAATTTTGATACTTCTAGGGATCTTCCACACATTTGTTAAAGTCTAGAGACATTAACCTGGTCTAATAAGTACTAGATGAAGGTTCCGTCATTGGGAATTAGTGCAGGAAGACAAGAAATCTAATCCAGTGATTTTTGCAGTTATAAAACATGTTTTTGCTAGGGAAAAAAAACAGCTATGAGGAATGGGAAGGGGATCATTTTACCAAGTCCTTTTTTAAAAAAACAAACTCTTAGAAATGATGCAGCATTAGAGACCCCAGGACGGAGGAATACTACAATTCGTCCCTGCTTTGAGGAAGTCAGCAGCTTTAACAACTGTGGTCTGCCTTTGCTAGCCCAGCGATGTGGACAGGAAATGTGTTACCACGGTTCTGGTGTTTAAAACTGAAACGCCAGTAACGGTGTTCCAGTAAAGGTGGGCAGTGTATCACTCTGAGGCTACTGCTTCCCCAGAGGCATTTTCCAGGGTGCCTGGCACCCACCCAACTACATGGTTCCTTTATAGGACATCACTGAGGTGTTAAGAAGATGGACAAGAGAACGCAATCTTTCATATTGTGACAATTCTACGAACAGAAGAAAATATCACTTTTACTTTATAAGAGTCCATCAGAAGCTTTGCTTTACAGAAAATCTTGTGCTGAGAAAAAGGTGAGAAGAAAGACTTTTTTTGGTGTGTTTTTTTGTTTTTTGGGCCAAAGCTTCTGGGTAAAGGAATACAGTGCTATGGAAGGAACATGGGCTCCGGGGTCTTTTATTTGCTGACTTGAGTCTGTTTTTTTACTACCTAGGCAAATCTTTCTTGGTCATCTCATCTACAACAGGGAGGATAATCCTCGACACTCAGAGCAACTCTGAGCTTTCAGAGGATGGAATAACTGCGGCACAGTGACTGGCACTTAGGAAGCCTCAATGCAAATTATTTCTCCTACTCATTAATTCGAGAAGGCAAGGAGCATATTATAGATCTGCTAACTTGGACAGAGATCATTGTAAGGCAAAAGATCATTTCTTCTACCTTGATTTATAATCAACATCACATGTCGATTGCTACTCAAGAGTAATTTTCTACCGTAGGTTTTAATTTCTAAAGTCTCACTCCACTTTACTAGTAGGAAAACAACTAGGTTTTGACTGTTCTTGTCATTATTATCTGCCTTGAACCTCTTGTGCTTCCTTCTGCTCAGTGACATTCACAGGACTGAACCTGGCAAATAATATTATGACACATCATATTTCTTTAGTTATATCCTAACCTGGGGAATTACTCATCATTTCAAAATGAGGTAATTCTCTGCTATGATACATATGGATTCTGACATTATAGTTCTGTCATATGATAAACTATATAGTAACTAACATTTAGATATATTAAAAGGTCAATTTTTGTATGGAAGTTGTTTTTTCTGTTGTTTATTTTGTGGTACCAAGAACTGAACCTAAGATGTTCTACTTCTCAGCCACATTCCTGGCTCAAGATCAATTTTTATTGAACAGTTTAACCACAGAGTCAGAAGGGGGGGAGACTTTAAGATACCATTTTCTTATAAAAACTTAATCCCAGGTCTTAAGGTCTTAATATTTCTTCTTAATTTGTTAGGTCTTTCATTATAGTTCAAGCTCTAGAAATTCTGAATTTGTTTCATGCAATTATGCAATGAAGAGATAAAAATTCGCTATCAGGGATATAGCAATGAGCCTGGGAGGACATGGGGCACTGGGGATCAAGCCTTGGGTTGATCTAGTCTGGCTCGAGCTCTTTAAGTTCTCTCTGGGCTCTACAGTCCTGACTTTAAACCAGCGGGGTTTGAATTTTCTCCTCCCCCCTCCTTTTATTTCCCCGCAAGTTTTGGTGCCACAACCTTTTTGCTCAGTGCTTACTCCTGGTTTTGTACTCAGGGATCACTGCTGGAGTGATCAGGAGTGATTCAGGAGTGATTCAGGAGACCATATGTGGTGCTGGGGATCAAATCCAAGTGAGCTGCATGCAAGGCAAGCACCTTACCCACTTTACTGTTTCTTTGGCCCATATATCACTGTCACTGTCTTCCTATTCATCGTCGATTTGCTCGAGCGGGCACCAGAAATATCACCATATGACCTGTCTCATACAAGTAGAGCCCAACGGCATCTGCTTGCTCCAGGAACATAAAGAGCCTCAAACCATTCCATCAGGTCATGGGAATGAGGTCTATAATTGTTACTGGTATCTGGCATATCAAATACGACACGGGTAGCTTGCCAGGCTCTGCCGTGCAGGGTAGCATACTCTTGCAGTCATCTCAAAATCCAGCATTTCTGGCCCATATATACATATATATTTTTTTATATTCAAATATATTTTAAAAACATAATGTAAGATGTATACACAAGTTATACATGTTATACTTTCAAGTGCTATCTGGGAGGCCCATATTCCAACAAATTAATATTTATGTAAAAACATATAAATATTTATACTGTAAGAAAATCCTTCATTATTAATGCCCTTATATTTATAGAACAAATAGTTTAGGATTTTCCAGGAACTGTTTGTTATAACTCTATGGAAACACTGAATTTCAGAAGATTTTTGATTAATTTTTTGGCAGGGATCTGGTCATAACTGGTGATGTTCAGGGGCTATCCCTGGCTCTGTCTCAGGAGTGACTCTGTGGAGCTGGGGGCACCTTATGCGATGCCAGGGGTCACTCATGCGCACGGTAAGTATCCTATCCCCTGCACTATCTCTCTAGCCCCTCATAGATTTTTTAAAGTGTAAATGTTCAACTTAGTTTTGGAGGATGTCTGCATAAAAATTTCAGCAAAGAATGGGTTTACACAAATTATTAGTTGTTTTCTTAAACAAACTGAACAGATCGTTGTCATACAGTAAAGACTAGTAAGGCTTAATTCATTTCCCTAACATTTAATTAAAAAATTTAAATTCTTTTTGCAATGTTGGGGATTAAACTCAAGCATGGGGGGTGGGACACAAGCTCTTTCACTGAGCCACACCCCCTGCCTTTTTTCTTCCAAAAGTTCAGATTTATTTCTACCTGAACCTAGGACTCAACACCAGTACAGTAAAGAGATAACGCGCCTTTCCTCCCCTTAAAATTAGATGCAATTGGCCAGATAACACGGTAAGTGGCATACTATTCCACTAGAACATGTCTAAAGCTGAAAAATGAATGATTATAAATACTAATCTGGACACAGCCCTTAAAGTCAATTGTCCTTAGCATCAGTTTCTCATAAACATTTGCATTTTATGCATAATTTGACTTACTGGTAGTTCTTAGTAAAGTATAAAAAGCACTTCAAAATCTTGAGGTCAGGGTAGTACAGTGAATACGACACTTGTTTTTCATGTAGTAGACCAGGGTGTGATCCCTGGCATCCTATATGATCCCTGGAGTACCACCAGGAGTAATTCTTTAGTATAGAGACAGGAGTAACCCTGGGCATCAATGGGTGTGTCCCACTTCCCCCTCCCCCCAAACAAACCAAAAATAAAAAAAATCTTAATGCCAGAGAAATAGCACAAGAGTAAAAATGCTTTTCTTGTAATGCAGTTAACTCAGTTCAGTCCCCAGCACCACATATGATCCCCCGAGTAGCACCGGGATCACTACTGAGAACAGAGCTAGAACTAGCTCCCTGAGCACCGCAGGGTGTGGCCTCCAATATGCCCCCTTCCAATCTTAAGATCTTCAGAATTACATTGTTCTCTGGCCCTTCTCCCCCACAAAAGAAAGCTATCATTACTTTTGTAGGTTCCTTATTTAGGTTGTGTAATCAATATAGTATTAAGGTTTATGGAGCGGTATATGTCTACACTTGTTTATTTATTTACAACCACACCCAGATTGCCTAGGGTTTATTCCTGGCTCTGCACTCAGAGATTACTCCTGGTGGGGCTTGGGCGACCTTATGCGATACTGGGGGATCAAGCTCAGGTCAGCCATGTGCAAAGCAAGTACCTTACCTGCCATACTATTTCTCCAGTCCAGCGTTCTTTCAATTTCACTACCTAGATGTTAACCATCTAGTCACCAAAGTTCCACGAGCCAACTATCCTTTCACCATTCATTTACATATTTCTTAGTACACTTGATCAATCATCCATTTGAGAAATTTATTAAGTGCTACCTATGTTCCTGGAGCTGTGCTAGCTTTCAGGTTGCAGTTGAGACAAAACAGAGTTCTTTCCTCTAAGGGTATAATTTAGTATGGAAAACAAACAAGCACAAGTAAAGAAATGTATTATGATGTAATAAGTGAAAGAACAAAAGTATAATAGAGATAGCAGAGCAGGAGTAAATTTATCTATGTGAAGAAGTCACTACATCTGGACTAGATCTAGAAAGCTAGGAATTAATGCCCAGCCTTCATGGAGGCACGAGCAACTAGTCAGCGAACAGCATGTGCAAAGACAAGGGAGCATTAGAAAACAGATTCAGTGTCTTGAAACTAAGGAAGCCCCACAGTGCTGGATCACAGAGAAATGACATTTTTGCTCTCACTGACTATGTAGACAAAGTAAGCCAACTTGGGGAATTTGGCCTCAATTCCATTCTCCAAGAATCTTAAAATAATCCTGGTTGTTAAATCCATGTGCCAACTCCTTAAATGCCTCAGAGTGCATAAAGACTCTTCCATCCAGTTACCAGCTTTCTCCTTCCGTAGAACCCTTCTCTTCCCCTTCTCTAGCAAGCGTAGGCAGGGTGTTGCTATGGTTTGGCACACCCCTGACCCTTCTGTTCACCCCTGGGCAGCAAAAACCTGGTGGTTGGAGCAGAGGATCTTTATCTGGGGCACTGACTTAATAAGTAAATCATACCCGAGTTCTCACAGAAAGCTGATAAGTTGTTTTTAGGCAGCAGCTGGAAATTGCTTTTTTTCATTTTGGGAAGTTATTTGGTGCTTTGCTCATGGTCATTGTGCTGAAATTTACTCCAGTCCCTTTAAGGCTTGCTTATGTATTTTACTCCAGGAAACGGTTACCTACAGCACAGGCCCGTGCAGTCTATAGGACCCAGTTCATCATCCTGAAGCAGCCATAACATGGACTGAGAAACAGGGAAACTGAAAATTGTATGGAGAAGCTTCCTGCAAGTCAGGTTTTATTCACTACTTACAAAAGAAGGATTTTACTCCTAAGGCTAGTGTTGTTAGCGGCCTTTTCTAATGACAATAAATGGTTTTATTCTTAAGTGAGTGAACCAAAAATCTCAACACATCCTTTTTTACCTTTTTACATTTAGTGTGAAAGAGAAAAAACATTCAGAGTGCCCCTGGACTAGGCAATGAACTAGAAGTTGATTGTTAGTCATGGTTTTTTTTTTTTTTTTTTGGGGGCTGAAGGGGCAGATGGAGGGAGGAGGATCTGTAATCCTACATACAGGTATTATCATTCTGTTCGTTTACAAAGGGGCATTCATTTAGAGAGGCCAGGAGGGTTGTAATCAAGTCTACGGCTGTTTCTGCTGCTACACCATTGTCTTAGTAACAGCCAAAGGAGGCAGAATGCTAGGAGCAGGGCTCTCAAATCAACTGACGGGGGACTTGGTCACTTCTGACTTGGAGACCCAGCTATCTAAGCCACGTCGGAAAAAAAAGAGAGAAGAATTCAAGCAGAATTTAGCAGAAGAGGAAGTGATATGGGGCCCAACACGCAGTGAGAACTTAGCAAATGCCAGTGCTATTATTTAAAAGGGAGGAAGAGTGAGCGTGCGGCTTGGACGTAATGAGAGGAGAGAGCCTAGACCCTGCTGGAGTTCTCAGACTGGCCCTTCATTCCATTGTGTCAAAACCAGCAGCAACAGCGAATCAAGATTTGAGGTGAGACAGACTTGGAGAAAAATGCTTCCGAGGCTCATTTTGGTATGAAGCAATAGAGACAGAAGCATATTCTTCACTTGATATTCACAATTGTGTTTTATTATAGGCTGCTTTCAAGTCATTTTATCTTCTTTTTATAGTGCTCTGTGAACTGAATACATTCGATTAGCTGTCTACTGCAAAAAAAAAATAAATCTTTTATTTTTGACAGTGCCGGGAACTGGACCCAGGACCTTGCACATGCAAGGCAAGTGCTCTGTTGCTGAGCAGGCGTCTCTGGACTCTCTATTAGTCATGCAAACTTGCTGAGCTTTTGGAAGCTGACTGAGTAATACTTGGAAGCTATAACTAGCCCCATCTATGACATATGCGTATGTCGGTTCCTGATAACATTCTGAGCACAAATAAGGCACCTACCCCTAAGTCAAGCTTAGTTTTCATTATATGCTATTTTCTTTTTTTTTCTTTTCTTTTTTTTTTTGGGGGAATACAAAATAAAATTAAATCTTGATTTAAAATAACTCATTTTATTTTATGTCTGCCATGTCTAGGGATTCCTCCTGACTGAACTCAGAAATTAGTTCTGGGGGCCGGAGCGATAGTCCAGAGGGTAGGGCGTTTGCCTTGCACGAGTCGGCCCATGCCGGCCTGGGTTCGATCCCTAGCATCCCATATGGTCCCCTGAGCACCGCCAGGAGTGATTCCTGAGTGCAGAGCCAGGAGTAACCCCTGAGCATTGCTGGGGGGTGACCCAAAAAGCAAGAAAAGAAAAAAAAAGAAATTAGTTCTGGTAGTTCTCGGGAAACCATATGGGATGTTGTATATGGAACCCAGGTCGGCCATGTGCAAATCAAACACCCTACCCACTACACTGTTGCTCTGGCCCTTACATGCTGTTTTCTTATATTATATTATATAAGAAATATATTATATTATATTTATATTTTCAGTTTTAAGCTGAAAATCTTCCCTCCTGCTTTATTTTGTTTGTTAATGCAATGACCCTTTGTTCAAGGGCTTTGAATGCCAGGCTCTAAACTCTGCTGCTCACTAGCCATGAAGTAGGTATTATCACCTTCATTTTCTGAGTGAGAAAATGGAGTCTCCATAGCAGTCAGCAACTTGGCTCTGACAGGCATAGTTTAGTGCGTGATAGATAGGATTTGAGTCTACATCGCTCTGATTCCAAAATCTGTCAACAATATTGTTATTCTATGCTAACAGATAAAAACAAAAGCTTATCACATGTTTCCAAGGGCTATTAAAAGATAAACGTCCAAGAGATAGTTCAGCAGGTACTTGCACGCAGCCAAACTGGATTTGATCCAAGGCACCACATGTGGACCTCTGAGCCCCACCCTGAGCCACGAGTGATCCCTAAGCACAGAGCTAGGAGTGAGCTAGGAGTACTGCTGGCTGGGTGAGGCCTCAAAACCAAGAACAACAAAACAAAAAAAAAAAAAGAGAAAGAAAGAAAAGTTAAATGTAGTTTTTTCTTGGAAAATCATATAGCATGGATTTTACCTTTTCCAAGCACAACTGCTCCAGGATCTTCAGATTTTGCCTCAAGCTCCTGGACTTCATCTACTAACGTTTTAAAAGCGGTCCTCTTGATACTATAAGGAAACAAATTTACACGGAAAGAATCGAGGTGAAGATTTGAAACTCTATATACTGGTTACTTATCACACTACTAATTAATATGAGAGTCATCACAGTACAAGCAAACGTTCTTTAATTAAAGTTATAAAATTAAGTAATTGTTAACACCCATAAAATTATAGAAATGAGAGCAAAAAGTGGTTTAAGTTTATATTCACTGTGTCACTGTCTCCCGTTCATCATCGATTTGCTCGAGCGGGCTCCAGTAACATCTCCATATGTCCTGTCTCATGCTAGTGGAGCCCAAGGGTATCTGCTTACTCCAGGAACATAAAGAGCCTCAAACCATTATATTAGGTCATGGGAATGAGGTCTATAATTGTTACTGGTATTTGGCATATCAAATACGACATGGGTAGCTTGCCAGGCTTGCCGTATTTAATAAGTTTTTGTTAAAACTTATTAAATATGATCATATAATTAGTGTTAGTTGTATCTTTTTGTGGAGATAACACATTTGTAATCTTTGAGGGAGATTAGTATTGTTTTTAACTCTTTCATTCAACATTTAAATTTATTTAGAATGAGATAGGGAAAAATTCCTTTTGTAGCTACTAATCACTAATACAAGTTATAACTAAATAAAAGCTACAAAAAATATAGTTGAAAATAAATGGATGATTTTCTTCTACCTTTAAAGACTTTTCTCAGCTGTTTTCTAAAGATGTACTCTCTAATGTTAGCTAAAACTGCCTGCTTTATTTCCTGCTGTTTTCTAAACGAATTTTGTTTTCTATTTCCTCATTCATTCTTTCATGTTTATAGATTCATTACAGTAATGATATTACTGCAGGCTGCATTTTTTAAATAATACTACAACTAGAGATATCTGGGATTAACACGCATTTTATTTTCACTTGTGTGCTGAATATCATACTTACACCTTGCACGCAACGTCCAGAAGCAAAGAAGCCGCAGGGATAAATAACAGTCCCATCCAAAAAACTCCAGAGCTAAATAACATGGCTGCCTGAGAAAAGCGCCAGAAACAATACTATATTAGAATCCAAGAAAGACATCATTCATGTTTGGTTTGTATAGGATTTTAAGGAAACAATACTATATTAGAATCCAAGAAAGACATCATTCATGTTTGGTTTGTATAGGATTTTAAGGAAACAATACTATATTAGAATCCAAGAAAGACATCATTCATGTTTGGTTTGTATAGGATTTTAAGGAAAATGATTTTATTTTTTAAAATTTTTTAAAAATTTTTTTATTTTTACAATTACAAAGATATACAATTAAAAAGTTCATATTTGGGTTTTGGTCATACAGTGTTCCAGCACCCATCCCGCCACCAGTGCCCATCTCCCACCACCAACGTCCCTGGTTCCCCTCCCCCTCCCCAGCCCTCCTCCATGGCAGGTTCTTTATTTCTTTCCCTTTTTCTCTCTTTCTCTTAGGAAAATGATTTTAAGACTCTCGCTGTTGAAGAGGACATATAATGACACTAATCTGAACCTGCAAAATAATTCCAATGAAAAGTTGAATGTGTTAAAACATGCCTTAACTATATTTTTCCCCTTCTTGTAGTTTAATATAGAAAGTTTACCATGTACCAAATCTTTTCATACTTGTATATAAAATTTTTTATTATTGTGGTCAATATATGGAGCAATAAAATGATTGCTCATAACAGAAAATAAGATAAATCTTTTCAAACAAATTTTAAGTCTGAATTTAATTATCTTGTAAGACAACATATATTTTAAAAAACCTAGCTAGGAACTAAATTGCCTGTCTCCGACAAATGGAAATTACTTTTATTTTGTAAATGTTTATGTAATACTTAAAAATCATCCTGTATAAATCATGTATACAGCATAATAAAATGACTCTATCTGTGGAAATAGCAATTTGATTACTTATGGCTGAATATTTAAATAATCTTAAATTTGTTCACATATTTATATGACTTTTTTGATGCATGCTATCACTTTTCAAAGTTAAACCTACAACGTAAGTCCCAAAATGAAAGTGTACTGAAAGTACCTTAAATCATTCTTTTGTACTAAATTCCTGATTGCTATACAGTCTTCATGGGTTGCAGAGAAAACGATTAAAAATGATAAAGTTCAAATTAGCTATTTGCATAATAAAAATCCCTTTGCTATAATTATTTTTAAAAAGTGTTATATTTGTCAATAATGGTGTTTTAATATTTAAATATTTTTTAAATATTTAAAATAAAAAATTAAAATAAAAATAATTTTTAAAAGTGTCATGCAATTAAATCAAAAGAATTATTTTGAGTCTATCAAGAGTATATAAGTGTATTGTAACTCCATTAAAAGCAGACAGCTAACCTGTGCAATTTACACACAATTAAAAATCACACTAGACTTTTTAAAAAACCAAGTGTGGTTAATTAAATAAAAATATGGTTTAATTCTCATAAGCAACCTCATAATTACAAATGGTTCTAATTAGTAAATCTTATCAACATAAATCTCACTAACTTAAAATTGTTTGAGGCTATCTCTTTAATTCCCAACTGAAGACAAGAATTAAGTGTTGAAATTTTTTCGACGTTAAACTCAAATGTTTTTGATAGATTTGATTCAACCCATCTCGAAGATGTTTTTCCTTTGATATAATGAAATAGTTCCAAAGACAGCTAAAATATCATGAAAGAAACGTTACTGCATGGATTCAGCAGAACGGTACTCCAATTTCAGACGCCAACAGGACAAAAAATTATTCACATAAAAGTCACTTTATTTTATAGGCAAAACAGGATCTTCACCAGTTTGCTGACATCTTCAATAGTGAAAACCAACATGAACCACGAAGAGGAAATGTCTATCAAGGCTGTGGGCTTTGTTTAGTGCTCAGGACGCTCAAGAAAGAAAAGAATCCTAAAAACAGCAGCATCAACAAAACACAACACACTGATTTTCCTTTTGGGGGTGAAAGGTATGATTTTAAAAACTCCTTAAAAGATATAACTGCAAAGACGTCGCCTTCTAGGCTTGTTTCATTGATGCTAATTTGGGGAGGGGGCAAGCAGAGCAGAGATTCCTTCTTGCCTTTGCCACCTTGTCTGAACCTTGGCTGCAGGAAAAGCAAAGTGGCAGAGCGGGGGACTTGGGCTGCTAATTCTGACCATTGTGATGTTAACGATGAAAGGGGGGCTTGTCGCCCACTATTCAAGCCAACAGCCTTTGCCTTTACAAATGAACTACATGAATTGAGGGGGGAGAAAAGTTTTTTTCTGCGTCATATCTGAAAGCCTGTCAGATTTTTGCCCCCCACTCCCTTCTGCAGAGTTAATCCAAACCTAAGAGATTTAAAGCCGACATTCGCATTAAAGACAGAGTCTCTTTGTATTTTTTTTTTTTTTTTGATGAAGAGAGGAGGGGGAAAAAATCCCACGGAGGTATTTCCTTCCTTTCTGCCCCAGAAAGCTCCCGTCACTCCGTAGAAACCATTTTTGTCTCTAACTTTTCACATCTCTCCACTGCAAGCAGGTCAGCTGGGAAAAGGCGCTGGATCTCTGCGGACAATGGGGTGGGGAGTGTAGGAGGAAAAAAGGGAGAGTGGTTGAAAGGGGCACCCAGCAACTGCCTGCTGCAGGGGTCTAGAGTCTTTGCTCTTCAGTTTTCCGGGGAGGGCTCCGCCAGGCCTTGTCTCCAGATCCTGAGTCCCAATATAAAGTGACACTAATGGGCCTCCCAGGGGACTAGAGAACGGCTCAGGTGAGGAGCCTCAAAAAACGGGAGTGGGGTCCCCAGGCCCTGGCAGGGGAGCAGAGGCATGCTGGTTTCCCATCAGGCCACGGGACTTTAAGAGAACCCAGGCAGCCTGAGACACTCACTGCATGGGACAGCAGCTGCGCTGGCAGAGGGCAGAGGACCTCAAGGCGCGGGGGTGCATTTAGCCAAGGCCACCGGCAGGAGCCAAAGGGGCTTACCTTCTGCCCCACCAAGTGGAGAGCTCTCAGCTTCTGCATCCCACACCAGAGAACATCCCGCCTAAGGCGCTCCTCCAGTAAGGTCTGGAGAGGAATTTAAACAGGCTCCCTGCCATAAACCTTCAGCAGCCTGGTTCTTGGGACTGCCCACCCCTCCTTTTACACTATAAATGTCAGTGGTGCATAGGGACGCCTGCAGAGAGCCCAGGCAACACCACCTGAACAGGGAGTTCCATGGGGAGTTGGAAGACTGCATCCAAGAACCCCAAGTGGAGCAGGAGTCCCGGGGAGACAGTCTCCTGGAATTAGTCTTGGCTCTGTGCTCCCCGGAGATCAGACAATCTGACCCAGGGGAAGCACATTCGGAGACTTGGCTTCCTCTGCTGTAAAGTGGATTCCGAGAACTGAACCCAGATTGCTTGTAAAGTGGCCACTTTTATTTTTCATACCAATCATGAACACACTTTACTTGCTTCTTTGCAATTTTCAAATGCCTTTCAACTCTCTTAATCTTTTTGACCTTCCTAGGGATCTCTCCCATGAGCTGCCAGGGAGGAAAGGTTTTTTGCATGGTATCAAATTAAGTGTAAGTCAGTGTATAAATATCATGGTTTTCATCACATTAAAACTGCAGTAGAGACTCTTCTCAAGTCTGAAATTGGCCATAGGAATGGAACACTCTCAAGTGTCATTTCTCTCGAGCCTGGATGTGGCTCGGCGGTAGAGCACTTGCCTTGCATGTGTGAGGCCCTGGCTTAGATTCCTAGCATGGCCACACACAGAGGGCAGTTTCTCTTAATTTGCTAGTTTAAGAAATAATGATAACTTTGTAAGAATTATTGTACTAATACTAATGTATTAAGGAAGAGAAAAAATATGTAAAACTTGGTTAGTGGAGGAAGGGCAGCAATCACTATCACTATCACTATCTTCCCGTTCATCATCTATTTGCTCGAGCGGGCACCAGTAATATCTCCATATGTCCTGTCTCATGTTAGTAGAACCCAAAGGCATCCGCTTGCTCCAGGAATAAAGAGCCTCAAACCATTATATTAGGTCATGGGAATGACTTAATATAAATGCTACTGGTATTTGGCATATCAAATACAACACGAGCAGCTTGCCAGGCTTGCTGTGCGGGTGGCATACTCTTGTAGTCACCTCTAAATAAAGCATTTATTGATGAACCGCACGGCCACTAGTGGCGGCACGAGCTGGGCTGTGATAGTCTGGTCTGCTGGGTGGAGTTGTGACGAGAGGGGAAGTCTGGATGTGGAAAATGGCGGCCCCCATGGAGTAGGGGGTGGGGGTCGTCTGGCTTGTTGTGAGGCTCTGCTGGGGTGGCAGGCCAGGGCTAGAACCTGCCATGCCTCCCGGGCGCCTCATGAGCAGCTGGGCACAGGGAGAGCAAGGGCAGCAATACAAATTAATATAAATTCCAGAGGTGTTAAAAGTTAATATTAATGGGCCAAAAAAATAGAACAGTGGGTAGGGTGTTTGTTTTGCACATGGCTATTCTGCGATGCCAGCAATCCATATGGTCCTTTGAGCTCTGCCAGGAGTGATTCCTCAGTGCAGAGCCAGGAGTAAACCCAGGAGTAAACGCCAGGTATGCCCCAAATCTTCTGTCCACCCCCACATAAAACTTGTTCATAATAAATGGAGTTCTACACATTCACAAATGACTTAAAAGCAAGTGACAAATAATAGGAGAAAGACTGCCACAAATATACAATTTTTGGATTGATATTTGATTAATGAAACTTGATCTACATAAGATGAAGTAAGATCATCGGAACTAGTCAGAAGACCTGTGGAAGCATTCACAGAAGCTGCAGAGCATGCTGCTTTCCCGGGCTCCAGGAACAAGACAGAGCTAGGTCAGATTTAAACAATCCTCTTGGTAGAGGTACAGGTGGGGTATGGTCAAACTAATATGTGGAACAATTATCAGCAATGAATTCACTTTGTTTTGAACTACTGAAAGCACAGAGGCTATTCCTGGGAGGGTAATGGGCTGGGCTGGGGTTGATCCCAGTAGACTGTAGGCTCCAACAGGCTAAACACAGGTTCCAGTCCTTTGAGCCATCCCCTCAGCCCACTGGCTTCACTTTTGGGAAGGGTTTTTGGCAAAGTTTATATTCATCTTAATCTGGTAATTTCTTTTTTTCCCCTTTTTTTGGGGTCACCCCTGGAGATGCTCTGGAGTTACTCCTGGCTCTGCAATCAGGAATTACTCCTGGCGGTGCTCAGGGAACCACATGGACTGAACCCAGGTCGGGATTGAACTCAGGTTGGCCACATGCAAGGCAAATGCCCTACCTATTACCCTATCACGCTGACCCTTAACCTGGTAATTTCTACATCTTAATCTAAGAATTTTTAAATGATGCATTGAAATTTGGTACAACTTTTGCATATGGGTCATCTGATCAATGCATCTGATCAATCTATTGCGGGGTCAGACAGTTCTGAAAGCACTGCCTCCGCTCCCCCTCCCGATCCTCTCCTCTGTGGTCAAGGCATACAAAGGTAGACATCAACCATAGCTATACCTTCTTAGACTTACAACATAGAGCATATTTAAGGCTTTGAAAAGTCACACTAAAGAAACCCCTAGGAATAGACTTTAAATTTTTGTTTTTCTGGTCACATCCAGCTATGTTCAGGGGTTACTCCTGACTCTGAACTCAGGAATTACTCCTGGCAGTGTTTGGGGGACAATATGGGATGCTGGGGATCAAACCCGAGTTGGCTGTGTGCAAAGCAATGCCTGCCCTAGGAATAGAGTTTTAAAGCCATAGTTTCCCAAACATATTATTTTTTAAATTTTATTTTATTTTATTATTTTTTAACAATTACAAAAATGTTCATGTTTAGGTTTCGCCATACAGTGTTCCAGCATCCATACCTCCACCAGTGCCCATTTCCCACCACCAATGTTCCCGATTCCCTCCCCCTCCCCTAGCCTGCCTCCATGGCAGGTTCGCCATCTCTTTTCTCTCTTTCTCTTTCTCTCTCTTTCTCTTTTCCCTCTCTTATATGTTGTGGATTGTAACAGACTTTCGACAATTATTGGCACACTGTTCCCTTTTCTGTCTTACCTAACCTCTGCTCCCACCTGCCAAACATATTATTAATCATAGAAAACTATCCCTCCAAGATCACTACTATCCAAAGACTTTTGGGAAAATGCAAATTATTTGTTGCAGTCCACTTTAAATAGTAAATAATCAATAAACATAAGGATAGTCTCTGACTAGCTAAATATATGTATATCCCTATGAGAACAAATTATTCAAGCTACTAAATCTCCAAGCTGTTCACAGAATGTAATTCTTGTAAAACTGTTTTTTTAGGCAGAGCTTTGAATAAAAAGAATGGTCAAACATCTCTGTATTTTTTGCCAAAGCCTTATACTCTCATGCAAACACATTTCCTGGGAAGGCTTATACTGCTTATACATCACTATGGAACCAGTTACAATCTCTCCCTGTGTCTTCTCTTGGCAATACTACCATTGATGTACATCCAGTCAGCTCTGCTTTTAGGCAAATACTGTTACCTGAATTCAAACTTGCCAAACTTCCCTCTCTTTGATAGTCTCTGTGTACCCTGAACACAGTAATTAGCATCTTACATCTAACTATCTGTTGATCTGTTCATTATCCCATGAGGCAGGCTCCTAAGAAAGACTTTCTTTTTCCAACTTTTAATCTCCTGACACCCAGTATGACTCTCCTATGACAGACAAACCCATCATAAGTTGAAAATATATTACACTGAAAAGCATCTAAACTATATAACTACTGAACAGATAACTTAGCTCAGCTTAGCCTACCTTAACATGTTCAAAATAATTTCAGGCTGATTAAATTCCTTGTCTTATATGTGATTGACCTCAGTGTGATTTCTGGCACTGCATATGGTCCTGTGAGCACCACCAGGAGTGACCCCTGAGTGTAGCCAGATTCCTTCACCCAGACCCCCAGGCCCCTCCCCCAAGCAAAAGGATACCCACTATCATTTTTCATTCGCTTCTAGTTGCATTACATCATTTAGCACTACGCTAATTTTATATAATTTTAAAATAATAGATACATTACACGCTATTTTTATTATTTCTTCACTACAGTAAGGTGTTCAGGATCTCAGCCGATAATTTACTGACGAATGGGTGAGAGTGAAAGCCATGAAAGGCGTAGGGGTTGTCACCATTGACAAACACAACTGAGGGCCCTCTGGCTCTGAGGAATGCCGGAAGAACTGACAGTTTAACTGATGGCTGATGGGAGCCCACAGGGATGATCTCATCCATGTCTCTTCTGTAAAGGCTTAAGAAGAGCTGGAAGAAGGTCACGATACCTCGGCACCCCATGACTGGCATCTGCTCTCAAGAGAGAGGTGCCTACTGCATGCATATGGCTAGTCCAGAGAATGCGCCAACACTCAAAGTTCGAAGTCAAGTTTTTAGGGAATTCATATCACTGTCACACCATTGCAAAGCTGGTTTTCTAAGTTGAACCATTGAAGTTGGGGACCCATCTGACACACAGGCCGTCCATAAACTGCAGCTGAACTAATCTGAATTGGCTCTTAGACAGGATGAATGATTACTCTCTCCATAAAATAGACAGGGCAGAACACCCAGAAAATAACTATGGAGAAGGGTGTTCCAGATAAACCCCAATATGCTTGCAATTATTTGCAGAGAATGCTTCTGATTACCCAGAGACCAAGAAAACACTTGGCTAGATTTTTCCAAACAAACAAAAGTCTTAGAAAATATGCAAATTGTTCCAAACAAAATCTTAGAAAAGAGGCAAATTAGATAGCAGTTGGAAGCCTTAAAGTGTTTTATTTCCCCTAGCCCTGGCTGGGTAATGGGGAGGGAGGGAAGGATGGTGATTACCTTGGAAGACTCAGAATTCAAGCTCAATCTAGCATGATGATGCAAGAAATAAGATTTGCATCTCCACCCTCTGGTAAAGGGAATAACGAGAAAATGAACTATTTAAAAAGATGCTCTGAGCAAAAGCGTAAGGACAAGGAAGTCGACATCTTCATCAATCAGGTTTGTCTTTTTCTTTTAAAGTGAAAGTTTACAACACATATACTAAGAAGTTGAACATGCAAAAGAAAATAGTGATTTTAAAAAGGAATTAAGAGCACCAGTAAATGCATAGCTTTGACATTTTATTTTCTATGAATATAGTTCTAAGAGCTAGGAAAATAATTGAGAACAGAATTTGTTTTATTTTATTTTAATCTTCTTGTTTTGTTTTATTTTAATCTTCTCTATTGGGCTATTAAAACAGAAAAGTGCCACAAAAATGAAAACATTAGTAACAAAATTAGCAACAAAATACTCTTTTTATTATGAAGATATAATTTTAAGACATT
The DNA here is from genome assembly GCA_021461705.1 of Cryptotis parvus. Taxonomy (NCBI): domain Eukaryota; kingdom Metazoa; phylum Chordata; class Mammalia; order Eulipotyphla; family Soricidae; genus Cryptotis; species Cryptotis parvus. The sequence goes on from JAJIBD010001705.1 coordinate 117,334, forward strand.
ATGATGTTACTGGGTAAGTAGATAGGGTTCATTATTTCAACACTGGGTGCTAGCTTACTGTTTTATACACACACACACACACACATATATATATAAAATATAAATATATATATATATTTATATATAAATATAAATATAAATATATATATATAAATAACTGTATCACTGTCTTCCCGTTCATCACTGTCTTCCCGTTCATCGTCGATTTGCTCAAGCGGGCACCAGTAACATCTCCATATGTCCTGTCTCATGCAAGTAGAGCCCACGGGCACCTGCATGCTCCAGGAACATAAAGAGCCCCAAACCATTCCATCAGGTCATGGGAGTGAGGTCTATAATTGTTACTGGTATTTGGCATATCAAATCCAACATGGGTAGCTTGCCAGGCTCTGCTGTGCGGGTAGCATACTCTTGTAGTCATCTCTAAATCAAGCATTTATTGATGAACCGCGTGGCTGCAAGCAGCTGCGCTGAAGTTGGCTGTGAATGTTACAGCAAAAAAAAATATATATATATATGTATATAATTTATATATATATATAATATCTATATTTTTTTGCTGTAACATTCTTACAGATTTTTATAATTTTGTGATGGCTCTGTATTTTTTTGTAAACAATCTTATAGAGTATTAATCACTTGGTTACTAGTAATTCAATATTGATGCATAATTACCTATATTTCAGATTATAGAGATTTTTAAAATAGTATTGTTTATGTTTTGGATTGGAGAGAAAGTTAGAGTTAAGGTGCTTGCCATGCATGCAGCTGACCCTGCCTCTATTTCTGGCACTACAGATGATTTTTTCAACTACCACCAGGAGTGACTCCTGAGCACAGAGCTAGAATTGGTCCCCATATACTGCTGAGTGGCTCCAAACCATTCAAAGTTTATTTTCCAGCTTTACTGGAAAATAAATGGAGTCATAATTCACATGTAAGTTTAAGGTATACAATAGTCTGAGAGGCTCTATTACTGAATTTATGGCAAAGATTTCTAATTTCCATCCCCTTTCCCAAATCTCTACTCTTCCCTCTTTTGCAGATTCAGACCTTATTCTTGGCTGCACAGTTCAGAGTCACACTACTATGGCTCTCTTTCACAGACTGGAGAAGCTGCGTGACTGATTTCTGATCAAGGATAGCTAAGAAAATATGTGGTGGGCTTGGAGCTTGGAGATGACTTAAGAGGCTGGAGCACAGGTTTTGCAAGTGGGAGACTTGAGTTCAATTTCCAGTAAATATATGTGTGTGTGTGTGTGTGTGTGTGTAAGTAGAGAGAGAGAAAGAGAGAAAGAGAGAGAGAAGAGAGATCATAATATCTAGAAACAGCTTCAAAGAGAAAACAGAAATTTTTTTCCTTCACTTTTCTTGTTGGCTGGAATGCTTGTGAAATGGCTAGAGCTTAAGCAACTATTTTGGACTATGAGGAAGACACTAAAGTTGAGTTTAGGTTCCTGATGATTACAAAGTTGTCAGACCAGTCCTTACCTGCCTGTACTGAACTTGCTCCTCGAGAGAGAAATAAGTTTCTAATTTGTTTCATCTATATTTTTGTTTTGTTTCTAATTTTTTCTCCCCCTTGGTGCTAGGGATGGGATTCAGGCATTCACATACATGAGGCACAACCTTGGCCCCAGACACGTTTATTCATTAACATTAAGAAACAGGTTACAGTGGCTAGACATAGCCAAGTTGGGGCACAAGCTTTGCATTCAGGAGGCCCAGGTTGGATCTGCGGCTCTCCTGAGAGTGATCTCCCCTCCTTCACCCCTTCCAATCCAAGAGCCATGAATAGCTCCTGAGCAACACTGGGTGTGGTTTCCCAACCCCCTCCACCCCTCTCCTCCCCGCCCTGCCAGCTATTTTTATAAAAAGAGAAAAGACACCAGCATTGAGTATCTCCAGATGAATGTAAGGGTGCAAAGCGGCTACGGCTCCTCATTGATGCTCTCTTTAACTCTACAGTGGAATTCATACCGCATTCATCTGTCAACTTTACTGAAACAGAGACAGCTTTTATAAGCATTTCTAACAGAATCCCTGACATGCAAGGCAAGAATACGCTGCACTTATGAGCTAAATGCTGAGCTCAAACGGGTGAGTGACGCTCCTCTGCTCTGACCACTGAGTCCAGCTTCTTCTTTCCCATTGGCGAGTCTCAGCATCAGCATCTCCAAGACACCGTCCCGGGCACACATGAGGGTCCCTGCAATACCACCACCCTGCTTTCACCCTTTTTTCATCACACATCATTTAACCACTATGAGCTGGTTGTGATGGCGTCTCCCTTCCATCCCCTGCTCTCTTCCTCTTGAGTGCAAAGGTTTCTCTGACACTCACGCCTTACTCACACACAGCATCTCACTCTGACAGAATACTCAGCCTCTAGGAGTACTATGGAATGAATGTGCTGGTTCTAGAAAATAGCCCAAACTCCAATAGACTGAGTAAGCTTTCCTGGAATTCCCACGCCTGGCTCCCCTTGGGTAGATCACAATATCACTCACATTTATGACACCAACGCCCATCATTAGTCATAAGCTCTTGGGGGCAAGAAGCAATTCTGCTCATCTCTGCCTCCTCCAGTACCTGACCTACAGCAGACACGCCATAGGCATTTGCTCTGGATTGCAGGAAAGATACCAGGCCTGTCAGAACGCAATGCCTGCTCTCATCAGGATTCGAAACAGAGTGGGGCTTTCAGGAGAAGAACAACAGCCGTGGTGCGCCACTCTCTGTCCGCACCATCTCTCTTTCTTTTCCGTGTTTCTACACAGACTTCTCTTGACACATAGGCTTGGAAGAGACAAAGGAGTCAGCAGCTTTCAGGACTGAAGGCCAGTCAAATTCAATGGCAGTGTCCAGAGGCTTTTTTTACTGGACAGGCTCAGTACCACTGGCAATGCATTGAAGAACATCTGACAGAGCTCAGGGGAGCTCTTCCCTCCGGGTTTGTTGGCTAATCAGTAATCTGAGGAAACCCCAGGGCAGGCCAACATCACCCCACTCCTTCCAGAGCTGGTCTGAGAGCTGAGAATGTGTTCCCTGCTTGGGTGGGGGAACTGCTAAGGGCTGAGAGATGACTATGGGCTCTTTTAACCAGGGAATTCTGCATACGTCGAGTAATTTATTAGATTGGTAAAATGGACAACGGGACAATCAGAGGAGAAAATTGTATCACTAATGCAGTTTATTAGTGTCTTTCTTAGAGGGTGACACCAAAGGGAGGGTCCCACCAAGACTTTTACTGTTTTCTCAGAGCAACTTTACAAACCTCAATCAAGAGATCTGAAATTCTGTAAAACACATGCTCGTTCCTTCACTTCAATTTCCGTCCAGTAGTTTTATAGATCCCTGAGGCCAGGGAGAGCAGAACCAGATGGTGCTTGGGAGGACTTTATGGATTGTGTCTGCAATGCCACGATGGATGTTAAAAGCTGGGTCGGGACTTGGCTTTTGGTAGGAATCCCGATGTGGAATGACCGTGATGGAGCTTTGTAACAATTCTTTAATCGATTGCACTAATCATTGTGACTACTTAAATGCTTTCTTCTGAACATTAAAACAACACACACTAACATCATCCCGTTGGAAAAGCCGGCCGGCATATGTTGATATAACAGAGCACTTCTCCCCAGGGGCTACCTTGGCCCATAAATTGTTGTGCTGGTGTGAAAAAATACAAGTCAGGTCTGAAAAAAAATCTTTCTTCCTCTTAAATCACAACCATACTTGGGAGAGCAGAGGAAGACAGCAACGTATTTTAGGTCCCAGCTGAGTTGGTCACACTGCTTTTCTCTTTCTTTTCCTTTCCTCCATCATTTCTCATTGGGGTACTTTCTACCTTTGCAGAGTGCACCCCTGAGATCAGTATATTTAACGCTATTTTTTAATGGTGGCCTGGGGGTACTGTGATACTTGGTCATTGCTATCATTTGGGTCATTCTATGGGCAGAGATGTGGAATGCTGGGAATGGGAACAAAGTAAGAACTAGAAGAAGGAATCTTGACCCAGTGGAAGGCCCTTGGCCACCAACTGAGAGCCAGTGATTGCTTTGGCTGGAATTGTTGCAAGGAGCACATGCGTGATGGTTTGTGCTCGATTTCTGGTAAATCCAAATGTTGAAGGAAGGTGGGGAGGAGAAACCCTCTGATGCCATGACAAAACAACCCTTCCTGATCAAATATAGAGGCATAGTCTAGACAGAAGTCTTAGATGCAGATTGCAGATAAACTAGTTGCTTAGTTAATCCATCAGGAAAAAGACTTGTTCGGCCTGGAAAAACAGACTTTGTGGAGAAGAATAAAATAATGGATGAAAGGAAGGAAATAACCACAGTAACAGAAGTGTGCCTGCTGGGTGGCTCACGTCGCAGAATTGGGCTTGATTTCAGCCCAATCAAAGTTGAAATGCAGCTGGGTGTTTTTTTTTTTTTTTTTTTTTTGCTTTTTGGGTCACACCGGGTAATGCTCAGGGGTTACTCCTGGCTCTGCACTCAAGAATTACTTCTGGCAGTGCTCAGGGGACCATATGGGATGCCGGGATCGAACCTGGGTCAGCACGTGCAAGGCAAACACTGGACTATCACTCCCAGCTGCAGCTCTGTAATGGACAACGGGTCACTTGAAGAAGCCGCCGAGATGCACCATGATGTGTTTTGTGGGAACTGTCCCATGGGGCTGTTCAAGGCTCACAGTGTCAAATGAGTGGACTAGGAAAGCAACAGACCAGTCCCCTGCCTCAGCAAATGAGGCTCCAGGCATTTTGTGGGTTTATTTGGGGGCTTTAAGCACACCCAGTGGTTCTCAGGACTTAATTCTTTATCCCAGGATTATTTTTGGTGGCATACCTGGGACCATAAGCAGAGCTATGGATTATACTAGGGTTGGTTATAAGCAAGGCATGCGCCTTAACTCCTGTACTATCTCTTGATCACCCGATCACTTGAATCCCGTTATTCATCGATTTGCTCGAGCGGGCGCCAGTAACATTTCCATTGGACCCTATCACGTGCCAATGTAGCCCAATGGCATCTGGTTGATTCAGGAATATGAAGAGCCTCAAACCATTCCTCAGGGTCTTGACAAGGAAGTCTGACCATCTTGTAGGTGGGCAGCCACATGATCTTTTGATATCCCGTGGGATCCAGTCGGAACGGCTCTAGTCCAGCGGTCATCTGTACTATTTCTACAGCCTGATTTTCTATATTTTAAAAAGTGAGATGAGTATGATGTATGCTGCTGTTAACAAAGAGTTGAGAGAGTTAGGATAGAAAATAAGAGGGAGAATTTCTATGAATGGGGTTCAGAAAGTTAAGTGGATGCTGAAAAGGAGAATTAAATATCTGAATATTTAAATTACCTTTCTATATCTGATTAATTGAGGAGAAGCAAACAAAGCATCAGGACTCCAGGTATATTTACAAAAAAGTGAGAGATTCCATCCCCTCCAAACAAAAACATAAGCAAACCAACAAAAACCAGTGCCGGGGTAATTGTCCAGAGAGTAGGGGTGTGCCTTGCACACAATCATCCTGAGTTCTATCCCTGGCACACCATATGGTACTCTGAGCACTGCCGGGAGTGATCCCTGGGCACAGAGCCAGGAGCATGCTTTGAGCACAGCTGAAACCCCATTCTTTCCCCACCTCCACTCCAAAAGTCAATAAATTAGGAAAATCGATGCAATGGTAGGACGATGGAGGCAAGAATCAAAGCTTCCCACTAGGAAGAGGGCAAGAGCCGTGGGAAGAAAGCAAGGAGAAGGAGCAAGTAACTCCAAGTAAAGTTATTTTGCTTCCTGAAGAAACACACAGAATTGCAAACGCCAGACCTGGGATGATTTGCTGGTCATTTGCTACTGCTCTGCTTAACACAAAGTCTGTGAAATAGATACTAAACACAAGAAAGGCCCGAGGGTCAGAGCAATAGTCCAGCCGGGTAGGGCGTTTGCCTTGCCCATGCCGGCTCAGGATCGATACCGGGTTCGATACCCAGCATCCCATATGGTCCCCCGAGCACTGCCAGGAGTAATTCCTGAGTGCAGAGCCAGGAGTAAGCCCTGAGCATCGCCGGGTGTGACCCCCCCCAAATAAAAAAGAAAAAAAGAAAGGCCTGAGTGCAAACACGGTGTCTCAGTATTCTCTGAAAAGAATAATGATGACTTTAATAACATATCTAATAACAATTTATGACACTCAGTATGGGTACTCCTGTTCCCCAATGGCCCCACCTCTTAGCAAGCAAGGTTTCTCCTTCAACACGTGCCACCTGTTTCAGATGCGCTGCACTGATGAACTCAGAATGCAAATTGGAACTGACTATAAATCCTCCTTAATGTGTGAATACGCATCCGGCCGAATATAGCAACATGAGACTTGTACCTGTCAGGTACTGAATTTGTGAATAATTTGCACCTTGAGATCCCGTTAACTGGAGCACAGTAGTTGGTGCCCTTGCAACACTGAAGACGGTCCACGGTGAGAACACAGGGAGGTGCTGTGCAATGACAACCGAGTGCTGCACATCAGAGGGCAGCCACAGAGGAGTGGACAGGCCAGGCAGGTGTGCACTCACCATGGCGGCGTGGACAGGTGGGGGTTCTGCTCCCATCTTTCCTGTGGCTAATCCTAACCCTCTCAATGGAACAGACATCTCTGAATGCAGCAGTTATGTGTACGTAGGTCGAGAAGTCAACATGAAAGACCTAAAACCTGAGCTGCACAGGAGGAAGAGAGCGGCATGGAATACCTTCAAAGGCATCGAAGATAGAGTCAAAAGGACAAAGAACCTCCGGCTCTGGGCACATCTCTTTGACTCCACCGTTCTCCCTGTATTAACATACGCCTCAGAGACCTGGGCCCTACAGGATGAGAATGCTATTCGGGTCTCCCAGAGAGGCATCGAAAGAGCTATGCTTGGAATATCACGTCTCACTCAAGTGAGAGAAGGAATCAGGAGCTCCGACCTCTGTCACTGTTCCAGAGTCAGCGACGCTGTCTCATTTGCCAAGGCATGGAAAATCAGATGGGCTGGACATGTAATGCGATTTGGAGATGACCGCTGGATAGAGCTGTTACCGACTGGATCCCACGGGATGTCAAAATATCATGTGGCAGCCCACCTACAAGATGGTCAGACTTCTTCGTCAATACCCTGAACGAGCAGCTTGAGGCTCTTTGTATTCCTGAAGCAACCAGGTGCCATTGGGCTACACTGGAACGTGATAGGGTCAAATGGAAATATTACTGGCGCCTGCTCAGGCAAATCAATGAATAACGGGATGTCAAGTGATCAAGTGAAGTGAACCACCAAGCAGCGAAGAAAGGGTGAGTGGATGACACCAGCTTTTGTAGCATGGCTGGAATCTACATGGTGATGATCTCTCACGTTACAAAGATGACCAGGTATGATGGAAATGTGCCTCTTGGTCACGCCCCTTGCCTATACTGTTGACTTGTTCTTTACAAAACAAAGAAGCACACAATTGATTTAACACACTGACTCCTGCGCTGCAATTTGTGTTAATTAAGTCACTTTCAAACATGCACCACTGGTGGTAGGTGCTGAAGTCAATGTGTTACTGATTATTTTCTCGAGAGGGATGCACCGAGCCCTAGGAGTGCTGGAATTTTGCAGGAGGGAATAGGTAAAGAAAGGAAGAGGTGATGGAAACTCAAGGAGTTCAAGCGTTCTGTAACAGTAACTGTGGCTCAAGGCGGGGACAAATTCCAGAAGAGGTGGACAGCCAGAAGGTCTACAGAGAAGAAACGTGAGTGAAACTGAATTGTCAGGAGACAGGAAAGGGAGATTTTCTCTTGTACACAAATCCTTGCAAGACCCACAGGAGCTACAGACCTTTTAGACTTCTACTCTTTAAGATTTCAAAGCTTGTAATAACAACCATCAGAGTCACAGCACAGAGTAAGGCTCAGGGAACATCTCAGTCAAAATTTTTTTCTCTGGCCCACAGTATTGGGGGATGTCCCATGAGGTACTTGACTCTCCATCTCCTCATTTATAAAAGGTCTGTATGAATGACACGGTGGTCAGGAGCACTGAATTGGGAAGAAGCACATCTGGATGAAGCTCAGTGCCACACAGCTGGGTCTGCTGCACTTTCCCCCTTCTTCTCACCAAAGAGGTGAATACATTCTATGTGCTCTGCCTTCAAACCAGATTCAGAAGCTGATTGTTTCCTCCACCACCACCTTCTGGCCAAGCCACCAATCTCTCTCTCATCTGGGTTATTCCAACAACCTCCTAAGTGGTTCATCACAGGGCAGCCAGGATCCTGCTATGAAGAGACAGGTCAGGCAATGAACCTCTCTTTCAATCCTCTGCAATGGCTCGACATGAGTCAAAGCCCCAAGGCTCTACCGGAAACCCAACTGAGAGCTTGGCTGCGGCACCCCCTTGACCTGCTGTCTTTTCTCTCTAGCACATATACTCGTCCGTTCTGTATACTTCACTTCATTGCTTAGCTCTAAGACTCTCTCCTGTCACTAGAGAAGTGACCAGAGTAGGATATGAAATTTTGTTTCTCATTTATGAATCCGCAGTGTCTAGAACAGTGCCTGGTACATAAGAGAATCTTAAACAGTTGTTAAATCTAATAACCAAATAAAGTTTATTTGGTGGGTGCCGAGGAATGGATCCAGGGCTTGACACCGCAAAGGCACATGTTTTACCACTGAGCCACACCCTGGCCCCTCACCAAAACAAACTACTTCAATATTTGGGAATCCAGAGTTCTATGTATATTTTGTAGGATTGGTCATATTATTCATTTCAGATCTTGGCTACCACACAGTAGCTCACCCTTCAAAAACAGCACCCGAGCCAGGACAGGGAATGTACCATTTCCAGTTGTTTCATCAGCTGTAGAAATGCTCCATCAGCCTAGAGGTCTTCACTAAGTTTTCACTCAGTCAAAGCATACATATTTAGTTATTTAGTTTTTTGAAGTTGGAGCTGATGCCAAATCAATACACACAAGAACTATAATCCTAGTGCTTTACTCTCTTTGGACACTTTGGGCCCTGTTAGAGGCGGTGACAGAGAATTACCTACACATCAAGCAAGAATCCTATGACTAGATGTATGCACTGGCGGTTGCCCCATGCAGTTTCATCCCATTGCACAAAACATGCCATCAGGAGATGCTAACACTTAAATTTATCCTAGTATTATTTACATTATATATATTCTTACAATATATAAGAATATATCTTATGATATATCTATTATGTTATATATAATTTTATATAACATAGATGTAACATATAAAATGCCTCAATAAAATACAGCTATGAAAATTAACAGATAAATGCATTTATCTGTATCTATATACAAAATTCATTGACATATTTTGTTTATATTTAGAGATAGATATAAATATTCACACACAAATTACTATTTTTTATTTATATATGTGCATATATTTGCCTATATTCTAAATTGTATGTTATTGTACAATTATATATTTGCCTATATTCTAAATTGTAGAGCAATGTTTTAAAAAATATGAAACTTGGGCTAGAGAGACAGTACAGTGAGTAAGGTGCTTGCCTATATAGGGCTGATTTAATTTGATTCCTGACATGGCATATGGTCCCCTGAAAATCAGGAGTGACCCCTGAGCACAGAGATGTAAGTAAGCCCAGAGAACAGTCATGTTGTGGTTTACATCACACACACATATCTACATATATATATATATATATATATATATATATATATATATATATAATGTTAAAAACATAAGAATAGATATTTCTATTTGAAATTAACTGTAATATTACAAGTCTTATGAGTCTACCAATAATAAAAATTTCCAAAAATTGAGTATTACCACAATAGCTTTTGGGATTGACTAGCTTAGTGGCCAAAAAACAGCAAATGTAGATGAGTTATCCTCATCACTATCATCATTTGGGTCAACCTGGTGGTGATCTCGGGATACTCATGGTTCTGTGTTCAGGGTCACTCCTGCTGGTGCTCAGAGGATCATTTGGCGCTGGAGATTGGACCCAGGTGTCCTGCATGCAGGGCATGTATCACAAATCCTTAGCAATCTCTCTGGCCCTAGATAAGCAATCTTTGAGGGGCTGAGTGGCAAACTTATCTTCTTACTCTTAGAATTGTTATGAGGAACATTCATAAACATACATGCTTACCAAAAGGCTCCATGAGCACTAGAGTACTGTGTAAGCTTAAAAAATTATTCTTCTCTTTGAATAAGCATATTTATATCTTAGACAAGCTAGTCAAGCCCGAAGCTTAATGAATTCATTTTCACGTCCTTCAGTGGAGCACCAGCTGCTTAAACATTATATTCCAAGTATCAGTAGTCATAAAACAACAAGAAAAAAGAACCCCTGTTAGCACTTCCCACTGTATAGAGTGGACAGAAATGTGCTGGAGTACTGACTTTCATTTCACTTTGAATTAAACACAGCATCACTGTAAATCTCTAGAGATATTAAGTTTTGCATGCGGGTAAAACTGGGAATTCTATCGGCAAAGGTAAAGTTATATTTGACTGGCAAAAAGCCAGTCAGCCTTCACAGTTGTCCTAGAAGGTGGTCAAAAACTCAGTTCTTGTCCTCAAAGCTCTTGCTAGAGTTGTTTAAACTATATGGACCTCAACCTCTTTTGTGTCATTCATTTTGGAGACTGAAACATGAAGATGAAATAAAAATGAGTAGAATGAAAAGGATTTTCAATTGGAAATGGCCCTGAGAAGAGCACGTCCAAAGAGACAGCAGAGCAAGTGAATACAAAGCAGAGGATTGGATCTCCCACCGGGGATCACTGGACATCTACCGTCTCTGGCGTTTTGGCTTTAGGAGAAATGGACTGGGCCACTACGGTAAGGAGACGCACCCACAGCTCCTTGCTTCCCTCAACTATATACTAAGGCTCTTCTAGAACTCGCAGTACATGTTTCCAAAGAAGCCTTCAGTTTGATGGGAGGAAGTACATGCTCCTTGATGCATCTGGTTTTCTTGTAACAGTATATAATGCGACGCTCTAATAAATTCAACCACAATTTTTTTAATGTGCCTGCATTCTGCTAATTTATAAAAAGCAGGATGCTGTCGGATAGAATTTCATGAAAATGATCTATAAACCAGACTGTCAAAAGTGAAAGGTACTCAGGCAGGACTTAGGGGCAAAACTACATGGAAACCCCTGGAAAGGTTTCCTGTGACTGGAGGGAAACGAAGTACTGTCAGGCAGCTCACGTTACCTTGATTTGCAAGTTACTGTGAGGTCACAGGAAATCCTGAAATGTTTTCCACATTTTCCTTTATACATTTTATGTCAAATTTCCTGCAATTGAAATCATAAACCCTCCTACTGCTGGAATCTCTTCTGAAGGAAAGGAGATCTTGTGATACTCCCCATGAACACCTAATAATTCAGTTCCTACCAGTGCAAGGAGAAACAGAAAAAGAGAACTGAAAAAAAGAGAAGAATATGATAAGGCAGAAACGTCAGATGCCTTAACTCCTTCAAACGGAACACTGAACTACTCTTCTGAAGACAACTCTGAAGGACCATTTCATCTCCTGACACCAGACGTTACTTTTGGCTGGGAGATAACAGAAGAAATGATTGACTGTCCCCAAGACAGAAGCACACCAGCTCCCCAACTCTCTTACCCACCGTGTCTTTGTGGATTTACGGTCTAATTTTAAAATGGCATCTTCTCTGTGGTTATTCTTAACATGATTCAAGTGCCTGACAACCAAGGTTTATTGTCCTGGCTATGTTTATGAAAGGATAAGTCAGATTTAAGTAAAAAAGTCCAACTTTAGCGTCTCCTCCCTGAGATTTATCACTTAGCAATGAGAGAATTTAAAAAAGAGCTTTTCAATCGTGAAATACTATTTTAATATAAATCCAAACGATCAAGGCTCATTAATGAATAACAACATGTTTAAAGATTTCAAAGCTATTTGGACACATTACCTCTCCTGACATATCGGGGCCATGGGAACAGCAGGCCACAGAGTCGAGTAGATTCCAAAAAACACCACCCAGAGTGCGATGCTACCCCAAATAGCAATGTGGCTGAACTGTGAAGGAAGGGAATCAGCATTAGAGACCTTAGGTAGACCCAATACTAATGTCACATTTACAAGTTCTCTTATTAAACGTTTATCACATCTATAAAATATCAACAGGAATGTCCAAATGTGTGTGTGTGTGTTAACTGGATTGTTCATTACGTGCTAATCCTGACCAATAGTTACAATGTTTGTGGCACTGAGAAATGTTTCTTCTCTACTTTCGACGGTAATTCTGACTTCTTACTCTTAGCCTTTCTAGCCCCTATTACCCTTAAGCCCATTTTAATTTTATTCTGCATGCATGCACTAAAAGATTTAGTAAACTAAGGATACGATCAATGTGCTGATGATTATTAAATCCAAATTTCTTGTATTCATCTGTCTCTTTAGCAACAACCTTTCATCTCTAAGTTTCCTGAGTGTCTCTCCCTGGAAGTAAACACAACTCAAACTCATGTAATGGAGCTGTCTAACAGGCTGATTAAATATTTGCAAAGGTCAGGGTTTAGCTCTTTAGCTACTATTATTGGTCTTCAGGATCGCTTTCAAGTAGATTTTCTGCTGGATGGCCATCTTGCATCAGACTGTACTAAGAAGTTTCCTACTCAACGTGCTTTCAAGCTTCATCCCTTCCTCAGCTATTATAATATGCATGACTATATTAAAGGTTATGAGACATCTTGGAACAAGCATTATTTATTGAGGTCTGTGTTATTCATGTTTCTTTAGTCTCCTCAGCTGCATAAACTAGGATAAAGGTTAGGAACAACCGAGGAGCTGGGGTATAACAAAGTTAGAATTTAAAAAAAATATTTTTTATCTGTTTACTGAGAATACAAATAACTGTGATGTATTTGATCTGTGATCACAAAGACTCTTACCCAGGTCCAGTATGATGTCTCTAATCCAGCTTTCAAACACACCGTTATCACCACAAACTAAAACAGAAAGGAAAATATTTTATCAAATGACTGAAAGGGAAGTGTATAATGAACTGGCATGTCTAAATCAGACCATGGATGTGTAGATTCTGGCAGTTTGTTGTTTATGAGTTAGAAACAAAATGTTGGTGGCTGGACACTTCCTGTGACTAGTAAGAACTGTCCACCAGCAGCCTGCCCCATCACACTTCCTGCCTCTCCTCACCCACAGGCCACGGTCCCGCTATGACCTCTTAAACATGCGTCTGCTCGCTTTTTATAAACTCACAATAAGTGGACATTATACAGCTACAGTAGCTAGGGTTTCCAGCTTGTTTTTAACTTTCTTTTATATCATGTGTAATAGTTAAGGCCCATATTCTCAGAATTTTAAAGATAAATTATAAAAGTGATAGAAGTGGATATATAGAAATCTAACACAATTCTGAAATGCTACTTGAATTTCATTTTTTGTTTTTCTTTCTTTTTTGCTTTTTTGGGTCATACCTGACAATGCTCAAGCATTACTCCTGGCTTTTCGCACAGGAATTACTCTTGGCAGTGCTCAGGGGACCATATGGGACGCTGGCGATGGAGCTGGGTTGGCCACATGCAAGGCCAACTCCCTACCTGCTGTATTATCCGGCCCCGAAATGGTACTTGAAACCCTGAAATAAGGTGTGTACACATCATCACATAATATTTATTCTCAAGTGCAGGCACCCAGATTATCAGACTCCCCTGTATTTTCCACAGAGCAGTATCACAGTTACAATGGCCATGTTCTGGAGTCAGACAACTGGCACTCTGGATTCCATGTTTAGTAAGTGCTTGGGTTAAAGAGCAACGCCAGGGGGTCAGAGCGAAAGCACAGTGGGTAGGGTGTTTGCCTTGCATGTGGCCAACCTGGGTTTGATCCCCAGCATCCCATATGTTCCCCTGAGCACCGACAGGAGTAATTCCTGAGTGAAGAACCAGGAGTAACCCCTGAGCATTGCCGTGTGTGACCCAAAAAGAAAAAAAAAGAACAAGGTCACTACACTAACATGACATTTCTGTATCTGAGTTCCTTCATTGTAACTGGGACTGGAAGGCTCAAAGGGGTTTAAATGCAAAATACTAAAAGCATGGTTAGCACTGTGGTGTTAAGAAATGTGATGTGTTGTTCAGCTCTGGTGACCAAAAATGCTTGAAGTTCTACTTTTTGGCCCTTTTATGGCTTGCACACAGTGTTTGATTAGAAGCTTCCCAGTGGGGTTATCAAGTTAGGTTGAAGTCAAGAATTTGGGTTTTCTCAGCAGGGCATCTGATAGCAATTTGGGGTGAACATCTAGAAACAACTTTAAGAAATATAAAAATTAGCTCAAGATATACACATATTTATAAATATATTAAATATTTAATTATGTAATTATTTATATATATATGTGTATATATTTCTAAGGTAAGAGAAAGCCTGACCTAAATGAAAGATCTAGATATTAAGTGTCCCTGGGAGACACACAGATTAATTTTTCAATGGACTCTACCAAGCACTCACTGATTCCTATTTTGTCTCATGTTGTCTAAGTCACAAGCTTCCGAACACACACACACACACACACACACACACACACACACATTTCTCTTACTACTTCAGTGGTTTATAATAGATAGCTACAGAATATTACACCACTACACTACTTCCACTCTGGTCACGGAGAGGGAGAATCATGAGTGGAGAAGAAGGCCACTGGTCTGAGAATTCAGGGTTGAAGCCTAGACAACCTTTTATCAGGATTTCAGTGGTGTGACCTCTGGCATCAGTGTTCCAGTAGTGCCTTTGGCTTTTAGGGAATAGTGGTTTCAAAATGCTCTTTTGTTCTTGGCAGAGAGCTCAGACCCTCATAGGGATTTAGTACAGAGACAAAAAAAAAAGTGGATTCTATACCTTGTGTGGTTTACATATCCTCCAAAGTGGAGAATTTTGCTCCCATTTTAGTTATCATAAAACTCTAGAGTAATTACTGGCTAAATACCCAAGTTGCATAGCAATATTTGCCATAGAGTCAAGAAAATCCAAAATATTAACAACGGTAGTGAAATAAGATGGCAAAAATGGAAGAGCAAGGGAGGAATTTAGGCAATATAAGAAGAAATACCAAAGTGATCCAAATCCTAGAAAGTCAGAGGACCCGCAGGAACACTTAATAGCCTAAACCATTCCTTAGCAGTCAAAAGAGCAGTATAAACAACCAACAAATCGGTGAGCATTTGCATCAGAAAATACGCTGAGCACTTCTAAAAGGAGTCCATTTGAAATGCAAACCAGGCAAGTGGCCTGTACTCACTGTGTAAACAAAGTTTCCCAAGAGTAAATAATCCGAGGTCTTCCCATTTCCAAACACGGTTCCTATGTGGAGGAGAGAGGCATGTGAGAGGTAAGATGATCTAGAAGACGGCCATCAAGATGTGCATTAGAAGGATTGAACAAAGGAAGAACCAAGAAAATCCAAAATATTAACAACGGTAGTGAAATTTCACCTAGAAATGAGGCTGGTAGGAAAAGTACTGGGACTAGTTTCCACAAATTGCCTCTTTTATGGGTGACCATTGAAAAATAAATTACTAATAGTTAACAAAAAAAAGAGGAAATTTGACAACAGCAAACAAATCCTTCAAGCAAAGCTGAATGCTGGGGCCGGAGCTGTAACAATAGGGAGGGCATTTGCCTTACATGTGGCTGACCTGGGTTTGATCCCCAGCATTCCATATGGTCCCCTGAGCACCACCAGGAGTAATTCCTGAGTGCAAAACCAGGAGTAGCCCCCTGAACATTGCCCAAAAAAAAAAAGAAAAAGAAAGCTGAATGCTTTAGGCATTAAAATGGAAAACACATGCACCCCTAATAAAGAACTTTGTCAATAATATGGTTTTTGGGTGGCTTTTTATGCTCTCTCAATAAAGCTGGACCTAGTGGGCCAAGGGGATTTGTGAAAGCTGATCACAGAGAAGTGAGAGCATCAGTACAATTCTAGGCACATGGCTCTTGGAAGGTCTGGCTGAGTTTAGAATTATACTGAAGTACTTTGTTATTGTAGCAATAACTAACCACAGAAGCAGCTTTAGATGAGCAGAGTAGTAGCTAACCCATGAAAATGACTGTTACAGATGAAATCCAAGGCAAATAAAAAGTAACTAAATAATTCCATGAGAAGTACCATTACAAATTTAAAATCTGTGGTTTGTATAATACTTAATTTATGCACATATTCAACATTATTGATTGAAAGGCTAATATGCAACGACACAATAAGCAGACTGAAATGAAGGGATGAGACAGGGAGTGTATCGCTGGAGGAAGAGAAGAGGGAGCTGGAGAGTCTCGGACACAGAGAACAGCCTTGGATCAGTTCCGAGCTGGGTTAATTTCTAATCAGTTTTCATGGAACAGAGTTTCTTAATAGATGGAGTGAAACTTCTGGCTGAGGAGGATTTTTGAAGATAAAATGAGATTTTAGATGTAAAGTACCAAGCATGAAGCCTGTTTCTAGAATGTGGCTCTTCCCTCTCAATAGTTTACGGTGAAAAGTTGACAGTTGGGGTTGCCTATTAGTCAGATCACAGGGGAGTTTGGAGGGTCCCTTTCTCCCCAGAGCAACTCAAGATTAATAGCATAGGGTCACATAGTCTGTGTCTTCTGGATATATTATGGATACACACACAAAAAAAAATGTCTGCAATGACTCGGACAGTCCATTTCAATAATACCAAATGAACAACCCCAGAAATTTGCAAAAATAATGGAAAGTATCTGACTTCTATGCTTCTTCATAATCATCTATAAATTACTAAACATAATTTTATTTATGTCCAGCAAAGCCTTTAAGTTACCACTGGTTCATCAAAAGAATTGCTGGATTTTTCAGGTTTATCATTTGGATAAATGATATCATTTGTATGGTCTAGGCAAATTATTTATTTTTCTACTTTGTGCACTCTAAATTCCTTTGTGTTTAAAAGGTCATAGAGCATCCCGAGAAGCTTGTGCTTGTGTGGTTTATAGCTATTCAAATTTGCCACATTAAAACTAAGAATAAACACTAAATATATAACAATTTATCTTAAAATAACAGGCAAATACTCAAGATGTGTAATACAAACAGATTTTAGGAGAAATAATTTTCCAAGACCAAAAAATGAGTGAGAAAATTGGCTTTGCCCCTTTACAGTCCTTTAATGTTTGGTTTAGGAGAAGGAGGCTGGATTCCCATATTGTTTTGGTTGAAATATATGAGGGACTCCAACTATAGGATTTTAAAGTACCAAGCATGGAGCCTGTTTCTAGAATGTGTCGCTTCCCTCATGAAATGGACAGATGGAGTTATAAACAAAAAGCCTTTTAAATAATCTTTGGTATTAATCGCGAATATCTTTGAAACTACATACAGACTCAACAAATAGTTTCTACTTTAAGGTGGGGGATAGAGAGTTGTTGGGTCACACCAGTGATGGTCGGGGAAACTGTGTGTCAGGATTTGAACCAGGATCATGGCGACAGATGCTTTCTAGGAAAGTACCTTGACTGATTATCTCTCCAGTCCTTACAGGTTATATCCAAAGTGGAATCTGAAAGTATATCAGCTTTATGAATGAACTCTTGGTACTCTACAACATTAAAATTCATCGGTCCACTCTGCATTGGAGGGGGTATTTACCAACAAATGCTTGTGCAAGCTTGTGAAAAGAAGACTCCACTAGCCCACTGAGCCCAAGTCTGGTTTGTGGAAGAAATATGTGCTGGCGAACCCTCACATTTTGTCACAAGGAATTAAAAAAAAGGTGCCTGTCAAGTTTCAAGAATGAGCAGAAAAATTAGTTCTGCAGTGTTTTTAAGGGCATTCGTTAGTGAATCTAGCTTTTAAAAAAATGTGAGCAGAAACAATGGCAAAAGAGGAAACAGATTTTGTAATAAAATACAGAGTGGTGCCCATGTGTATGCTTGGGTACCAACTTTCATTGAAAAAGACAAATCGTGGGCTCAATAATGAAAAAAATTTCAGCTAAGAAACTTTGGCATCCTATATTCCCAAACAGTACTGAGCATTTGCAGGTCTCTAAAGACCATATTTGAGAACCAAGTAAATAAATATCTAGGTGCATCTTATTGAGCACAATCACATTTTTATTCTTATAAAAGTTGAAAAAAAATCAATACTCTAAACCTGTTTATTTAAAACATATCAAACAAAAAAACCCCTCAAACTTTTACAAAACCTTCACCTTCTGAATACAAAAAAGCAATTGCTAATATATGCTATTCATAAATTAAGAAAGAATGCCTGAGTTCTCTGTACCTGGTTAGATCTAGGTTCCCAGACCCCAGCCCTGGCAAATGGCTGAGACTGGCTGGCTTGACTGGGGAGGTTTCCCCGACAAAGGCAAAGGGAGACCTTCCTGGACCTGCTCTCACAGATCTGGAGTCTCCTGGGAATGTCTTTCCAACCCTGCTATTACTAAGGCATCTTAGATGCTATTTAGTTTGTTTCTTGTGATATTATATTTTTTCTTTTTGTTTTTTTGGGCTACATCTGGTAGTGCTTGGGGGCAACTTCAGGCTCTGTGGTTGGGGCTTGCTCTTGGTGGTGCTTAAGAGGCCATCTGGGGCTAGGGATTGAACCCAGCCCCACTCCTTGCAAAGCCTGTACTCAGCCCTTTGAGCCATCTCTCCCTTCCCTCCGCTCTACTGCAGAATGTCGAAATAACAACTGCATAGGTGGATTAATTTATCTTTCATACATTGTGCATTGATTCTGCATTCTGAAAATAATTTTACCCTGAGAATCTGTTCAGAGTCCTTGATATTGCACCCTGGGTTGCAGTATCTGATGTGGAAGCTTCGTTAACTGCCCATTTCCAGATGAATTGATAAACAAATTGTGGTACACCTCCTTACTAAGGAATTATGATCCTGCTGTAACCAGGAATGCGGTCTTGATCCAGGCTACAGCATAGACAAATCAAGACCACAGATATGATCCACATCCATGACTCCGTCCAGAATAGGCAAATCCAGAGACAAATACTAGTGGTTGCCAGGGGCTCAGGGGAGAGGGGCGACATGGGGAGTGAATGCTAATGGCTGTGTGGTTTCTTTATGGGCCATGAAAATGCTCTGGTATTTGTGTGGTGCCATCTGCACAATTCTATGAATATACTAAAACCCACTGAATTGCACCATTTGAAAGGGTGACTTGTATGTATGTGTATTATATCTCAAAAATAAAAACCCCTCAAAAACCCAAGTGTGGTTCTCCTGACCAAGATTCTGTACTTTAATTTTATTTTCCTACCACTCTCATTTCCAGGATCTAGAAAGAAGCACTTTCTGTTGTACTGGGAGAGCAATGAATAAAGGGCTGATATGAAAATCTCTGTCAAGGACACAGATCTGCCTCCTTCTCTCCCCACGCCCCACTGAGGCTGCACCTCCTCGCTACTCAATGAACAATTTCCCCAAGTGCAGAGGAGGGCAAGGCGCATCCTGAGCCCTGGGAACACACAGTCCCTGCGCTCCTGGAGCTGTGACTCTAGCAGAGCAGAAAGACTCCAAGAACAAGCACAACCACTGTAGCCCAAAGGTCAAGGAACGTGAATAGGAACAGGGGCGAAAAGGTGTGTGATGTGATTTGACCCCAGGAGCAGTGGAACAGTGTTGGCGGCTCCTACGAATGGGGAGAACAGCAGGAGTGAGGGAGAGCATGGGCTGGAATAAGGGGGTAAAGGAGCAGCTGGTTATGTGGGTCAGGTCTTTGCATGTTTGAGGCAGAGGAATCTAGGACAGACATGTTTCCCAAGGATTAGGGTGGTTGCCTGTGGAGGGCAGGGCTGGACAGACAGACGGCACACTCTTCTATGGGCCATGTAAAGACAGCACACTCTTCTATGGGCATGTACAGAAGGCACACTCTTCTATGGGCATGTCCAGACGGCACACTCTTCTATGGGCATGTCCAGACGGCACACTCTTCTATGGGCATGTACAGATGGCACACTCTTCTATGGGCATGTACGGACAGCACACTCTTCTATGGGCATGTTCAGACGGCACACTCTTCTATGGGCATGTACAGACAGCACACTCTTCTGTGGGCCATGTCCAGACGGCACAGTCTTCTATGGGCCATGTAAAGACAGCACACTCTTCTATGGGCATGTACAGAAGGCACACTCTTCTATGGGCATGTACGGACAGCACACTCTTCTATGGGCATGTCCAGACGGCACACTCTTCTATGGGCATGTACAGAAGGCACACTCTTCTATGGGCCATGACCAGACGGCACACTCTTCTATGGGCATGTCCAGACGGCACACTCTTCTATGGGCATGTACAGACAGCACACTCTTCTATGGGCATGTCCAGACGGCACACTCTTCTATGGGCATGTACAGACAGCACACTCTTCTGTGGGCCATGTCCAGACGGCACAGTCTTCTATGGGCCATGTCCAGACGGCACACTCTTCTATGGGCATGTACAGAAGGCACACTCTTCTATGGGCATGTCCAGACGGCACAGTCTTTTATGCTTTCTGTGATCAATGGACAGACAGCTTGTGCTACTGGGGGCAGTGGACAGACACAGACAGAATGATCTTCTTTGGGTGATGGACAGACTGTACAATCTTCCCTGGGCAATGGACAGACAGAACGCTCTCCGTGTGCAAGGGTGAACTCCCAGTCTGAAAGCCGGGCTGGACTTACGAAGGAAGCAGCCTCAGGTGGAAAGTGGGGCATGGTTTTAATTCCTGTTCTTGAGAGCAGAGAACCTAGAGGGAGGGAGGGCGGTGTCCTCAGTGGCCGAGGGCAAGGGCAGCTCTGAAACCTGGCAGCACAAACGGAGCATCACTGACCCTCTCCCTAGGGGCTTCTGCTGTTTGTAATGTGTCCAGGAAATTGACCATGACTGCATCTCTCAGAACTTACAGGTGAGAATGACTCCCCCCAAAACAAGTGAAGGCAAAGTGTACTCCAAAAAGGATCTAAAAACATGTTAAAAATCTCATTAAAAACAGCCACTCAAGCACACTTGAAAATACTAGCGTGTCTGATTAGTGCAGTATAAAAAGCTAGATACAAGCCCCACAGGTATAATAAACAGACAACATAAAATATTCACATGATTGTCTTCAAGCTCTGCAGCAGCAGCAGTAGCAATACCAAGAAAAAAAAAGCCTTAAAATTTAACTCTGCAAGATTGGAGAACATGAGAAGTAGAGAAGAAAGGCTTTGCATATATTAAATCACTTTGCTCCCAAAGGAATAATAAAAATCCTTAAAGTGTGTACAACTTTTGGATGCACGATTTTAGGTTAAGAGAAATACCCCAAAATGCGGCACTGCTATACTTTTAAAAACATATATACTGACAATGAATTATTTTTCTAAAAAAAAGTGAAAAGTCATCTCTTAGCATTCATATCCTTTCTACTTACCATACTGAAGGGCTTGTAGTGGAAACCAAAACAGAATAACTGAGTGGAAGAGGCCATTTAAACAATGAACCCAGAAAACCTGAGGGAAAACAAAAATCCATGAGAACCATTTGCGATAAACTAGCTCCGTGAACTCTGACCTTTCTTTTTATCTGTAAACTAGATTCACAAAATGTGTTTCTGTCGGGCCACCACTGTAAATTAATAGAACTGACAGACACTTTCTGCCTCTTAGACCTTCATGGGTCATTTATTTATTTTTATGTTTCTCAAATGTTTTTTCAGCTTCACTGAAATGTTTTCTACTTTGTAAAAACACGAGAATTCAAAGTTTAAATTTCTGCTGGAGAAGGAAAAGAACATCTAAAGTAAAGGCAGATCCCGAAATTCTTAAAGCAGGTTTCTTTGCATATTTTCAGAAGAACAGATATTCAAAAGATTGCAACTTATGAAATCCCCACTTTCTTTTTCCCATGTGTAATAAAATCATACATTTTCCATTCATATTGATAGAATGTACTCTCTCTAACACACCCATGCATTAATGCTGAAAATAGCAGTTGCAACATTAAATGGTATAATTCCTTAAAGTAAAGCACTGTCCCTAAGCCTGGTTTTATAGAACGCTTTCAAATTTCTAACACCTGTCAACAGCAAACTTTATCCAATTATAACATCATTTGAGAGTTACTACTTTCTATGCCTATTGTATTTTAAGAACGAGAGAGAAAGTACTTTCTTTGTAGTAAGGATGCAAAAGATTAAGTTATAGAAAAACTGTTGAGAATTCTTATGACCTTTGAACAGTTGCAGCTTTTCCATTGAAAAGTCCTTGCACATAAAACTTACGCTAAATAAAATTGGCATGTATTAATAGTTTTAAGCTGTTCAAACAGCAGAAATTAAGTTGCCTGCCTCCCAAAATTTTCCACTGTGATCTCAATCTCCTTTGTTAAGTCAGCCACGCTGGATTGTATGATCCAATTTACGCTCCAATACATTACACATTTGAACTTGTGTTACTCATTAACCTTTGTCTCTTCTCCTCACTATGTCTTTACCACAAATTTTTATTTGACAGAAAGCACAGGTGGGTGCAAGAAAAAATTAGTTCTACTTTTCCATTTTCCTGACTGATACTTATTGTCACATGCTAATCCTTTAACCCCTGTCACGACCTCAGAACCTCCGACCCTTTTTACCATAACAAACATAATCATCATCATTCAGGGCAACAATGCTTCCACACTGGGGACCCGCAGCAACTGCTGTGTATACAAGTCTGCATTTTGTAGCCATTTGTTCTGGAATTTTAAAACACTTATATGGGATTGATTCAAAGAATTTTCCCTGAAATCGTTAGAAAAATCTGTAAACCCTACCAAAAAATGGCTGGCAGCTAAGGGTAGGGAAACGAAAAGAAACGATGTATAATCGATTAAGGCTCATTGGACCATGTTTCTAAATGCCCGGGCTCTGCAGATGAATAAACACTTTGACACACAAAAAAGACTATCAAAGAATACAAGGAATGATGCTGCCACATTAAAGCCATGTGTAACCTTTTCCTTGCTCACAAAACTTTCCTGTGTTGTTACGTGTGAAGAGTGTGAAGACAGTGATATTCCAGGAACAACCCAGGTAATCCCATGAGCGCCAATTTATGTTTATCAGCAACAGTTCCAAGCTTAACTCAGGGGAGAGTTAACTTTGGTGAGAATCTCTCAGCCTGTGTTCCGAGAACTGGGGGGACCTGGGGCAGAGACTGACTCGCAGGCGTGGCCAGTGAGAACTGCTGTGAGTGTAAAGTCCGTCACCTGGCGGTTTTATAATGTTCAGTTCACTTTTTTTCAGGGAAACAAGATGCATACTCTATCTTCCCAAGACCTGAACATACCCAACAAAGGTAATGAAAAGCATTATAGCTCAGTGGTGGAATTTAAATCAAATTTGATATCATTATATATACATTTAAAAACCTAACTAGAAGACGACAGTAGAAAAGAAATGACTAGTGTTAAACCCTAATTCTAACAGTTTTAATGACTAACAGTCTGGAATTGTCATTTACACTGTGAACTGAGAGCAACAAAACACTTTTTACTCTTAAATTTCTTGGTGTCCGAAGTGTGAACGTCACTTGAGAGTTTTATTGAGAATGAATCCATATTTAAATATTCTATATTAATGGTTCCCAAATGCAAAATACTGAATTTATGTCTAGTAGTAACATGCTACAAATATGCACTATGTTACATGGAAGATATTTCTGAAGGTGATGTTGTTTTTTATTAAAGTCTAAAAATGGCATCTTTAAAAATTTCCCTCTTTTAGACTGATTATAAAATGACTAGAAAACTATTTTGAATATTTAGACTTTTATTTATATTAATCAAATATTTCATGTATTTATATTTAATATATAAATGCATACATTATCATTTATAATATCTATATTAAATAAATATTTGTAATTAGACTTTCAGAAAAAGAAACTAAACTATGTAGAACATAAGATATTTTGACCATCAAAATAAATAATACCCATGGATCACTGGAGAGGGCAAGAGTCCCTGGCATGTTATATGGGAGATAAAGACCTATATTAGAACCAGAGCAATAGTTCCTCAGGCAGGGCACTTGTCTTGCATGTGGCTGACCTGAGTTTGATCCCTGGTACCCGTATGGTTCCTTGAGCCCCACCAGGAGTGCTCCTTGAGTGCAGAGCCACGAGTAAGCTTTGAACACCGCCTGATAATGCCTCCCATGAAACCCCCCCACCAAATAGAATATTTTTCCTTGTATTTAATATTTTATAGGTCAGATTTATTATTATGGCTAAAAGAATTCCCAGAGACTATAAATTTAACATCCAATGCAAACAATGTACTATCATGAGGACAAAGTCATTTGACAAAACAGAAAATTAGCAAACGATAGCGTGCCCCCCCATTCCCACCACTTGACATACGTGACGGCAGTTGCTGTCATTCATGGTGACATGTTCTGTAATGCGTGAGCATGTGTCACAGTTGTGCAAAGACGGAAAGTCAAGGGCCAACATTCATGCCTGTCTGTCAGATCCAGGCAAGGGCAGCATGGCAAACCTTAGTAAAGCTTTTCTCTTATTATTTTACATTTTAAAAACAAAAACAATACAAAACAAACCCATACAATCTCTGCTTGGTTTAGACCAGATAGAAGACAAATCTGTCATTAAAGGCACCTGGAGTACAAGTCTTGGTTTTGGAAGCCCAGGTGCCCCAAGCTCGTCAAACCAGCTCAGCCTGTGTGTGAGCACTGCATCTTATACCTTACCTTGGTGTTGAAGTCCAGGGCATTCTGAGATGTTTTGTACAGTTCAGGATACTTCAGCATATTCTCTTTTCTGCACGATCTCTCAAATATTCCAAGTGTTAAGGGAGGCATTGCTGTGAACATCTAGAGAACACAGACTGGTTATTGCACCAAACAGCTAGAAGCCACGCAAACCTTTCTTTCAAAGTATTCAGTAAACGGGAGTAACTCAACGGTGCAAACTTACCACATTATAAAGACCTATACACCAGCGCCCCAAGAGGATCTGTCCAGAAAACCCATTCACAAAGGCAAACCAGATCTAGGAGGAAAAACAGAGCAAAGCCACCTCTGTTAGAATAGAGCGAGCAGGAATGTAGCCTGCCTGCATAGTCAACTGTGCATAATGGCAGCGCTATCATTTTATTTTCAAGACTGTCTAGACGACAGCACTCCTCGGCTTTACTTTTAAGTGAACTGAATGCATTCATAAGGCTGTGGTTATTTAAATCAGAATGTGTCAAATCAAAAAAACTCTAACAGAAGGTAATCACTGATTTAGAGAGGCTAAATATACCTTTGTTTTCTAAAAGGCACTTTTAGGAAATATACTTGATGCCATTAACTTTTTAGAGCTTGAATTCCCCTAAGATAGCCCGTCATTAAATATCATTACTGTTTTATTATATAAGAGCACTGATTGGAGAAAATGATGTACATTTCTTTAACAATGTCATCATTATTAATTTTCTTTAGCATTAGCTGCATTTATCGAATTAATTCATACACATTCAGAAATTCCCCTTACTGAAAACCTACTGTGCACTGCACCATGTTCTGCTCCTCCTTTTAACATTTTATAGCAAGATTTTCTCAAGCAGTCACAGAGCCTTTAAGATGGAATCGATGGAGTCATAGCTTCTACAATATGCTATTTTTTGATATCTACTTTGCTTCCAGTTTCTGTTATTACATATAATTGGGACCTGAAATTTGTGTACAGACATTCTACACTGACATCCTTAGGATAACTGTAGTTTTACTGAGGTATAATTGATATGCAAGAAAGTACATATAGTTACTATACAGTTTGGTGAGTGTGTACATATGTATACATACACTATACTATCACCATAATCAATACATCCATTACCTCCAACGCCTTCCTGAGTACCCTTTCCCCCTTTATGATGAAATCTTAGAAACAGAACGAATGAATCCGATTATATGTTTGTGATAACCGTAACCTTCAGGATGTAGAATTTGAATTTAAATATCAAAAACATTTTCATCTTAAATTACTGCTTTGATTACAGAATGGTCTTCTATCTTCTAGAATTTTCTTAAAACAGAAACATTAATATTTGGATTCAAAATGTAAAGGGTCATCTAGGGAAACTTTAGGACACTTAAAAATGAAAAATAAAGGGAATATTAAAAAATAATATCTACATTAAAAAAAGTTAACCTAAAATATAATTGGAAATCAGGTTGATTTGGCTGAGTCAAAAGTCTGGCCCACACAGTAACAAAAACCAAATAATCACAACAACAAAACCTGTTAGCAGAAAGTCTTGACAGGCCGGCTGGTCAAGTGAATTTTTGAATTCGAGTTGCCCCCGCTTTGCTCCACTTCACGTTTCATTTAACTTCATTATGGAAGCATGAATTGCTACAAATTTACCATTTATCAATACGGACCCAGGCTGGCCTTCCTACCCACAGTTTCTGTACCCACATTGATCGCTTTCCCTTTTATTAATGGGAAGGAATGGTTGAACATATATAAAAAAACGATGTCTGCTTCATGAGATGAAAAAGAAAACAAAGTAGCAACAGCACATGAAAAATCAGTCCAAGCTGTGTTAGGGGTGGTCATCACATTAGCAAGAACAATAACAGCAGCAATAGAAATTGGAGTCAAATCTGAAATTCTTGTGTGCTTTGCAAAATATATTTACAGAAAACTATTTCAACATTTGCCCAGGCTAAGGAGTCAGATCATTCATTTTTGCAAGCAAAGTTTAAAAGTATGTAGGC
This sequence comes from Cryptotis parvus, assembly GCA_021461705.1. Classification (NCBI taxonomy): domain Eukaryota; kingdom Metazoa; phylum Chordata; class Mammalia; order Eulipotyphla; family Soricidae; genus Cryptotis; species Cryptotis parvus. The sequence goes on from JAJIBD010001705.1 coordinate 144,151, forward strand.
ATGTTCATGTGAAATTGAGCTTATTCCTTAGGGTGGTGGTGCTGACTTCAAATTTTTATTTATTTTTTTCCCAAAGCACAAGTTGACATAAGCTGACACAGCAGTTTAATGGCCCTGATGGTGTTCCCACATTTGGTCATTTTGAGATGTGGATTATGCAAATACATATTTGTGATACTCTGGGTGATGGTAATATAGTCCCAGAAGGTGACAAAGGTATCACATACAAAGAAGCCCTTTTAGGTGTCTTCAGGTGTGAAGGATTTTCCAAATAAAGTTTCAGTTGTGTTTCTGATGTTTATGAAGCTGCAAGTCAATCTTGAGTGGACCCAAGGCTATAGAAGCTATCTGCACACAAAGTATCAGAGGTGGTTTATCTCGGAGGTTATGATTATAAATGAATTTGCAACCATGAACACTGTTTCATGGGAGGAACAAAGAGTGTGTGAGTCTGCATTTGGTAGCGATCTCTGAGCTTAGCAATCCACCTTCAGCGCCAATTCAAAAGCTATTACGTGCCTCTATTTACAGGAATTTTCAAATCTGAAGTGATTTTGAAATTAGCATGCTTTTGTCTGGTTTATTTTAAGATGCTTGAATTTCTTTCTGACAGAAACATAGAAAATTTAAAAATGGAAAGTTATCAACACATTTTAATATTTAATTTTTTTTCTACTGAAAGGTATGTGGACCTGTTTTTTAGACATGTGCTTCCTGAATTTAGAAAATGAGTTTTATAATTAAGAGCCAACCAACCCAATTAAAAAAAACCCTAAAGAACAAATGGCTAGGTAAGGACAAAACCTTCTAGTGTCGTATTCTTTTCCTTCGCACAAACATTAGATTCTGAAGTGTTAAATTTTAAAGGGGGTGGGTCTTTAACAGGGACAATGCCTATCCTACAAGTTAAATCTGAGATTTGTAATTAAAAGACATTAGAGTCACTTCGCATGCTAAACAAAACAACATCTAAATTACTATAAACATATGAAACTCCTTCCTTTGACAAACAAAACCAAGGATGCAGAAAGAGAACACCAAGTTCCTCCAGGGAAAAATCTAGATCACTTACAGGAAATCAATATCCCTGCACAACGTGCTGCGAACAAATCACCTCACTGACAGAATCAAAACTCCTGGAAGTTCAAGACACGACATCGTTTTGGAACCTTATTCTAAAACCTGGATATGATCAATCATTTCAAAAAAAAAGGCCTGATTATACTAGGTAGGAGTCAGAGGTTTTAGAGAAATTTTAAAAAAAGTCTCTTTAGAAAATGCCATAATTTCAATGAACACCTTCAGTGATTGCTGGGTGTAAGTATGCAAGAGCCTCCACAAGCAAATGCTTCATACCACCACCTGCCAAAACTGTATTTATTTGCTTGGCAGTGATTTAAGGCAATGGAGTAGCCAGCTAGTGGCATTTCTGGCAACAAAGCATTGGGAAAAACAGTTTCTGCAGATAATCTATAAAACCCCTAGTGTTCCAGACTAGTCCTTTCATTGCAAAGAAAACTTCAGACCTGCCTCTCCTGGTATTATTTTCAAACTTCCAAGTCTTCGCAGAGGCGTGGCAGTTAAAGCTTCACAGACATTTTCCTGACGGAGCATTTCTGCATATTAAACAGCAGCTTACAAATCGTCAATGAGTCCTCTGCTCCCACGCTTGATCAGCACAAAAAACTGAAAGGGGAGATTCGAGACTGGCAGTTGTCCTCACTAGAGACATTCAATGATGTGTTTTTCTGTCTATTCATTCACAGTATTGACATGAGCCATTAACATCTGCAGAACTTGTTTTAGCTGGCAAAAGTTGGGTATCTGGGAATTGATTTAAAAGGTCAATTCGTTTCCAAGAGAGTTAAATTATATTCAAAATACATTTCCATAAAGTGCTAAAAGAAAAATAACTTAAAAATGAGATTTCCAGTTAGGTTTAGAACTGACTTCCTTTTCAATGTGTAAAGAATTTGATCAGAGTGAAACATCTCATGAAGAGCTTTAAACACAAAGCCGAGTCAAATTTAGGGCTGATCAGCCTAAACTGCCTAACTGCGATGTTCCACAAAGCAAGCAGATTTAGCTTTTCGTGTGAGTTTAATATATTTTATTTCCCCTGCTAGACTGTAAATTTTGTCCACTTTATTGCTGATTGCCCGATCATCTCGATTTTTTTAAAAGTGGCAAAGTCGAGTGCTCTTATTTCCTTTAACAAAAGTCAAGTTTGTTAGCAGATTTATAGCTGTTATTAGCTCAAATCTGTCTTCAAAAGTATAAGCAAAAAAAACTGGTGATGCTGAATTTGTTTTGATTATGGAAGGAGATATCTTGGAGTGAGGAGAAAATGCAATTACTGAAGTTAGAATTATAAAAGAAAATAAAGGGGATTGAGAATCTGTATGATGAAGAAAAGCATTCAAATATTATAAGTTCTTTTAGAAGAGCATTTTGTTAAAGGCGAAACAAAACAAAACCCTCCAGGCCAAATTCTGCGCTAATGAACAATAAAATAAGCTCACGGATTTTCATGGATTATCTTATTTATGCTTCCAAGTGTTTGATTATTTTACCTAATGGGTTCTGACCAAATTATAGAATTTTAGGGGCCAATAAGTGAAACTGCCTACACACTTCAAACTGTTTTAATATTACTAGCTTGACTTGTAATAAGAACCGTGCTCCGCCAATGCTTTAATAAGGAAACACGCATTCTGACGGAGGCACAGGGGAGCAGCTGAACCAGACTCACGGCACTTCCCAACTAACTTGTGAACAGGAAAACTGTGAGCGGGCAGATTACCCTGTTGTTTACAGAGTTACCTCGCTGGTCTCAGGTACGGATATTGTCTCCACAGAGCAAATGGTTAGGCTGTGTCTCTTCTGAAAGATGGGGAAGCAGGCAGTGGATTAGAGGGTAAGGTAGCGTCAACAAACCATGGAGAGGGTGCCCGGGCAGATGAATGAGGCATGCACGGCTCCTCTGACAAGAGGGAAGACACAGTGTTTAGCTGTGGAGCGTTTCCTGTCCTGCTCTGTAAACTGCCAGAGGCGCGAGAGACTGCTAACAAGGAGAGTTTAGGCATTTCAAATACAGCTTCTGATGATAGTGGAGTATGTTTCTAGAAAAAAAGGCAACTTATTTATCACGTTCTAATGAACGCTTCAGTTTGTTATCCAAGTGTGCTGTGCTGGTGGCCACTGGCTACAGGTGCTCTGGAGCACTTGAAATGTGATGATCTGTAGGCATGAACTATAAAACACACCCAATTTCAAGACTTTTGTGTAACTAAACTATTCATATTGAACAAATGCATAAAATATTCCATTCATGTTTCAATAATAATTACACATCAAATTAGTAATACAGAGAGACAGGAAGAGTAGGCAAGACACTTGCCTTGCATGCGGCTGATCTGGTTTTGACCCCTGGCGCCCTGAGTGCAGAGTCAAGAATAATCCCTGAGCATCAGCGGTGGTACCCCAAAACCAAATACGTAAACAAAATGATAATTTTGAATATATTGAGTTAAATAAAATCTTACTTTAAAGTTAATTTGGACACTGGCTATTTTTTTTCTTTGTAGCACTAGAAACTCAAGACCCCACTCATGCAATGCTTGTTTTCTACCTAAGCGACACCCCTGATCCAATCTGGGATTTAATATTTAACTTGTTGCTAGTGGTTTTTAGAAAAACTACAATCACTCATTTGTCTTGCGCTGTGTTTCAGTGGCAAGTCCCCAAAGGACAGGAACTACGCTTGATATACTTGGGAGCTGTGAACTGTGCCCGGACCCAGTAAGTGCCCTAAAATATTACTAGCAAGAGCAAGATACACCTGTTCACATAGATTCTCAACCTGGGTTAAGCCCATTTTAAAACTATTGTTTCTGATATAGAAACAGGAGCACAGAAATTCTATGCAATCCAGACACAGAAACTATATATCCTAGAAAACTTTAGACGAATTCCTCATTATCTGAATGCTTGTTACTTACCAAACTTAGAAACCCAAATATTTTTGAATCTCAAGTGTCTAAGTTTGAAACCTAATAAGAATAATAGGCTGCGTGATATAGCAATACTGAACTCACTAGGAAGGGTATATTTCCTGAATGCAACTGCTCTCATCAATTTTTTTTAATCATTTTCTTAACAGAACTACTCTCTTCAATTTTTTTTTTTTTTTTTTTTTGCTTTTTGGGCCACACCCGGCAATGCACAGGGGTTACTCCTGGCTCTGCACTCAGGAATCACTCCTGGCGGTGCTCAGGGGACCATATGGGATGCGGGGATCGAACCCGGGCCGGCACAGGCCGGCCGTGCAAGGCAAAGCGCCCTACCGCTAGGCTATCACTCCAGCCCCCTCTCTTCAAATTTTTATCATTGTCTTTCTTCCCTTGTCTGGCAGTAGGGGTGAAAGTCGACTATACCAAGTGGTACAGGTTTTATTCATGGCTCAGTGCTCAGCAGATACCTCCGGCAGTGCCTCAAATGAGGGCATCAGTCTCATGCAATGCATGTCTTTCTTTACCTTTGGCACTACCTCTTCAGCCCTTCCTTTTCTTTTTTCAGAGAATTTTATAAAAGTTTTGCATGTGGACATCTCTAGTACACTGCTTTCTCTAATGTCTTTGGGACTTGTAATAAAAAAATAGTACATAGTTTCTGGTTTCTTTAAAACAGAAAATATTCTGTTCATTAGCAATTGTAATTCAACATTTCTTACCTGAGTAAGATAACACTATTAAACAGAATGAAAACATTAATAATTCCTCAGGGTTGATAAATCTTTGCTGTGGCATGTAAGTTATAAAAAAGATGGGCAGATGAATGATTAATAAAACCATGAGAAAATATCCTAATGATGATTTTTAAATAGACATGCAGTCTCTATATTTTTTAAAGATTCCTTCCTTCCTTCCTTCCTTCCTTCCTTCCTTCCTTCCTTCCTCCCTCCCTCCCTCCCTCCCTCCCTCCCTCCCTCCCTCCCTCCCTCCCTCCCTCCCTCCCTCCCTCCCTCCCTCCCTCCTTCCTTCCTTCCTTCCTTCCTTCCTTCCTTCCTTCCTATGCTCAACGGTTATTCCTGGCTCTGCACTCAATAATTACTCCTGGCAATACTTGGGGACTATATGGGATGCTGGGGATTGAACACAGGTCAAAAACATGCAAGGCAAACACCCTCCCTGCTCTACGATGGCTCCAGCCCCAAGAGAGTAAGATTTTTAGACTTAACCTGCCAGTACCTCAATAATGTAGAGGACAATATTCTTGTAGAAACAATACAAAATGCACTTGGAGACTCTGTTATAGTTCCAGGCACCATGAACCATCAATAAATTCTTCAAATACTTGAACTAAAATAAAAGCAGAAAGCAAAATTAATATTTTCTTCTTAGTGTCAGAAAACACAAATGATTTTTACAGAAGTGATGCTGACCTGGGCTATGGAATAATCAGAAGAATTGGCTGCCTGAAGGCCTTCATTGCCGCTTATACCAACTCCAACGTGTGCAGTCTGGATCATACTGACGTCATTTGCTCCATCGCCAATCGCAAGTGTTATGGCTTTGACTTGTTTCTTAACCATCTCAACGACTTCAGATTTTTGAAGAGGAGAAACCCTTGAATTAGAAAAAAATAAACAATGACTTATGTATTCTAGAGAAAGGAAAATATGAACATCATTGTCTTGAAGACAGAAGAAGTTAAAGTTCCAAATGAGTAGTTTTATAAGAGAACTATTGTGGCAAGTCTGAGGTTGCCGATATTTGGTACTCTATTTAACCTGGTTGATATTTTAAGGAAAAATAGAATTGAGTCTTAGAACCAACTTCTAGATGTCAGACAGATAAGAGGTATAATGCCTTGATAGGCACTAGAGTATCAGGATGCTTGTGGAAATTTGTTAAGCAACATTTGAGTTCAGATGTCCCATAGCTTCCTAGGCACAGCAGAATTTTACATACACTGCTGAAAGAGAAAGAATGGAAAGGTAAACAGTGACCTGGCTCTGTGAACTACTAAGAAAGAAATTAAATACTACAAAACAACCAACAGAGCTTCTATACCCAAGCTCCATCATATTAGCAGGCCCAGGCCACATTTACTGAACCTCTGTTTGCCATGAGGTTTCAGGTGAGATTTAATCTCTGGCTGACAGCACCAGCCTTATTTGGGTTGAGAATGCTGCCACATTCCAGCAGCCTCCACATCTGACCTCCATCATATAAATGGGTGTAGGCCATGACTCCTGAAGCACTTGGCTGCATGTGTGGCAGCGACACAGATCGACTCAGAAAGTTTCATACTGCTCCGTTGTATTTCCTGTCATTAGGTGAAAACAGGCAGAGAAGGAAAAGAACAATCTTCCAGCCTAATTCTTTGAGTCTTCTGGGTATTATAACCCAAAGACTCACCTTCAGCCCAGGAGGAATAATAGGAAGCCGATAGGGAAAACATGTAGAAGACAAAGTTCAATGAATGAAAACTGTAACACAGAAGGCTCAACCAACACCAGCTAGTACTATAATTCCTCCGAGACTTTAATGATAACCTGGTGAGGGTATTTACTGAGCTTAAAGAAATTGTGGCACAGGAAGTCAGCAAAGCACAAGGAACTATACATGCTGATGTGGAGAAAACTACAAGCAGAAATGACAGAAATGAACAATCTGGTAACTGATATTCAAAGTTCATTGGTGGAAAGAAATCAAAGGGGTGGGGAGAAGAAGAGGACAGGAAGTTAAGGGTCAATAGGGGTCAGGGCTTCAGTTATAATGGTGATGTGGGAGGATGGTATAGCCATATATCCAAAACACAGACTCAATAACACTGAAAACATGAGATCTAAGCTGCAACCACTGGAACTCTGTAGTGTGTAGTCAAGTTGACAAGCAAGGATGGATTAGAGAGTTGAGGGTTAGGATGGAATATGGGAACATTCGTGGAGGGAAGTTGACAATGGTGGTGGGATTGGTGTTGATATATGCCTAAAATTCAAGCATCATTAACTTTTTAAATCACAGCTTAAATTCAATTTTTTTTAGAAAGAAAAAAAAACTAATTAGAGGTTCTGAGGAGCATAGTAACAGCAGCTGAAAAGAAACAGATAAGCTCCAAAATGAAATGGAGGAAATCTCTAGAAAACAAAGATGAGAAGAATCTCAAAAAGAAATGAACAGCAGAGATCCATGAGATGAGCTCAAGATATAAGAATCATCAGCTCCCAAGGCGCATTTGATGAAGAACCAAGAGTTAAAGAAATCATAGTTAGGAATTTCCCAGAGTTGAGTAATACAGCAACTAAACACAAGAGGCCTGAAGGGTTCCAGTGAAAACAGACACAACTAGAAAAACTCCAAGACACATTGTACTCAGACAAAAACCAACGACAGAGACAGAACACTGAAAGCAGCAAGATCAAAAAGGAACTTGCATACAAAGGCAAGCTTATAAGATTCACAGCTATCTATCAAAGCGAGACTTGACAGGCCAGAAGAGTATGGAGGAACAAAGTACAAAACCTCAATGGAATGAACACTTCACCAAGAATACTCTATCCAGCCGGCTTATCAGTCAGCAACGGGAAGCATGATACAGAACTTCAGCTTAGGGAATGCATAACCTTGAAACTAGTTTTACAAAATGTATTAAAGGAGCATCTTTAAAGGACAGGACAAACTTCCCAGCATATGGCACTGAGTGTGGCACTCACTCACAGCGCTAATGGTTGTTCCCTATAAGAAAAGCTATGTTTACTTCTAGCTTGCTAAGGGATTTTTACACAATTTCAATAATGAATTAACTTGTCATTAGAGTGGGCGTTCTATGCCTGAAAACATCCACAGAAATTTATATTGCAATCTTTTATTCTGAATGCAAGCACTTAAGCAGTATATGAAATTTTTTCTAATATAAAACCAATATTCCCTTTCTAAGGATAAAAATTACTTTGTACTTTCATACTTTGTACTATGCAGATGACCCCCTTAAATTCTTATTTATAATCATACTAAAATTTACATTTGTAGGCTATTCCTATTTCATGTAAACTCTGTATTACTGTATCACTGTCTTCCCGTTTATCATCGATTTGCTTGAGCGGGCACCAATAACATCTCCATATGTCCTGTCTCATGCAAGTATAGCCATGGGCAAGCACCTTAACTCTAACTTTCTCTCCAATCAAAAACATAAACAATCTCTATAATCTGAAATATAGGTAATTATGCATCAATATTGAATTACTCAGACATAGGGCAGAGCTGCTACTGGCTCTCACTGTGCCCAGCCGCTCATGAGGTGCCCGGGAGGGGTGGCAGGTCCCTAGCCCTGGCCCGCCACCCCAGCAGAGCCTCACAACAAGCCAGACGACCCTCCACTCCATGAGGACCTCCATTTTCCACATCCAGACTTCCCCCTCGTCAGAACTCCACCCAGCAGACCAGCCTATCACAGCCCGCAAGCGCCCGCGTTTCATCAATAAATGCTGGATTTTGAGATGACTACAAGAGTATGCTACCCGCATGGCAGAGCCTGGCAAGCTACCCGTGTCGTATTTGATATGCCAGATACCAGTAACAATTATAGACCTCATTCCCATGACCTGATGGAATGGTTTGAGGCTCTTTATGTTCCTGGAGCAAGCAGGTACCCTTGGGCTCTACTTGCATGAGACAGGTCATATGGAGATGTTACTGGTGCCCGCTCGAGCAAATCGATGATGAACGGGAAGACAGTGATACAGTGATTGAATTACTAGTAACCAAGTAATTAATACTCTGTAAGATTGTTTACAAAAAAATAGAGCCATCACAAAATTATAAAAATCTGTAAGAATGTTACAGCAAAAAAAAATATGTATATATATTTTTTTGCTGTAACATTCATAGCCCAGCTCGTGCAGCCGCTTGCAGCCATGCGGTTCATCAATAAATGCTGGATTTAGAGGTGACTACAAGAGTATGCTACCCTCACGGCAGAGCCTGGCAAGCTACCCGTGTCGTATTTGATATGCCAAATACCAGTAACAATTATAGACCTCATTCCCATTACCTGATGGAATGGTTTGAGGTTCTTTATGTTCCTGGAGCATGCAGGTGCCCGTGGGCTATACTTGCATGAGAAGTAAACTCTAAAATATTAAAATTTTTAGAATTAAAATATTTTTATGAATGATAAAAATGACTAATGATAGGGAAGTCATGATAATTACCACAATGAGATCCAAGTACAAAATAAAATTTAATGCAACACATTTTATATGACAGAGCTGAAACTTAGTTATGTAAATGAGACTAGGCATTGTATTGCACTAAGTGATTTGAATTTTTTTTATTTACGTGGGTTATAATCATACAGTAATCAATTATCACAAACCAACTTTTATTGATTCATATTCTGATAATTGTACTTGACATTCCTTTAGTTTTTATTGGAGCAAGCACTATGAAATAAATTTGTTATGTACCTGCCAAGGCAGCAGACTCGGGTGGAAGAAAACCCGGGCACATTGATGGAGGAAGGCGTCACACTGGGGTTGGTGTTGGTGTTGGAACACTGTATGCCTGAAACAACTCTCCTATGACCAAATTTGTAAATTATGGTGACTTAATAAAATGAATAAAGAAAAGAACTGCCCATCAGTGCTCTGGTGGTAGGTGTAGAACTGAAATGACATACGCATGAAACGATCACTAACATTCTATATCATGCATTGACAGTGCCTCAATAAAGATTTTTTAAAAATGAAACAGCAACAACAAAAAAATTAACATACAGCAACATCAGAAGAGAGGAAAGCAAATCAAAGCTAAGTTCTTTGTTAAGATAAAGCAGAGAGGGGCAAATAAATATTGGCTGAAATTCTGGGAGCTGATGTATTATTTTATTGAAAGATGAGTATCATTATGTCGAAAGATTCGACACTAATGCACATCTGCACATTTTCCTGATGACAGTTCCTTAGGAAACCTCCCCAGCAGCGTGATGCTCTGCAGGACCCTGCTTCAGCCCTTCAGTTAGGGCAGCTCTGGTTCTTTCAAGCTTGAGAATCATTGCACGAGGCTGTGAGTGGCTTGGAGAGCGAGCCGGTCTCCACATCTTTGTATTCCTAGTGCTGATCCAGAATAGGTACTCAATAAATGGCTGCTCTATGAAAGAATTATTTCTAATTCTTTGGATTTCCTTTCAGAGCTTGGCAATAGTACAAAATGACACAACTGTGAATACAGCAAGGGAAGGAACGGATGCGTATCAGGCCATTAATGGGCTGTTTCACCACAAGTTCCCATTTTTCGTTGAAGCAATTTTCAGTCCTATTATTTATTTAATTTTTTTGGAACAGGCTTAATATAAATTGCAAGCCCACTAGGCCAATGTTTTAAACATGGACCCCAGCTGATATTTAGTGAATGTCAGAGAAGAATGCTTACCAAGAAATGATCGAGAAAGCAAATGGGAAATGGGCATGAAAAGTCAGAAGCATTGAAAAATGCTGATCAAATTTCCTTCACAAGTGAGTAGGCTAATAATACAAATACACTGTGAAGTCACACCATGGAATCAATGAAGCCAGGACACAGTTTCTATTTTTCCCATAAGCTAAGCATGCATAAAGGAGAGATCTGTACACGGTGAGTTAATATGAATGATTTAAAGAGGCTGCAGAAAAGAGTTGGCTTGAACTTTCTTTCACTATGGCTGTTACCACCCACCTCTGCTTTCTCTGCTTGATACTGTTATTTTCAACACCCTCACATTAAAAATGACCGAGGATTTTCACCAATTCTGACTGTGGTTAATGCAGGTGTTAGAAACAGAGTATGAATCTCCTTGGCAAGAACAAAGCTGACTTAAGAAAAAAAAAGGAAAGAAAAAAGGTGATGCAGTGAGAGACATCTAACTGCTACTAGTGAGGGATCTGCCTTCGTGAGCAAGCAAAAGGCAGATACTGGCTTAGAGAACATCCAAGAGAGAGCAGAAGTCCTTGCTTCTGGTGAGGCTGAAAAGCCACATGGTTGCTAGAAAGAAGAGGTCAGCTTTTAAGTAGGAATACATAAAAAATAAAAAGCACATTTCATTCAGAATCCTTATCTGTGATGAAGGGAGGACAAAGAACCCTACTTTACAGAGGAATCTTCTGTTTGAAATTCTGTTCCTTTCTGTGGCAGAAATATCACTCACAAGGCCCAGCCCATGGCTTGATTCACTACGGATTAAAACATTGATTGCCTTGACTCAAGTTTCACTATCACTATCCTCCCGTTGACCATCTATTTGCTCGAGCGGGCACCAGTAATATCTCCATATGTTCTGTCTCATGCTAGTAGAGCCCAAGGGTATCTGCTCGCTCCAGGAACCTATAAAGAGCCTCAAACCATTATATTAGGTGATGGGAATGAACTAATATAATTGTTACTGGTATTTAGCATATCAAATACAACACGGGCAGCTTGCCAGGCTTGCCGTGCAGGTGGCATACCCTTGTAGTCACCTCTAAAAAGAGCATTTATAGATGAACCGCACGGGCTGTGATAGGCTGTCGCTGGGTGGAGTTCTGAGGAGAGGGAAGTCGGAAGTGGAAAATGGCAGTCCGATGGAGTGGGGGGGCTCATCTGGCTTGTTGTGCGGCTCTGCTGGGGTGGCCGGCCAGGGCTAGAACCCGCCATCCTTCCCGGGCGCCTCGTGAGCAGCTGGGCGCAGGGAGAGCTGCTGCTCTCCCTGCTCTCCCTGACTCATTTACTGCTATTTACTGTTATTATTTACCCCAATCCAACATAATATATGTATACATAGTATATATGTATATATAGAATATATTCCTGAATATATTCTTTTCATAAAAAGTGGCTCAGAATGGCTTTATATATATCTATATATTTATATTATATACTTATATATAGGTAGCTTGCCAGACTCCTCTATGTATCTGATATACTCTCAGTAGAAGGCTCTCATCTTGAGCATTTACTGATGGCAAGCTACCTGTGTTTTATTTGTTATGCCAAAAACTAGTAACAATTATGGACCTCAATTCCATGACCTGAAGAATGGTTTGAGGTGCTTCCTGCCCCTGCAACAAGCAGATGCCCTTGGGCTACACTTGCTTAAGACAGGATGTATGTAGATGTTACTGGTGCCTGCTCGAGCAAATTGATGAACAATGGAAAGACAGTGCCAGTGATACAGTGATACTTATATACATTTTTATTTATATATGTCTTCCTTTTTTTAAAAGTGACTCAGAATGGCTTTATGGAATATGTATATCTGGTTTCCCTAGCTACCTTTTTGACTGGATTATTATTTTGACTTATAGAGTGTTTAAAAGATGACAACTTTGGTGAGCACAATAGGAACAAATGGATTAGGGGAATGCACATCAACCGATTAGTGATTACCACCAAGCACCAAGTAAGCTCACAGAAGTGAAAGGCATGAAATGTCTTTTTTCGCTGTGCTGCCCGGGAAGGTGTCCTTAGGGTTATTAGCCAGCATGACTGAAAGAGGGAACTGCACCGAGAATAACCTGGGAACCAGTGTAGGTACACTGAAATCAGTCTGAATGTTTTATGGTATCTATTAAACTTGCTCCTTGTTACAAGAGAGTATAGAAAAATAAAATTATATGACATTCAATATAAGCAGAACATAAGTTTTCTGATATAATGGCCAGTGCCTAATAATTTCAGAGAAAGTAGAAATTGACATGGACTGCAGAGGGTTCCTAGATGGGTTAGAATTTAATGGAAACTTCGGGGCCAGAGCGATAGCCCAGCGGGTAGGGCTTTTGCCTTGTGCTGCGGCTGGCCTGTGCCGCCCGGGTTCGATCCCCGGCGTCCCATATGGTCCCCGAGCACCGCCAGGAGTAATTCCTGAGTGCAGAGCCAGGAGTAACCCCTGAGCATTGCTGGGTGTGACCCAAAAAAGCAAAAAAAAAAAAAAGAATTGAATGGAAACTAGACAAGAAAAGAAGTGATGTCAAGAGAAAAGGAGACAGTATCCATTACATTTGTTTAGCTTTATGTTAACAATTCTCCAGAATATATTCCTTTTCATTCTTTTATTTCTGTCCCATCAAAGTCCACTTATTTCACTTTTTAGAAGTTTACTTACTTTCTGACACAAAAAGCTTACTTACTTTCTGACTCTTTAGAAGTTTACTTACTTTCTGCTTCTATATCTGTAAAAATTTCCACCATGGTCTAGAGGCACCTTAACCTACAAGCAAATTCTTGCAAATATTTACCAAGAACCACATATCTGTGATGGAATATAGCTAAAGCGTAAAGTATACAGATGCCAACAACAATTTGATGTATAATTCAGAAACATAAAAGCAGATACATATAGACATTTAACTACTCATGGGTCTGCATTAGGACTTAAATTGAATTATTCACCGTTGTCTTCCACTATTGCCCTTTATTCAGTGGGAGAAAACAGACTCTCTGGAAAAATCCTATATATTCAGCATGTGCTGTAAAGGTCCGGATTTCTTCCCCATGGCTCCACAAATAGAGGGTGGTCCTTTTTTGATACAACCTAGCAGTCGCCGCCTGCAATATGCTTTTCAGATATTATTTTGGCTATAGTTTCTGCACGTGTTACTCATTATTTTCCTTATTTGCTATGTAGTAATTCTCACTGCCTGTGAACATTAGATCAGAGTACTAAATTTTTACCACTTAAGCCAGAAAGTATATGGGGTGGCCCATCTTATATGAGCCTCATTTTGCACTCTTTTAATGGGATTAGTTAAATGAATCACCTTTGAATGGAATATGGATAAAGAATATGTGTGCATGTACATATACAAACACATCATAAAGAATAATTTAAGAGATTTTTTATAGGTAGCCAACAGAGTACAATAATTTCTGTCATTGTATTGTGTTCTTGTATTAATAAATAACAACAAAACACACAAAAATACCCTCCTACAAAAACCCCTCATCGACATGCTGATGATTATCTCAAAAACATGATACAAACTTAAAATTTATCACAAAACTGGCTATGTAGAGAACAATCGTTTTTCTTAATTAGTTTGAAGTATCCTGTACAGTGATTCTATATTTACACAACCCCTGATTTACTAAGTTTGAAGGCTCCTACTAGCAACTACTTCAGAAGTCGGAATCATTAGAAGGGGAATGTGCTGATCCGGTGTACTTTCTTTTGCAATAAACTTCCTAAGATTTCCCCTTGTAAATATCAAGCTATTAATCATGGAGTCGTAGTTTGTCGACTAATAAAGAAACTACAGAAACTAAAACTCAACAGAAAAACTTAGGGGTTCTTAACTTTTTTTTCCAATTAAAATCTGTTCGGCTCAGTTATAAAGTTCTGAGCTGAGAAGGAATTAAAATCTGAGAAAGTAATTTGTGACATGCACCATGATTACACAAATACTACAACACTTTGAGAGACTCACCATCAATTTATTACTGAAATGAAAACAGCTGCTCATAAAGCAAATCTTAAAAATGATTCTTAGCATGTGGCACATAATGAAACATTCAGCCACTTGCAGGTAAGAGAACAGCACTATTCCAATGACTGATGAGTGGCTGCTTTTCTAGCCTCCAAAAACAACAGCTGCTGATATACTGTGCAGTCAGAACCATCAAGAGACCTTAGAGTTCAGGAACTGAGTGCATAGAAATAGCTTACACTTATTCTACAGACAAAAAAGAAAGGGTGACTAAAAAAACACTTCCTTTTTCTGTGTACTTTAGACATGAAATTTTTCTTATGTGAAATTAACTTTGGTGTGAGTAAATTAGCCTGTCTTAAATTTTGATAGTTCTATGGCAAGCTGATGAATATACCAATAAAGACACCGAGAGAAAACTCTCAGTAGAATTTTTTTCTTATAGGAGTCACAGCATAGAACACTAACCATAATGACATTTACTGTTTATTTAAAATAAACTCATACTCATGGATTGTCTAGTAATCGGGAACCTAGCACTTTAGTCAGCACACAGAACACAAAACAGTGGTAATGAAACTTGAATAAATTTGTTTCTAAGAAAGAGAAATTTATTTCATGTTACTAACATCAAATTCATGCTCATTTTTGACTTCTGACACTGGATACTAAAAGTGTTCAATTGGCATCTGGAGTAGGTACTATGTAACAGACATGGGAGTCCTAGACTATTCATACAGGGAATAAAAATACTAAAAAGTGGGACCGGAGTGATAGTCCAGTAGGTAGGGCGTTTGCCTTGAATGCGGCCAGCCGGATTCAATCCCCGGCATCCCATATGGTTCCCCGAGCGCCGCCAGGAGTAATTTCTGAGTGCAGAGCCAGGAGAAACCCCTGAGCATTGCCAGGTGTGACCCAAAATGCAAAAAAAAAAAAACACTAGAAAGTAGCCAGGGATGTGACTCAGTGATGAGCAAATGCTTCCCTGGTGCCTCCTACATGCCTTGCAGGTGTTAGATCCCTAATATTGCCAAGAAAACATCAGGTGGCAAAGGAAACACACTAGTTCTTCAAGACATAGTAGAATTTTAAGAAATTTTTTAAAATTTTAAGAAATTCATCTTAAAATTCCAGATGAATTTTAAGTTAGATGACAGAAAGCCTTTATATGTGTTTATCTAAAGGTGTGACTACCACAGTCAAACAACAAGCAATATTCAAAACTTTTATTTGGGGGCAGGGGGATACAGGTAGGGTACTGGTCTTGCATATGGCAGACTCAGGTTGGAGTCCAAGCACCCCATGTGCTCTCACAGCCCTGCTAGGAGTTACCTCTGAGCACAGAGCCAGGAGTAATCCCTGAGTAAAGTCAGGGTGTAAACCCAGCCCTGTAAACTGGGTCAGATGAGATGGCCCAAAGACAGGAACATCTGCCTTGCATGCAGAGGACCTGATTTCTGATGCCATGTGGAAAGCCAGCACCACGGTGGTGCCCATGGCAGTCCGAGCAAGCCCGAGCATAGAGCTATCAGGCTTGCACGAGGCATCTCTAGCAGGGTCCCATAATTCCCCAGGACTAAACTTTCGAGAGTCAGGGAGACAGCTCAAAGGTCTCTTCCGGGCAGGAAACACAGGGTTAATCCTAGATTCTTGCATGTACCTGGAGCACTGTCAGGAGGAGGCCTCTAAAGTATAACCATAAATCAAGAAATCAAAACCCCAAACTTTAGAGCCAAACAAATATGGCAAAAGGCGTGTGTTCTGGGACTGGAGCAATATAGTACACGGGGTAGGGTGTTTGCCTTACATGTGGCAAATTCAGGTCCAATCCCTGACATCTCATGTGGTCCACTGAACACAGCCAGGAGCGATCTCTGAACACAAAACCAGAAATAGCCCTTGAATGTTAGTGAGTGAGGCTTAAAATATGTGTATTCAACATATTAATGTAGATTTCTCAAAGATATGGAGAAACCTTTATTATATATAATTCATAGCTGGATATATATATATATATACAGTCTATATAGTCTAGGATACACAGATTATATATAGAGGGATATATTATATATGTATATATTATCCTAGTCTAAATATAGTTCAGAGCTATTATATAATATATAATACATATTTTATCTATAATATATTATGCATTATATATTTGTTCTAGTCTAAATATAATTCAGAGGCTATATATTATACATAATATATAATACATTATATATTATATATAATATTCATGCTATATAATAGATAGCCTCTGTATTATATTTAGACTGGAACTAATATATTATATATAATATAGTATAGATAATATAATATATAATAATTCCAAATTATATTTAGACTAGGACAATGAATATAGGAAGAAAGGATATGTGGGCGAATGGTATTCAAATGAATAGAGACGACCTTGAGGCTTCAAATTTAGGTTACTGAAAAAATGATGGTCAAAACATGTAGAATATGATTCTACCAGGAAAAGGAATACTATCATCTGTGACAACTTGGCGCTAAGACAAAAGCACATTATACTATGTGACAGAATGACAAAGAGACATACCACCTGCTTTCACTTCTGTTTGTAAGTGAACAAACCAACAAAAGAACCATCTTATAAACACAGAAAACAAATTGGTGGAAGCTGGGAGATGGGAAATGGGTAAAGAGGGTGAAAAGGCACACATTTCCACTTATAAAATAATTAAGTCATGAGTATGATGTCTATAATACTTTTTGCATATTTGAAAGCTGTTGAGAGTAGAACTCAAATGTTCTCACCACAAGCAAACAATTACAGCCATATATGGTGATGGATGTTAAACTTACTATACAATACAGATATAAGAAATCATTACACTGTGCAACTGAAATGATTATGTTCATATCATTTGACCCTAGAAAAGAATTTTAATCAGTTTTCCTAGCTGGCAATTTCCCTTTTCCTTTTTGTATTTAAAACAGATTGATTAGAAATGTAGTACAATCCAAAAAAAAACAACTTTTGGGGCCTGAGCGATAGTCCAGCGGGTAGGGCGTTTGCCTTGCACACGGCCGGCCTATGCCGGCCTGGGTTCGATCCCGGCATCTCATATGGTCCCTCCAGCACCGCCAGGAGTAATTCCTGAGTGCAGAGCCAGGGAGTAACCCCTGAGCATTGCCGGGTGTGGCCCAAAAAGCAAAATAAACAAACAAACAAACAAACAAACAAATAAAATTTATAAAAAAACGACTTTTGTCTTTTCAACAGTGTGCGTGTAGGCAGAGACAGGAAGATTCACAGAGGAAATGTTTTAGAGGAGTTTCACATAGACAGAAATAGGGATAGACATGTTGACCCATTCTGAAGAACAGTGATCTGAGGAGTTAGATAGAACTGAACTCAGAAAAGAATGCAGAGCTGAAAATGTGTGCTCAAGTGCCATGCATCAAAGGCGCCGTCATGAAATCTCTATGGAAGAACAAAAGGCAAGAAATGAAGACAGGAGGTCAAGGAACTCTCCTGACGTCGAGAGTTACTTATTGAAGGGCTTGTGCTGAGAAAGATTTTGAGCCTATTTGCCAGGGAGCTCCCCAGGAACAGAAACAGAGTTGGTGTTGATGGTGAAGAGGTGAGAGAGGGAAGAGAAAGAGTGAGAGTGAGAGGGAAGAGAAGAAAAGGTGAGAAGGGAGAGGGAGAAGAGGAGGAAGGAGTAAAAAGGGAAGGGAAGGGGGAGAATTGGAGATGACAAGAAAAGGGGGAAAGGGAAGGAAGCAGGAAGAGAGTCTTGAATCAGAAAGCACAGAGACTCCCAAAGGTCTGCTGTGCACCGTCCTTCCACATCAGCCCTTGGGTGTCCTTGCTCACAACAGTCAGAACCATGGTCCCCACCACTTCCCATTCCTCACATGTTGGAGCTCTCCTTCCTTTCCTCAACACTCTCAGGAGGTAAGGATGGGCCTGAGCTTCTTAGCCTGCAAGGAAATCACTGTGCCGTTCCCCTTACCCCTCTATCTCCACTTCTTTAAAAAATATTCTCTTCGATGAGGTTGTATTTTACTCAAGACGTTCAGCTAGGGGAAGATGTAGACCAAGTGAAAGCTTAGACTTGGAAAGAAATGAAAATGAATTGTGAAGAGGCTAGGAGTTGAAAAAAAAGAAAAAGAGGTCTTTACATTTCAGGGTCACAATGAACAGATAACATAAATGTCCATGAGAAACCTCTGGAAAAATAGTGAATGGTAGGTGCCCATGAGAAGGGAGATGGTACAGAAGGAAGGAGGAGCCAGAGGTGAGCAGTCGGGGAGAAAGTTTCTCGTTGCACTAATTCTCTCGGCGTGTCCAGTGTAAGTCCTGACTGGCCAGTCTAGGCTAGTTGGAACTAAGGGACTCCTTGTTCCTTGTTACCATAAATCCTGGCTTAGGCTCAGTAATTATGAAAACAAAAGCCCCCTCCACCCAAGTAAGATGACTGAAAAATGGCATCGCCCAGTGTCAGTAGCATTCCCAATGGCCAAACACTGAGACTGTTGGAAAATTCCCATCTCATGCCTTTGACCGGAAAAGTCAGAGCTTTCTGGTCAACCTAAGGCGAAGGAGCTAGACAGAATTCAAATTCTCATCGGAGAATGAGTTAAACTCAAAAAGAGCTACTAAAATAAAGAAGCCAGCAATAAACTGACTCAGGTAGAACCTGAACAGACAAATCAAAAAAACAAAACAAAACAAAAACAATAACTGAGCTCAGCAGGTATCAAGAAAGACAGAAAGAAAAATGAGAAGAAACGGAGGAACCATTGTTTTCAATCTCTCACACTGCAGACAGGCGCCCACTTGACAAAGGACTGGGTGTTGAAAGCCAGTGTTTAATAGAAGCAGCAGATGTAAACCACTGTTTTCAGGCCTATAGTACACAACTACACTATACACTACTACACTACTGACAATACTCATACAGTACTACTTACGATACTACAATACTACGAGACGTACAGTACTACATTAATAGCATTTCAGGCATACAATGTTCAACACTCCACTCACCTCCAGAGTGCCAGCATGTCTCCACCAATATCCCGGGTCCTCTCCTTCTCCCCCTATATTCTCTCAGGGGCCTCACTGGTTGTTTATTTTTTTCAGTTTTTCAATTAATTTTGGGACTCTAAATGGCATTGTGAATGTGCCCCTGAAGGCACCTCTTAACAGGGCACCCCACAAAGCAGGGTGCTCAAAGCTGCTCTGAACCTGCTGGGAGCAAACTAGGGCCAACTGAGGGCAAATTATCTTAATCCCAAACTATCTCTTTGGTCCCCAGTGGTTAATTTTTAATTCCTTTACTATGTTTATTTTCTACATATGAAAGAGATCATTTTGCATCTGTCTCTCTCTCTGACAGACTGACTTCACTCAGCATCTTATCCTTTAGTTATATCCACTTAGTATAAAATGAAGGATTTTACATTTTCTCAGAACTGAATTATATTCCATTGTGAATACATCTATCAGTTTATCCATTCATCTGTTCTTGAGCACCAGGTTATTTCCAGATCTTGGTTACTGTGAATAACATTGCAATGAACATAGGAGTGTAAATATCTTTCTGAAATATTATTTTTAGGCTCTTGGAATAGATGCCTAGGTGTGAAATTGCTGGGTGATTTAAAAGTGCAATTTTTAAATTTTGGGATAAATTTTATACTGCTTCCATTAAAGGCTGAACCAGATAACGTTCCTACTATCAGTGGATGAGGATTCCTTTCTTTCCCTCACATTCCAGCCAGCACTGGTTCTTCTGTTCTTTTTGATATATGCCATTCTCACTAGTATGAGGTGATCTCTCCTTGCTACTTTGATGAGAATTTTCCCAATATTAAGTGATGAAGAGAACCTTTATCATAAACCTATTTGACAATTTCTTCTTTGAAGAAATGTTTATTATAATCTTCCCATTTTTGTGCATCAGAGTTTCTTTTATTTCATCTTTTTAAGTGAAGCCAAATAAGTTTTATTGAAAGAAATTTACTTGGAGAAGTATAAGAAAGGAATATATGTTCAAGAGAGAACACGGACTTCTTCAGAGTGGAAAAAACAGAAAAAGGTGTATCAGAGTTTCTTAAACTTTTTCCACTCACACCCCTTTTTCTAAGAAGTTTTAGACAAACTGGGTATACAGGTATGAAAAGGTATGCAAGTCAAATAATTTCCTGAAAATGAATTACAAAGAAATCTATTTATTTACAAAGATTTTTGATTTATTACATTTGGAGGACCATATGGGGTGCCAGGGATTAAACCAAGGTCAGGCCTATACAAGGTAAGTACCCTACCAACTATACTATCACTCCTACCTCAAAAGAAATTTCTTTTAAAACAAGGTTTTTAAATTGTTTCCCTCATCCTATATGGGATTATGTAAGAGTTTAAGAAGCTAGGCAATATATACACCCAAAAGGAGAATGAGCAAAGGAAAAAGAGAATGCTCAGTAATTTCCAGAATTAAAGAATGACAAATATCTGTAGACTGCAAGCTATAATTGAACCATTCTCTGTTTAAACTCTATGAAAAGAATACCAGAAAAAAGGCACCTACCCCTAAGTACATTGTGGCTAAATAAAGATGAAAATTTCTTTATAAGCTTCTTAGAGTACTTACAAAGAAATGAGATCTGCTTGACACTGAATGAATACACCAATTAGTATCTTCGGTTCTTATCTCTATATGGGGGATGCATGAGAAGGAAAATATAATAATAGAGACATTGTTGAGGGAAATATCAAGACTTTAGAAATTACAAGACATGAAACAGCTGGAGTAGAAGAAAGCCAAAGAGAAAACCAAAACAAAGACAAAAAGGCCTAGAAAGTAGAGCAAATGCGTAAAAATACAAAAAAAAGATGGAAGAAATGAGGCTAAATATAATATTTATATGGAAGGGTTTAATTTGTTGAATAGAAAGCAAAGTCTTAGGCTGGAGTGATAGTACAGAGGGGGAGGGCATTTTCCTTGCTTGCAGCTGACTTGGGTTCAATCCCTTGCATCCCATATGGTCCCCGAGTACTGCTAGGAGTAAATCCTGAGTGCAGGGCCAGGAGTAACCCCCTGAGCATTACCAGGTGTGACCAAAAATGCTGGGGAAAAACCCCCAAATAAACAAAGGCTGTTTTTTTGGATTAAAATAAAAGATTCAGTAGTATGAAACTAAAAATGAGAAACACTTTGTAAGAACAGATTTTGTATGACTTAAAAAAATGCTTCTATTGTGTCCTAAGTCTTTTTATTTCCACACCCCCCCACCCGCAACCAGAAATGCTTAACTAGATTTAAAGAGAGCAAGCTTGATAGAATTTCTAAGAGTAAAACGTTTGTTTGTTTTTTTTCCTTTGAAGCCAACAGATTCTATTTGGAGGTTCTTTAGGAAGGGGAAGGAGGGATGATAGAGAGACAGTAACTTGCCCGAAAGAGAAGGGAGGCTCTTCCAAGGGCAGAGGGTGTCCCAGTACATGCATCCCAGCATTAGGTATTAAAGCATGAAAGTACACATCTCAAGAGGGGAGATGTGGGCGACACATGTGCTCAGCTACGTGAGCTCAAGCAGCACATGGGCTCAGGTAGCAGATGCGCTCTAAGAATAAAATTTGATAATGGTTAGTAATGCACTGAGTGCATTCATTCCTCACAAATAGAAGAGACCAGTTTCTATTTCCTTTGCTTTTTGGTTTCTTTGGGTCATACCCAGCAGTGTATGGGACTTATTCCTGGCTCTGTGCTCAGGTATCACTCCTGGCAGGATTCAGGGGAACAAATGGGGGGTGATAGGGATCGAACCGGGGGGAGGGCATATGCAATAAAGTGCTCTACCTCCATGAGAGCAATTATGATTAGTTTTATCTTTACATGAAAGAGGAAGAGCTGCTACCAGCTCTCCCTGTGCCCAGGTGATCATGAGGTGCCCGGGAGGGAAGGCGGGTTCTAGCCCTGGCCTGCCACCCCAGCAGAGCCTCACAAGAAGCCAGAGGAACCACTACACCATGAGAGCTGCCATTTTCCACATCCGACTCCCCATTCGTCAGAGCTCCATTCAGCAGAAGAGCTGATCATGCAGCCTCGCAGTTCATCAATAAATGCTTGAGATTAGAGGTGACTACAAGAGAATCCCACCTGCACGGCAGAGCCTGGCAAGCTACCTGTGTTGTATTTGATATGCCAAATACCAGTAACAATTATAGACCTTATTCTCATGACCCGAAGGAATGGTTTGAGGCTCTTTATGTTCCTTCCTGAGCGAGCAGATGCCCTTGGGCTACACTAGCATGTGACAGGACATATGGAGATGTTACTGGTGCCCGCTCAAGCAAATCGATGATCAACGGGAAGACAAGTGATACAAGTGAAGTGATACATTAAAGAGGAAGATATAGAAGCTAGAGAGGTTGAACAACTTGTTACTAAAATGTGGAGCCTGGCAGCTGTGCTGGTGCATGGCTGCTCCCTTAGACTATAACGGATTTTAGCACAAGGTCCTTCCCAGGATCATTCTCATTTATACACTGTAATGATCATTCTAGTTGCAACAAACTGGAGAGGTTATGGGAATGAGTAATTATGATATCACACTAGAACTCGCTATTGAATATGCACATAGAGACATCATACATTGTTAATATCTGTAGGGCAAGCCACAAAGTGAAACAGAAGAGAGAGAGAGAGAGAGAGAGAGAGAGAGAGAGAGAGAGAGAGAGAGAGAGAGAGAGAGAGAGAGAGAGAGAGAGAGATACAGGGACAGAGACAAAGAGGTAGAGAAATAAAATGTGCCTGCAATAGGGGCAGGCAGGATTTGGGGTGGTGCAGGCATGTTTGGGATATGGGTGGTGGGAATTTGGCACTAGTGGAGGGATGGGTGCCGGAACACTGTATGGCAGAGACCCAATTATGAACATCCTTGTAATTATATATCTCACATGGCATAATAAAAATTAAAAAAATAAAATGTGGAGCCTGGGCTTAGATTCTGGAAAGTCTGATCCTGGAGGGTGACAACTGCAGTCCAGCATGTCATAATTTGAGGAGACAGGTGGACCACTGGGTTAGTGACATTGGAAAATTTGTTTAATATGTAGAAGTGAATAATACTGGAACCTTTTCCATTCACACCACATATAAAATAAGCTTTATATAAATGAGAGACTTCATATGTGGAAAATGAGGTACTACAGTTAACAGAAGAAAAAGTAGGGGAATACATTTTTTGGGTGTAAAGTTCTTACTTTTTTCCAATGCACAAATCATCAGTTTTGACAATCTTAAGGCTTTTGACAATCTTAAGGCAAATAATTAATGTTCAAGGAAGACCACCGTTGGAATAAGTAAGAAGGGAGCTAGACTAGAAGATATTTGCTACATCTAAAATCAACAAAGAACCAATATCCAGAATTCACAAGTTCTGGGGCTGGAGAATAGTACAGTAGGTAGGACACTTGTATTTGCCTTTCACACAGCTGATCTGGGTGATCTAAGGCAACCCATGTGGTCCCCCAAGCACTACCAGGAGTAATTCCTGCATGCAGAACCAGAAGTAAGCCCTGAGCATTGCTGGGTTTGGGCTCTCCCCCAAAAACAAACAAGTTATTTTTTAAGGGAAAAATGTAAAAACTGATAGGAAACCAGAAAGAAAGCTCAGTCTTATCATGCTTCAGTGTGCTGCTTTTATTGGTTCCAACTATTACCACTGAAGTTTTCTTTCATGGGAAGAAGACAGAGAGAGGTTCGGACAAACCTGGCAGTGCTCAGGGCGTAGTCCTGGATCAGTGCTTAGGAATCCCTCCTGATGGTGCTCTGGGGACCACATAGTTGGTGCTAAGTCTGAATTGGGGTTTGCCACAAGCAAAGCAAATGTCTTAAACCCTGAAAACTTCTCCATCCCTAACAGAATTTTCACATCTGATATATATCAAATGTCACCATGCATACATATATAGAACAATAAGTGCCTGTGAATATTTGTGTATATATTTTACTGAACAATATCTTCAATGGGAAGCCAGTTATTTTTTCCTGTCACTGTTTGGTAGCATTTTATATGCCTGGCATATAGTAGGTAGTAAAACAAATCGTTGGTTGAATTAATGAACGAATAACATCAAAGGTGGAAATTTAGTGAAACAGACATGTGCCAAGTGGCTCCAATCTCCCTATTATTTAGAGAAATGAATAACGAAACTACAACATGTCACTTTTTAACTCTCAGAATGGCAAGCCTACACATTCCGGAATGCT
Organism: Cryptotis parvus; assembly: GCA_021461705.1. Classification (NCBI taxonomy): domain Eukaryota; kingdom Metazoa; phylum Chordata; class Mammalia; order Eulipotyphla; family Soricidae; genus Cryptotis; species Cryptotis parvus. Next base: position 168,847 of record JAJIBD010001705.1, read on the forward strand.
GAGAGGAGAAGTTGTCTAGGAGCTGGAAGGAGAGGTAAGCACAGCTGGTTTGGAGAGAGAAGCAGTTTAGAGAGGGGAACTGAAACTCACTTGCATGCAGTCGACAGTCAACTGTATCTATTCCTAATAAGTATTCTGGGAAAGCACTTGCCTGGGTGCACAAGTGGGTATTTATTTCAATATATGGCAGCAAAGGCAACTTCTCAGGCCATCACTTCGGGAAGAGATAAATAAAATGATGTATATACATTATGTCCAGAAAGATGTGAGGGAAAGAAATGAATGTGTTTCTATATACAGTAAGGTGAATGGGTCTCAAAGGTTGATAGAAAACGAAGAAATAAAGGGGGCGGTGGATGCAGCAGAGTGGTAAGGCACAAGTCTTCGGTCACAAGCCTAGTTCAATTTCTGGCATTACATGGTCCTCCAGGCATTGTTGGTTGCAGCCCCAAAAGTCTCAGCACCTCTGGGGTGGTCCAGATAATCCTTGTACTGCAGGGCCTGAGCTCTAGGGCTTGCCTAGGCCTCTGGATTAGAACTGCTGGAGTGGCAGATCAAGACTTTCCAGTAGGGTCCCAGGGCTACTTGATACCACCAGCAAGCTCCACTTCCGCGACTCCCCCAAAACCTCCGTACAATAATTAAAGGGAGCATGAAAGGGTTCCTGAGGTACTGGTTATGGGGTGACTGATACAGAAGTATATTCACTCTGTGAAAATTCACTGAGCTGAACACATTCTTTGTACTTTCCAATACAGATTAACACTGTTATATTGGAATTTTGTAATGTACTAGTCTAACTGGAGTTTGTGACTCTGTGTGTGTATGTGTGTGTAAAGAATGATATTCCTACACTGAACTGTATATATAGAAAACTATGTAATGCTGAAGGTCAGTAGGATCCTACATCTATTTCTCACACATTCTTAGAGATTTTACTGTCAAATATGGACTTTCTTAGTGATGTTCAACATAATTAGTTACTAGATTTTAATACATTGTGCAGTTGCTTTAATAGTGCTCAGTAGAGGTAGAACAGCAAGTGAGATAGCCAGGATTGCACAGTTTCTTACTAGGTCAAAAGAAAATAGTGGCATTTTATAAAGTTATAAAATTTATTCACTGTGTCCTCTTTTAGCCATATACATGAAAGAAATATTTTCTCAACATTTCCAACATTTATTCATATTTTCTTGGAAGCAAATATAGGGTTGACATTCATTAACAGTGTGTGAGTCTTTTCAAAGCCAAACATCTGCTTGACATCCATTGGGGCACTCCAATTTTTTTTCTTTAGAGGAATGTCTATTGAGCATTTATTAGCTTCATTTGTGCTTTATGGCTCCCCCTTTAACTGCAACATTTGTTTAGAGAAATCCTTAACATTTAAATGATCCCTAAAGATTCCAGAAGGGGATCTGTCTTGACTCTTTACTTAATGTACTCACCACTACAGAAAGTATTGTAAGTGTCCCTTTAGACCTCCTCATGGGGGATGCCGTGGTTAAACTAGGGTGAAGAATTTTGTCTGGAATGCCACTCTCATGTGATGTTTCCCGTCACCCCTAAGTCAAGTGCCTTGTTTGCACTACGGGGAAAGTGGCCTAGAAGGGGGTTAACTTTGATTAGTGATATTACAAGTAGAGGAAAACGCTTACCTCAATTAAACTTCTGCTTTCCATAAGACATAAGTCCAAAAATTATGTAGAAGAACAGTGATTACTAGACAGTCTAAAAGCTGGAGGCTCTAGGCCAATTTTCAACCAACTGTCACAGAACATAAGTTTCCAAATATGTTTAAATGAAACTGACAACTATGGAAAAAATGTAAGATTCTTTGAAAGGCTGGGTTGTGTGCACTGATGAGGATCAGGAAACCACAGGCTATTTTACACACGGCAGAACTTCACGGCAACCTTCCCGCTCTCTTATGGAGGGAATGTCAGAAGAGGTAGAACAGATGCTTCCCCCAATTAAGTAGAGACGCATCTCGTGCTGAGTGGCCCACAGAGGGGCTCATTCTCCAACCCAAGGGGCACGGAGAGGCTCTCCCGCCCGGCAGCACTCCAGCAGGGAAGATAGTTCAGGTGGGTGAAGTGCTGGCTTTCACACCTTCTGTGCCAAGACTGCTCAACTCTCAGCAGCTTGAAACATCCCAATTTTCTAGAGGAGTTGAACCATTGCTATGTTCCAAATCTTATCTTTGTACAGGTGACAGAACCTAGACCAGAGAGATTCCATGAGGTATCAAAAAATTCCAGAGATATAGAATTAGGGAATGAAATTTGCAAAATGTTACCTGAGACTATTATATCAATAGTACAAGGTACAACTTGTACTGGTAAAGTTTAAACACTGCTAGCTGAGATTAGGACATAGTTATCTGGTCCTGTTATTCACAGAATAGTTCTTTTTAATAATAATAATCACTTGTCTTTCCGTTGTTCGTCGATTTGCTTGAGCGGGCACCAGTAACATCTCCATACGTCCTGTCACATGCTAGTGTAGCACAAGGACAACTGCTTGCTCTTCAGGAACATGAAGAGCCTCAGACCATTTTTTCAGGTCATGGGAATGAGGTCTATAATTGTTACTGGTTTTTGGCATATCAAATATGACACAGGGAGCTTAATATTAATAATAATAATAAAATAACCCTTGTGATGATGGATAGTGATGGTGTCCTAAATGGTGCTCTGGAGGCCAGAGGGCCCACTGGTGATTCTTAGCTAGGCAGGCCAGTCGTTCAGTGCAAGGGCCTGAGCGCAGTGCTACCTTACTTGGACCAGCAGGAAGTACTCTGAGGTCTCCTCATTTAACCACGTAGTGCTGGAGACGATGCAGTGTCAGAGACTGAACCTGGAGACTAGCATGTGTCCTGACGCCTAAACTACCTCCTGGTCTTACAGAGCAGCCAGATTTTATTAGCAGTGTACACAAACACACGTGAGTCCTGGAGTCATTTCCTTTGACCCCTCTACATGATCAGAAAGTTCAGGGAGTCTGGAAAATCTCTAAAGAAGTACACCTTGGGCAGGAGAGATGGCGCTCAGGGCAGGAGCCTGTGCTGTATATCGCGGGCCACACTGCATGGTTCCCTGAACACCGTGGAGAAAGACCCCTGGGCACCAAGCCAGGAGTAGGTCCTAGTCCCAGCACTGCCAAGAGTGGCCAAACAGAAAAACACAAGACAGGTGAACTTCACTTGGTATATTTATGCATATCCTTTTTGTTGTTGCTGTTTTCTGCAAAAATGGCTCAGAGCTTTCAATCCCTGGAGTGAAAAGAATCAAACAAGGGACAGGAAAGAAGGAGGGCCACAGAAGAGCACTTCAGCTTTTCCCAAGGTTTCCAAGTATGGTTTGGGCCATACTTGGTGTGCAGGACTTACACTTGGCACTGTGCTCAGCATCACTCCTGGCAGTGTTTAGGAGATTATAAGGGGTGCCAGGGACTGAACTGGGGCTGGTCTCATGCAAGCTAAGAGCCTTCTACTCTGGCTGAGTGCAACTCATCTTTATCACCAGGAAAACTTGCCGGCTCTTTGAAGACACTCAGTGCACATTTCCCATTAAGCCAACCAGGTCGTCCAGGTCAATACATAATGGCAAAGCAAACCACTACACGGACTCAGGACACTGGGCAGATTGAGAAACAAGATCTTTTATTTCTCTTCTTGGGAATGACTTGTTTCGGTCAGAGGCAATCTGCAACTCAGAAGCACTTGATGATTTGGGGGCTAAGGGAGCAGGGCTGTCTCTGACTATTCCCGGCAGAAAACGGTGGTGAGTGAGAGATGCAAAGATGACTGACTGAGAACAACTGTTTCTTTCAGTTCAGCTGGAGACTCTTCAGAGAAAGCGCTCATCTTCCTAACCATGTCAATTAGGCAAACGCTAAAAACTGCCTTCTGCTCTTTACGTCGATAATGTCAGGGAGGAAAATAGCTGATGTCATCCTGGAGAAGAAATTAATATCAAGAGTCCCATTCTATATTATGGGAAGGCCTTTCCCTCAATTTCCACTCTGGCTATAGTGCAGAGGCCTGCAGAGAAAGGGCAGACCATGAATTATGAAAAGACATCAGAAAGAGAATGTTTAGAGGAATAGAAACAAATATTGGGAATAGTGCCCCACTATTGTTTGACAAAGCATTTCAACATTCAGCTGGAATGTCTTCTAATGCAATAAAATGGACTCTTTTCTGAGGCTGGGAGAGTGTCATCAGCCGAGAAGCCAGGAGTGACACATATATTTAATTGTAAAAAATAAATATGGGCTAAAGAGAAAATACAGAAGGGAAAGGCACTCACACCGCATGTTGCTTTGGTCAGTCCTGGTTTGAACCCTCAGAGCCACATGCACTATCAGGGTCATTCCCAAGTCGAGGCTAGGAATATCCCTTGAGCACCACTGGCTGTGGTCCTCAAATCCCCCAAAATGAATAAAATATACTTAGTTAAAAAATGTAACAGAAGGGCCCACCTATTCCTCACTCACAATGAATGGAAATATTCTCAGGGAAATTATTCTTTGAGATCTGTAAGCAAAATGACAAGAAGATATTCTGGGCCATGCCAATAGTTTAAATGCCAAGAGGCAGCAGGCCAAGAAGGTGCACAGACATAAACTGAGCAGTGGCACTGATGTAATTATGGGCTTAGACGATTCTTAAAGCCAGACCGGAAGTTGAACCACAGTCCTTATGGGAAAAGAGAGTAGTATAGAGGCAATTAGAAGAAAAGAGCTGAGGAAAGATATTTTATTTAAAAAGAAAAAAGCAAAGCCCCCTAAACCTCTAAATAAAACTTCCCGTGTGCAGAAGGGTTTCTCGGGTCTTGGATGTGCACACAGCAGGAGGGGGAAGGCAGGGGCCACACACGTGAACCTCTAACAACACACTCCCAGGGGCCAGGACCTGGAGAAACCCTAGGTCCATGTGACTTGTGAGCATCCAGAACAAGGGTCTCGGGAGGGAATTTCACAAGCTCAGAACATATTTGTGCTCTCTTGACTCTGCTCTCTAGTGTTTCTCTCCCTCTGTTATTGTTTAATTTTGCGGTCCAACATTTTGAAGAATGGTGGGAGGTAACAGTGTTAAGCAATGCTCTAAGAATGAGGTTCAGCTGCAGGCCGGAACTCGGCCTCCCACATCTTTCAAACCCATTGTGAGTCTACTTAAAAAATAAAAGGAAAGGAAGAGAGACAGGAGCACAAGCAGGAAGTTACCTTCGTGCCAGTCTGGGCAGCACCTATGACCAGCACAGGGAAGCCCAGCAAAGGGAACTGGCCACAGGGTATCAGTAACTCTGGGCTGTTTCCAAACAGGAGTCCAGAGACAAAGCAGAGGAGAGCGACAAGAGCCAACTTTTGTTGATCCTTGTCATTCTATTAAGGCCAGTGATTCAACAGTTAAATGTGGGCAGCAAAATTACCCTGGGGAAGAGGGTCGGCGTGGAGTATGACCAAGGTTTGATCAAGAGATTAACAAGGAACCGAGGAAGTCACTTGAAAAGCAGATTTTGAAAAGCCCGAGAATGCTGAAGCGCAAGCGCGCGCAGTCAAGAAAAACTCGTCAACCGTTTTTTCTTTTTAGATGAAGAACTTGACATGATTCATATTAAATACCTGTCTAAAATATTGTCCAAGAACTTTAAAGCAATATTTTATTAGCAGGTGGTACAGGAATGAAAAAATTAAATCAGTGAAACAGACTTGATTTCTGGGAAGAATAAGCAACTTTAACTGAGTTATAGGCTGAAATGATGCTTATGAAGGACACTTAGAATGGCCTAAATTACTTGCTATAACGTATACTTTAATCCATAAATCCACTCCTGGTAACATCTACCAGGAGTATGAATAAGTCTGGCGACAATATTATACACAAGACAGTTAAGAGAGTAAGACCCAGACCCCAAAATGCTTAAGGAGCATAACAGTGTTCATATTGGAAGTATGTTTTTTACAGAAAACAACAAAAGCAAATAATAGTTTTAAAGACAATATTAAAAATACGGATTCTGAGGCTCCATTTGAAATTGCTAAAATTTCATCTCACTGGAGGAGAAAACACTTTGCAAAACGTCTCTCCTTGATCTCATCTGAGAGGCACGATCCACTACGCCAGATAGCACAGTGGTAAATCCTCAGGTTTACGAAGACTGAAGAGGCAGATTAATGAACAGGCTTTAAATTTTAGGAAGACATGATGTAAACAATTCAGACAAAGCACTGGGGAAAGACTTTGGACAAGAAGTTCAGCCAAGTTAGGAGGTCAGCAAGCTGACCAGTCTACCCCACAATTCTATGGATTAGAGTTGGATAGCTCAAACATTTTTTATCAAGATATAGGCATATTATAAATTATTGATAGCTCAAGCATTTTTATCAAGATATAGGCGTATTATAAATTATTGATAGCTCAAGCATTTTTATCAAGATATAGGCATAATATAAATTATTGGGCATAGGAGTGTACAGTCAATAAGTATTTTCCAAAGAGCTAAGTGTCCAGAAAAACGGTAAACTACGTGGAAAACACACTAGCGACAATCTCCTCCAGGCTGTCCTACCACAGGGTCAAAGTTTAAGTGTAAAAAACAGAGACTTTACAGCTGTAAGTCCTGATGGGAATATAGCTAAAAGAATCAATGGTGGAAACAGAAAATGGGAGGAAAACTACGGATACACTTCTGAACAGTAGTCATCATGTCCAAACACACTTTCACAATGCTGCTAGCAAATGCTGCCCCAATTTGGGAACTCAGAGTCTTGAGTGATTCAAATTCATAAAGCACTTGACATTTACAAATACTGGATAGAAGAATTTCAACGATAGATAAACGTCAAGAACTTAAGGAACAGGCTGCTCTTGACTAAGATCTAAAAATATTAAGGAGAACTTACCTGCAGCAAATAACAGCTTTGCACGATAAAGCCAAGTCCAGGAAATACTGTCTTACTCCAAAAAGTTAAGGCATACTTGAGGGTTTTCCCATCAATAATAAGGGCGAAGTCATTCTCTTTCCGAAGAGCATCACCCAGGGTTGCGCAATGTCGAGTGAGGGTTTCCCTTGTTCCCTGTGAAATTAAACAACGGACAAACAACACCCTCAATGGTTTTTTTTAAAAACTTGTTTGTTTCACAAAGATGCCTCAAGGATGTTTGGCAACCATATTTGGTTATTTTTAGTATTTTTTATGTCTCACATGGCTTTTCCATACCTCTACTCTCGAGCTTTTCAGGAAAGCCCCTTGACAGAGACTGTATAGATTCTATTAAACCCAGCAGATAACACAAAGTTATACGTCTATTCCTGGAAGGACAGGGATTTGATCACAAATTCCCTGTTCCTATGAAGTCTTTGCTCCTAATTCCAGCTACACAACCACAATATGACAAAACAGTCACAGTAAGTTGTTGGCTTAAAGAATAACCACACCTGGGCTAGAGATAGTATAGCGGTTAGGGCACTTGCCTTGCAAGCAGCTGACTAGGGTTCCGTTGCCAGGACCACATATGGTGCCAGACCCCATCACGAGTGATCCCTTAGTGCAGAGCTAGGAGTGAGCCCTTAGCACTATCAGGTGTGGTTACAACACATACACACACGTGCACACAAACACACACACACACACACGCACGCACGCACAAACCCAAACCAATAAGGAATAACCACATTGTCCTAATTTACGAACTAGTTAAAATTGCCATGAATCAAAGGGGAATCATTGGGCAATTTCTTATGGCTATTCTTTCAGAAGTTCTCAATGCTCCTGAAATAAAATTCTCAGAAACCAGGGAGGAGGAAAGGCAGTACCTGTAATCTCTTGCCTCCTCATGAATTAGCTCTATAAGGTTAATCATTATTTCATGACGCGGTATTTTAGTTGGGGAGGTGATAAGTAGCTTGGTTGTCTTGATAGACTGAAAGAACCAGTTCCATTCATAAATACTAACTTTTGGATATAATAAAAGCCTTTCCTGTCCAGGAAAGTTGGATTCAACTTAACCCTGCACAGCAGTAATTACATTTGTCTCCCTCAATCAACTACAACTTTCCAGTTCTTTAGAGGAAAAGTTTCAAGATATTTTGCTTTTCTTCCCTGCGGACTCTTCCTCTGACCAAATGGTGTACACATTTCCTGTTTTACCAGAGCCCTATTTCATGAAGATACAAGGGCTGAGGGGCCGGATTAAAGGGCTGGAGTGACTGCTTTTCAAGCCAGAATCCGAGGTTTCAGACCTGGCACTGCATAGCGCCCCCTAAGAGCAGAGCCAGGACACTAGACTTGGTAGGAAAAACATCAAGAAGGGCTGACCTCCAGTTACAGCCGTTCTCTGGGTGCTCACATCTGAGCATTCGATTATTCAAATACAAATACATGTATATCAATACTTCACGGAACTATAATAAAAACAATACTTATGGACTAACATTATTTTCATGGAAGATGCATATTGTTACTGTTCCAATTTAAGGAAGCGATACTATCCTTTCACTGTTATTTCATAAAAAGGAAGCAAAGGTGTCGGCGATTAACATTTTATTTGGAGGCATTTTTTTAAAGGTGTTTCTGCATTTGCCTTCATGTGTGGTTCCTACTATGTTCTGGAATTTCAGAAGCTGGTCATCAAAATAATAGAACCATGCTGCGCTGTAAAGTGAGTCTGCCCAGCCTTCCTGAAATCTGGAAATCACTTAACACCTCCCTGCTCCCTGATGACACCGAGACATGGGGGGACCACCAGACAGAGGCATTCTTGGCGGATCCTTCTGTTAACACTTTACATCATGGGGGAAAGTAGCTGGTTTAGTTTTCAGGCATCATCCTCATATTTTTCTGCTGGAAAGACTTAGCCACGAAGGCATAAGAAGGTGAAAAAACATCAACAAAATTCTGCCGACCAAATCTAGCAAAGCCCATCTATAGCTTGTGACCCTAGATCACCTCATGAGCACATTCACACCCATTAAATAAAAAAATAAAATCAAGTAAATCAAGGCAACAGAAGAGTAATATAGATCAATGAACAAATCGTAAGTACAAGAAGAACTATCTTTAGCACGTACCACACAACAGGCAGTGTCAAGAACTCCACAGACAAGAGACAAGAATTCAGCTAAACGTATTCCAATCTAATGGACAGGAGAGATAGTACAGGGGTTAAGGCACTTTCCCTGCAGCTAGCTGACCCCTGTTCTATCCCTGGCACCGCATAAGGCTCACCAAGCTCTGCCAGGGGTGATCCGTGAGCACAGAGCTAGGAGTAAGAGCTGAGCACAGTTAGGTTTGGCCCAAACCTCCTACCTGCTCCCAAATTAGCACCCTCTGTAGAGGGCATTACTGTTACCCCCATTCTGAAGATGAGAAGCAGGACCCTGACTGGCGGGGTCCCCTGTCCACAAAGTAATGAAACCACATTCTGACTTCAGCTTCTGTGCTGATTTGTCTTCCTCTACATCTTCCAGCAAAAACAAACCCAACCATAGCAAATTATAATTGCAAAGCCCACACTGTTCCCTCTCTCCCTTCCCCAGGGCTCTCCTCATCTGTCTCTCATCTTGCTTCTACCGCCAGCAAAAAACTTCTCCCTATTGAACAGATTTAAAAACATAAACGATGTCCCTTGCTCGCAAATGTCTCAATGGCCCCCTACTACCAATGCGATAAAAGTTGAAGAAACGCCTTGAAATGACATTTAAGGTTTCCCACTAAGCCCAACTCACTTTTGCTCCCTATCTTGATTCCTTCCTTCTCTCTCTCGAATGCCCTTCCCTCTGGAGAATTCTCCATCCACTGAATTTAGTGTGCACTAAAGTCCTCCCGAAACCTCGTCATGCTCCCTAGGATAACCCTCTGCACTTGCAAGGGCCTCCATTTCTGGAAGGAAAATCCATAGTAAACTTGTTTCCCAGCCACACACACACACAGTGCGGAAGTTACAGATGCTCAAGAAATACTTACTTATGCTCCGAGAACACTGATATGTTGTGACTTCATGCCCCTGACACTAGTGAGTTCCCCCTCCATTAGCACTTCAGTGCTGAGAGATGAAAGGGGGCAGGGAGCCTCTGGAGTGGGACTGGGAAGGGGCATGGTCGCTCCTTGGCCAGCTGAGTGTACCAGGGTTTCTGCAGCAGCACTGGGATAGAGCACAGGGACCTGACCAGTCGTGAATGCTGTCACTGCCACATGACCCAAATTACTGACTTGGCCAAGTGGTGCTAAGGGTCTTCTGGTTGTCCCCTCCCTGAGACCAAGTTCCCTTCCCCTGCACCTCTAGGTCCCACAGCATCAACCAGAGGTCCACACCTTTATGCCTGGCTCGCTCTGTCCTTAAGTCCATCCTGTGGACTCCTGGAGGGGCGGGAGGAAGCCTAACAGCAGAGTAGTCATATGGTAGGTCTCTGGAGCACTGTACATCCATTGGGTGGACATATGGCTCACTGTTGATCCCTAGATATTCCAAAGAGACCATAGGTATAAATCACAGAAATGGGGAGGGGGTTACTACAGCATGACACTAGCAGGCAATAGGTAGAACTTAGGGGGTGCAGAAAGGAAATAAAGCTGTAAGAGGGTCATGATAGAAAATAAAGTTTGAGACAGACTGGACAATTTTGGGGTACAGGGGCACCCAATGCGGCTCAGGGATGGCTCCTGCTTCTGTGCTCGAAGATCACTCCTGGCACTACTTGCAGTTCCAGCCGGGGTGCCAGGCATGGAAGCAGAGTCAGCCAGGGGCAAGGCAAGCACCTTACTCACTAGACCTGTACTACCCAACACTGCCACTTCTTTCTTGAGGCCCCTTCCCACGATTCTCAGCCAATAAGGATGGTGATTCAAAGTGAGGCCCTAGGCCCAGTGGTGCTGGGTGGACTCCTCATGCAACTAGAGCCGTTCTAGGGGTCTTTACAGATGCACCCAGTGACTCTGGGGGTCCTAGCATTTGAATCAGGGTTGGCACATGCCAGGCAAGCTCCTTAACCCCTGTAACCCTTCTGGCCCCACCACTGTCTTTTTTTCAAAGTTGTTGTCCAAGAGATTCCTCAGTCGAGAGCCGAGGGCTGGCATGGGAGCAGACATAGGTCTCCGGAAGGCTTTGAAATCATTCATGATCAGCTTCAGAACAATAGCACTGAAAGTCAAGGAAAGCCCTGAGCTGAGCCTGACCCCGTCAACCCACCTGTGGGCACAGTCAGGGTGGCTGCTTTCTCTCCCTCGACAAGGTGTTCCTGACACCTTCCAAGGTGCTGTAAACTTGCCTATTTGAGGCATCAGTACTCCTGGGTTTCCTTGGTGATTATCACAGATTTTTTTGCAAATCCAAAGGTGTCAGGAGACTTAACATAACATTTCAGAAGAGGAGCCAGCGGCTTCTCACAACCAACGCTCACAGCTCGCCTGGGGTGTGAGGTTACAACACAGAGAAGCTGCAAACATTCCCTTATTCGTGTCCATCGTTTTCTTTTGGAAGCAGTTCTGTTGTTGGCCCTGGGTTGCCAGCTTTGAGTTATATTTTACTCTTATTTACGCTGCCAGGAGTATTTTAAAATTCTTTTATTTATGCAAGTTTATGGCTGTTCCCCAAGGCCTGGGAGCCGTACTTTATAGCTACATTGCATTGAAGCTTATCTCCTGTAGTTAGAAATAAATTTATTACTACATTAGCTGTTGCTTTGTTTTTCTTGTTGGCTACTGAAGGGGGAAATGTTTAAACATTTAAACTTAGTGACATGTGAAAGTGAAAATATATAAATGAGAAGCTCAATCAGTAGAAGGATAAAAGACCCCCCAGTACAACAAAACAAAAGCTCGTATCTCCTGGCTACAGTCTCATTGTGGGCGGTGGAAAAGCAGCATCTGTATCTACAATCAGATGCAAAGGCAATTGGGGAGACATGCAGGGGGTCGGGGCTGGGGGTGGAGAAGATGGGATTCAGGCAAGGTGCGAGCCAAGGGGACAGTGGGGGTTGTTTGCATCTCTTCGCCCCAGAAGCTACCTTCTATATGAACCTTTAGTCCAGCAGTCCCAAACGTATTTGGCCTATGGCTCCATTTCTAGAAGGAAAAAGCCCCCAAACCCTCAGCTTACAGCCATCCCCAGACCCCTACTCCCAGTCTCCCATCAAACGCCACAAATGTACTTTTCTCAAGCAAATAAAAACAAAGTGCCTCCTTGGGGCTGGAGAGATAGTTGCATGCGGCCAACTTGATTCCATCCCCGACATCCCATATGGTCCCCTGAGCACTGCCAGGAGCAATTTCTGAGTGCAGAGCCAGGAGTGACCCCTGAGCATCATCAGGTGAGGCCCCAACACAAGACAAACAAACAAAAAGTCAGCTCATTGTAGGCAATCCTATGACTTTCCCCCACTCTCACTCATTTATGCCCAGAGTTGGGAAAGCCCAGTTACCCCAGCACTGCCTTGCCATGGGGGAAAGTGCTTGAGCCATTCAGTTCTATTCTCCACCCAGCTTTGCACCAAGTCTGGGGCTCAGGAGACCTCATACTGCCCAGGTCCCTCCGGCCTGGGCTCTCCTGTCTAGCCACTTCACTTCACAGACCAGCTATTTCTGTTCTCAGTGTGTGGACACAGAAGGTAAGTCTCACCTGACCAGAGGGTGGGCCTATGCCACTTTTTCCCCATTAATTTGTGTTCTTGGGGGCTAGAGCGATAGTCCAGTGGGTAGGGCATTTGCCTTGCGCATCCGGCCAGTGCTGGCGGGATTCGATCCCGGCATCCCATATGGTCCCCTGAGCACTGCCAGGAGTTCCTGAGTGCAGAGCCAGGAGAAACCCCCTGAGCATTGCCGGGTATGACCCAAAAAAGAAAAAAAATTGTGTTCTTTTTAAAAGCTTTTTGTGTGGGAGTTTGGGTCATTTGGGGCCACACCCAGTGGTGCTTTGGAGCTACTCCTAGCTCTGTGCTCAGAGATCACTCCGGGGAATCACATGTGGTGCCAAGGTTAGAACAGGGTCAGCTGCAAGCAAGGCAAGTGCCTAACTCTGTACTCTCTCTGGTCCCCATATTTTGCCATGACTAGTGAGTTTCATTTTCCCAGAGCTTATTCAGACATTCTTTTTCTTGAAAATTCCAAATTTGGTCCCTGTCACTTCAGCAAACATTTGCCTGTTTGCTAGAAAAACTAGAATAATCTTCAACTTTCCACTTGTAACATCAAAACTTCTCGTCTAAATTCCGTACTTGCTGAGTATCAGGAAGAACTGCCATCTTTTCTTCCCTCTGTTCCCTTTTCTCTTGCAATGTCAGACACCTCACTCCCTCCCTGCCATTACCTGCTTTTTTCCCTTTTAAAGACTTTAATCAGGTTCTGATTTCCTTATCTAAAAAACATCAAACACAGCAGCAGTATTCATAATCCAAGCAGAAATCAACCTAAATCCCTACCAACATATGGCAGTACAAGGAACTAGCACATCTACTCAGCAGAATTTTGCTGTCATTCCAAAAATGAGCCATTGTGGCTGGAGAGACAGGACAGCAAGTAAGGCACTTGTCTTGCATGTGGCCAGTCTGGGTATGATCTCCAGAACCACATAAGGTCTCAAACATTGCCAGGAGTGATCCTGAGCCCAGAGCCTGGAGTAAGCCCTAAGTGTAGCTGGATGTGGCCCAAATACAAAACAGAAAAGATAAGCCAAACCTTTTAGACCAAATAAATGGTTCTAGAGGTGACTAGGTAAAAGGAAATAAGGAAGAAAAAAAGACCATGATGTATCGCTCTGCTCCCATGTGGCAGCATGAATTACTAAAGCAAATGAACTGACAGGAAACCACAAAACCAACTTCTAGACTAAGTGAACACTAAGGCAGTTACCAGCAAGAGGGGAGGGTGGCGCAGAAGAGTAGAGGGTCTTCTGGAGCTGGTAGGGGACACTGGGACTCTGATGGTAGGCTGGTGTTACACATGAGCTTGTAAAGCTAATTTCCTGAACTTCTTTATTCTGCAAACCAATGATATGTTAATGAAAAGTAAACCTGAAAATAAGTACCCCAGGGGGCTCACTGGATGGCTTGGAGGCTCAAAGCACCCATCTTCCTGCAATCTTAAGATCCTGTCTTCAATCCTCAAAGCTACTTACAAGCACCAAGCACTGTCTTCATAACGTTGTTGTTTAGAAGGACTTCACACAGCAATGGAAACTGTGATCTCTGGTACACAGACGTGTGTGTGTGTGTGTGTGTGTGTGTGTGTGTGTGTGTGTGTGTGTGTGCACACATATATAACTGAGAATGCTTGAGCACTATGACCAGAGTGAGATCTCTGGCAAGCAAGCCCACAGAATCTGAGCAAGCACCACAACTAGACAACAACCTCAGCTGAAATACCACAACCCAGAGTGTGAGCATCACAACCAATCACATGTGATTCCTGATCACCACGACAGTAATAAGGAAAGCAACAGGAGTGGAGGGGAATATAAGGGAGGGGATAAGATAAAAATAAACTTAAAAAAAATCTATTCAGGGAAATAAGAACTGATCCCTTAACTGCCTTTGTGGAGTCTTGTGGGAGACAAAGAGTGCTCCCAAATTCTTGGAGACAAAGAGTGCTCCCATCTTCTGGGTTTTCTTCAAATGCTTGGCTGATATTTCTACAATGCAAATAATGTCTTATCTATTTCTCTCTCTGTCTTCTCTCCTAGTCACAGACCCTTGAGGAGGAGAAGAGAAAACAAACAAGAGCTTGGTCATGAGAGAATGGCCAAATAATTAATAATCAGAGAATGCCTTTTGGAGGTTGCAGTGGCTTTCTCTTGTGAACATTTTGAGGATTGTTTTCTGCTCCCTGTCAAAACTCTTGTATTATCTTGGATAGTCTTAATTAGAATGCCAAACAAACTGTTAATGAGCTTATCTTATTATAAAGGAAACAGAAGAAAGTAGCCATTAGGAGCAAACATCTATTTCTGTCCCAAATGATATAAATTATTTAATGAATATAATGGACTGAATACTACACTACCTACTTAGTCATCAGGCTAGGTTGAATGAAAGCAGATTAATGAGAAGTAAACAATATTTATTCAGTTTGTAAGAAATGTGCTTGGAAAAAAATGAAAAAAAATCAAGAAAGCATGCTAGGCCTAAAATCAGGTCAAGCAGAATTCCTCACAAAAATAACTGGAGAGGTCTTAATGAAGTTCCATTTAAATCCTGAGGGCATAGCCTGGCAAAATCGATAACATGTCCATAGAAACCCCTCCAATGCAATAAAATAAAACAACAACCATCTTTAAAAAAATCAGAAACAGGCAGTTTAACGGAATCTTTCTCATTATTTTTACATGACCTTTAAGGAGGAAACTGCTGATAAAAATCACAGAGGGCACCCTAGACAATTAAATCTGACACAGTTTTATAGTGAAATAAATGAAAAGCCCTGATTTGTTTGGAAAGGATCACAGCATGCAAGTTGTCATTTTCATTTTGGCAAGGACTCTGCTTTGGAATGGTCGAAAGAAGTCCAAGGCCAGATGTGCAAAGAACATGTGAGACCACCTAAGAGCAGTGTTTTTGATGGCCTAGGCGCAATGCAGCAGAAAGCACCTGCATAAAAACAGCCCTTTACAGCTTTTAGCCTTTTCACATTTTTTTCCTGACTCCTTTCCGAGGGTTACGGGGCAGACAGTCTTACTGTGGAACATGTTCAAGAAACACCCTCTTAGAGAATGTGGAAATATCCCTAAAGAAAGGAAAATCAGAGCCTCTAGTCTCTTACTCAGGCTCGTTGGCCAAGTCGAACGGACAGAGAAGAGGCAAAGAAACACTCAGGTCCTAAAGGTGGTTCCATGACCCCATCTGGGGCCATAGGTGCATATAATGACAGTAAGAAATATGTGGCGCACCCCTGAAAAGAAAAAAAAATGCATTTTTGTCAATGTTACTGGTTTGGGGGCCACACCCAGTGATACTCAGGGGTTACTCCTGGCTCTGCATTCAGGAATTAATCCTGGTGATGCCCAGGGGACCATACGGAGTGCTTGAGATTGAACTAATCTCAATCTTGAACTAATCTCAATCTTGAGATTGAACTAATCTCTAAGATTGGGCACGAGCAAGGCTAGTGACTAACATGCTTTACTCTGGTTATGACCCTGAAGAAAAAGCATCTTTATCTAAATTTAATATCAAATGTATGTTGGTATATGAGCATTTAAATAAGGACTGAACATTTAATTGAATCGTAGAATTCTGTGTGCAAGTTAAATAATTAATATCATAAGGAGGATTCTATTCCCAGAAAGGAAAACATATATCAAAAATCTGAAATAACACTTGGACCTTTCAGACACAGTACTGAACAATGTATTTCATTGCTTTTAACTTTGACCCCACCCTCACCACCTTGAAATTCATTCATTTTGTGAAATGAAGTGTAACTCTGTTTTCTAAGGGAAACAACTTACAGTTATATCATTCCTAAATAAATCTAGCACAGACCTTTAAATCCAACCACCCTAAACAATAGATAATCCTAACACACGCATGATTGCCTTCTCATTCGATTTGTACCTTTTTCTTCATGAGCTCACCATACACTTAATGAAAAAAAAAAATATATATATATAACTTGTCTTGTGTGGGAGAGCCTGTGGTTTATGAATCCTGCTTAATTGTTGGCAGCATAGTATTGTTTCCATTGACTTTGTATGAAACTACAACACAATGTTACAGAATACCTGGAAGGAATCTTGTGAGCAAAGACAGTGACTCGGGGGCATCAGCATGAGCCCAGCAGGTGGGGCATTTGCCAGCCACGAACTTGCACTGTGCGAAAGTGCAGCCATAGGAAAGTGGGCTACTAAAAGTTGAGGCTGGCAGAGAGGGTTCATTTTAGATGCCTGGGGTTCTGTAATGTCTGAAACACGATGGTGGGGGCCACATTGTAAAGAGCCACCAACATTCCAGAAGGAGAAACTAGAGTTCCATGGCTCAGAACTCAGACTTTTCTTCAATTTCAGGTGGAGGGGAGAAGAGAAGGGAAAGTAAGATGCCCAAGTATTTCTCACTGTTTAAAAAGTAAACATTGCTTTATTGTGAAATAATTCCTTAATGATGTGAAAGGGGAAACAAGCCAAAATGAGGCGTAAGGAATAATTCTGACCACGAACACTGAGAATTAGAAAAACAGTTCTGGTTCAAGTAATTAGCTATATGGTCAGTGATATAAAAAGATCAAACCAAACATTATAATAAGTGTTACAATTAAGTTCATTTCATGGTTTATCGATAGACTTTTTTTTTTTGGCCAGAATAAATATATATTCCAATCTATTTCCTTATCATTAGTCTACTTTTCCACTTACTACCTTCAGAAGGTATTCAATATACCAGAACGGCTTGTCTTGAACTGTTGCCCCTACCTTTTCTCTTTTCTTCTCTCCCTTCCCTTCTTTCTTAACTTCCTTCTCTTTTTTAGGCCACAGCTGGCTGTGCAGAGATTCCTCATGGTTCTATGCTCAGGGATCGCTCCTGGCAGTGCTCAGGAGACCATATGTGTTGCAAGGGTCAACCTGAGTCAGCTACTTGCATTGCATGTGGCTATCTTTCTAAAGTAACTTACTTAACTTCTCAAATTCAGTATTTTTCCTCATTTATAAGACTAAGCTTGGGATATGATTGATAGTATAACGGGTAGGGCATTTTTCTTGCACGTGGCCTACCAGGGTTTGATTCCTGGCATCCCATAGGCTCCCAGAGCCTGAGAGAAATCCCTAAGTACAGAGTCATGAGTAAGCCCTGAGCACAGCTGGGTGTGTCCCCCAAATTAAAACAAAGATTGGGCTAATATCTGTCCAGGTTATCACATTGACTACATGTGTTGACTCCTTTTTCTGGGAATTAGGGCTCTGAGCAGTGTTTGACTCAGAGTTGACACCAAAAGACGATTTCTTTCCCTTCCTCTGATGTTAGATCTAACAGAGGCACCAACATACGATGAAGAATAATCTACAAACTGCTTAATGCTACGCATTAGTATAATCCAAGTGATATGTTACTGAGATAGATGGTCAACATTCAATTCTATCAGCTTCTTCTACAACCATATTAACAATATTGGGTAGCATGTTTTCTCCTCAATTCTAGAAGGAATGAGCATTACTTCTTTTTATAAGCAAGTGGTTGTTGGTACATAGCCGGAGGACATATGTTTATATATAAGCTTAACTCTATTTTCATGGCTCTTAACTTCTGTTTTCAGCCTGCTATAACTCTTGACCTGAAAATAACACACTGATTAGATATTTCTCTATTATAGTTGGTATGTTTTTTGTTATATTTCATATATACATATGTATACACACACACACACACACACACACACCAGACTTTAAGCTCCCATAACAATATAAAACTGTACTGGGGCCAGAGCAATAGGGACTATAGTCGCAGGGCATTTGCCTTGCACAGGGCCGAGCTGGGTTCGATCCCTAGCATCCCATATGGTTCCCTTCCTGAGTTCAGAGCCAGGAGTAAGCCCTGAGGTGGCCCCCAAATATATATACATATACATGTTATGCTTATGTAAATACATTTTCTTTAATTCACACAAAATCATTACATACAATGAAGGCTCATGAATACTAGGTTTAAATAATGATAAAGAAAACTTAGGTTTTGTTTTCCTGGCATTTAAAAAAAATAATGTCTCTAATGTAACTTCTTAGTTACTAATTGCTTTTAAACAGAGTAAAAACAGTGATTAGAGGGTGAAAAAAACCTAGCCTTGTCTGATTTTTCTAAGCGTCTCCTTTTAAAACCTATACATTAATTTAAAATGTCAAATAAGAGAATGTATGTATGTAAAAATACTAAATTAAAATATACTTTATTAGCTATTTTGGTGGTTTGTGGCCCTACCTCATCATCATTTAAGACAGGAAGAATTTATAAATTTATGGCCAAATAATGTTTCATTCTTTTTTTCTACTTTCACATTCTCCAAATGTTCACACCGTAAACTTACAAATTAACAGAACATTCCAAGAACACTGTTAATAACGCATTGCGGCCGTATCAAGTATGGACAATGTTAGCACGTTCTTATGGAGTGAGTTATGATTCCCTTAATAGCAACATGGATAAACCATTGGGGATTACTTATTTTTTCGACAATGTGTTACTGATTCAGTGAAACACTGGACATTCCATGTACCCCTCCTTATACAACACGTATCTCAGCTACTCTTTTAGCTACTGCAGGCATAGCAAAGTCATAAAGAACACATGCCTAGGAGTTGAGAGAAACTATATTTATATTCAAATGGTCTATTTAATATCCATACCAGGATCACTAGCTCTCTCAGACATACTTTATGAGCAAAAATATTTGATGTTTCTAAACTCCCAGCCAACACTAATCATAACCGTTAAAAATATAGCTGTATAGAACCACATCAATATAATTTTTCCAAAATGGGTAAGGGTAAATAGTGAGTGAAATCGTTAAAAATACATGGCTAATGTAAGAAACCATCCAAAAACACTGGTGGAAGGTGGCCAAACAAATGCATTTAATCAATACATATTGCTAAATATAATGAGGGAAAAAGACCCAAAAGAATTTTTAATGCTTTGCTGATACACAGATATGGGTTTTTCAGGGTGGGACATAACACTGTAATTGAGGAAATGGTCTAGTCTCCCAGTAGGGCCATGCCATCTGAGAAAGGGCAAGGGTCACAAAATGGAAGGCGGTCAGAAGAGGAAGTTGCAACGATGGGTAAATTGCTCTTGGCCCCTGGGCAGAAGTTTGGGATTTGAGATTATGATTGGTTCCATCAGGCAAATAACTCCTTGTGAGGTTTTAAGTCTCACTTAGGGTACACTAGAGAGAGGCCGCAAAGTGTTAAATCTGGGTACAGGCCTATGTTTCGGCCTAGAAGGGGGAGACATAGCAAAGACAGACAAATCCAAGGAAAGGAAGGAAGAGTGAGGTAGGGGATATAATTATATAATTTAAATAGTTTTGTGGATAAAGGCTTTTTACCAAAGCCCTCATGGTAATTATTTTAAACCACCACTGAAAGCCTCCTAAACACTTATTTTGAACTTGGTATTAAATATTCTCCAGGGCGGCACTCAAAGGCAGAAGGAGGCATTCTGAGGAGCTGGGTCGGCAGACATCCAGTCTCTAGGACTGCCTTCAATTCAGCCAGGAAGGGGCTGCTCAGAATATACAACCGGTTTTCTGAAAATAAGCAAATTACCAAATCAACGGTTTTGGAGAAAGTAGCATCTGGGGCTTGTGAGAAATTGTTACCAAGAACCACAAAGAAAGCTAATGTTGGGCCTATCTGCCTAATGGTTTGAATAAATTAATGAAGGAACACAGAAGAATCATTATGTGTATTTTTTCAGTGCAAGTGCCAAAGCGTACACCATTTCTGTCATTTTATACAGACATTCAATAAAAGTGCGTGTTCAAGTAGTAGATTTGTGAAACAAAGACTAGGGTCTTTCCTGAATTCCACACATACCAGAGGCCCAAATGCCACCATTTTTCAGAGCATCCTCTTCCAAGTGTTTCTAATGCTGGTAGTAAGTGGGAAAGGATGGAATAGGGATAATAAAAAAGTTATAAAATATGAGGAGTGCCTTCCAGAATGTTCTCTTTTGTGACTTGACTTTGTCACCACCGGGGGTGGGAGGTAGCTGTGGGGGTTATAGGGGTCTAGTTATTTAAAATAAAAGTTTGGACTTAGAGCAATTTAGAATTAAAACGGGACCCTACACTCAGCCTTTATCTGAACTGAGCATATATCGCTCATATATATATTTATCAGCCTTTATCTGAACTGAGCATATATCGCTCATATATATATATATATATATATATATATATATATATATATGGTAGGCTGTGACACCCGGCGCCTAGTGGGTCTCCTAGAAAACTTAGGGTTGTGCTGACCCATCAAAAGCCATGGGCAGAAGATGCAAAGAACATACAGGCCTCTCCTGCTCTCCTCAGAAATGTCAACATACTGTGGGCAGAGAGGCAAAGGGGTAGACTGGTTAGAAAGCACTTATCTGTAATTCTAGGTTTTAGGGAACTCTTGGAAGACTTCAGGCATTTAAGCAGAGAGAGACAGAGACATACAAGAGAGAGAGATAAAGTATGTTCACACTTGGGAGAAAGAAAGACATTCTCTAAAGAAGAGACATCCACTGACTGTGAACAACTTCACTTAGGATTCTGCATATGAATCCAGCCCATATGTTTGAGAATTAGGAACACTTTCAGTTTTTATGAGACCAAACAATGGGTCTGATGGAACTTTTATAACCGCATAGCAGACACCATCTTAAATCCGAAGAAAGGAGATAGATTATTTGTTCGCGGGTTGTTTTCATTTCTTATAAACTTTACAATTTTAACAAACCAATTCTTTCATATGTGATGGAACTGCTTCTGTTCCAAGAGCTACTTGGAGTCAGAAGTGTGCCAGAGTACATCTGGCGCAATCATCCTGCAAAAGGGACATTATCAAAACCACATTCTTTGCTTCTGATAGGGACTTATTAACACCTTAGAAGCTAAACTGAGATCTGAAAAAAAAAATAGGCCTTAAAAAGCTGTAACAGTTTTGCTTAGCATGAAAGAAAAATCACAACACAGAAGGGTGGGAGAAAAGAAAAAATATTTTTTTAAAAAGAAGAAACCCACAGTAATAAGTTCTAACATAGGCAGTGGAGGAAAACTCAGCAAGGTTTAAAACTTGCCTAGACCATTTTCCAGAGCAATACAAAATGTATTGTATTAGTCTCATGGGACAAATCAAAACGAAATCTGAAGTAGCCCCCAATTCTCTCTTTTCCCTTCCTTTTCTGGAGTCAAGTCAATAACGTGCTTATTCTGGATTTCTTTCAGAGGTCATTCAGCAGTGGCTGGTTCCCAAAACAGTGAGGTTTGTGTGTGTAATACATTTAAGTTGAACTTAAAAGGGTGCAGATGACAACTTCACCATTTATGTCATGAATGCACTGTGAGTTAGATTTGAAGCTTACATGGTGTTAGAAAATGAACTCCAACTTAAAAAAAAGTAAGCAATCCTGTAAAGGGTTTTCTTTTACTGTGGTGATGAAAAATATATATTCTTGTGCTTGTTAACTTGATATTAAATGTGGCTAACAATTTGTTTTCTGTAACATATATCAGTGAGGGAAACACTGGTATCCATAATCAAAGTTAGGTTTGGCTTGGGGTCATATTCTCATATTAAGGAGAGAAATTTAAGCAGTGAGATGGGAGGCAGTTTAAAATTCGCCTGTACAGAATCTAGCCACAAGGAGCTCTCTTTCTTCAGGAATCATGGTGATAAAAACAATGGTAGCAATAATGACCAAGATAACTGCCCTTTTTTTCTTTTTCACTTTAAGGCCTATGGCTTAAAGATTTAACTTACATCTATCATGAAATAACTAACACACTAAGTTTAATTCACAGTCATTCATCATTTCACATAAAAACAAAAAAGTTTTCCCTGAGAACACTTAGGATCTAATCTTTAATAACAACAGTAAAGACCAATCAGCAGTGCTAACTACGAAGTTATTATACGGGATACAGTGTTTTGATTTCTTATCTTATAGCTGGTAATCTGTCATTTTTGACCATTACCCCAAATTCTTACTCCCTCGCTATAATCACAAGTATGATCTCTTTCTCAAATGAGTTTTTAGGAAAAAGATTGCAAGTAAGTGAGGTGGTAGTATTGGTTTCTTTCTGATTTACTTATTTCATTTCGCATAAACCTTTCAGGATCCATCATGTTGTTGACAATCAGGGTCTACCATGCTTGCTAACTTCTGACACTGTTTCTAAGTCTAGAAAAGAAACTGTCTTGCTGTCCTCACACCACCACCCTAGAGATGAATATTATTATTAATTACTACAAGAGTAGCTGGCAGCTGAGGACTGGAAAAATTTATTTGCTTAGACTTGAATCAAAGGACATCTGTATAAATTCCAGTGTCATTTTGCCTTAGAGTTGAAGCTAACCTTAAAAGAAAGGCACTTATTTAATGAAAATGAGTGGTTTCCTTATTTTTTCCTTATTTTTGTAAGAGTGGTACATTTATTTATGTTTGTTGCAGCACTATTCACAGTAGCCAGAATCTGGAAACAACCTGAGTGCCCAAGAACAGACAACTGGATAAAGAAACTATGGTACATATAGACAATGCAAATCTAAACAGCTGTTAGGAAAAATGAAGCTACGAAATGTGCTTGTAAAGGATGGACATGGAGAATATCATGTTGAGTGAAATTAGTCAGAAGGAAAGGGACAGACATAGAATGACTACACTCATTTTTGTAACATAAAAAACCAAACAAACCCATAACATGAGACTAACATTCAAGGACAGTAGAAACAAAGGCTGGGAGGAGTGGTCCACAGTTGGAAGCCTGCCTCAAGTACTGGACAGAAGGCAGTTGGGATAGAACCACTGTGACAAAGATAGATGGAAATGACGACTCTGGATAAGAACTGCAGGCTACTGCACTAGTACTGAGTGTTGAAAGTGGGTAAAGGGCTATGCATGATATGATAACCAGTGTCTGCATTACAAACCACAATGTGTAAGAGGAGAGAGAGAGAGAGAGAGAGAGAGAGAGAGAGAGAGAGAGGAGCAAGAGGGAGGGAGAGAGAGAGAGAGAGAGAGAGAGAGAGAGAGAGGTGAAGTGCCTACCATAGAGGCAGGTTGGGGGGAAAGTGGGGAGAGGAACACTGGTGGTGGGAAATGTGCACTGGTGGAGGGATGGGTGCTGAACAGTGCATGACGGAAACCCAATCATGAGCAGCTCTGTGATAGTCTATCTCACAGCGATTTAATACAAATAATTTTTAAAAAGTGCTGCATATTAAATCCTGCTGGAATAATACATTCTTCCCCACCCCACCCCCACTGCTGCCCCACCTTATTTCTGGTCTCCCAAGTGGTGTGCAGGATGTTCAGGGGGACCCCAGCAGCAATTCTGAGCCAGCCGGACCACTGATTTGGCACTAGAGTCTGAGGATATGATTTTGATCGGACTCTGCAGTGTTGGGGATACCCAGGTCACCACCCCCAGTGGTGCTGGGGCTTCCCACGCTGCCCTCAATGCTAAGGTGACCATGTGGTGCTGGGACTCAAACCAAGGTCAGGCACAAGCCAGGCAGGCACTGAACCACTGTACCTGGCCTCAGAGTTCCCTCTGTACACGAAATTTGAATGCTATATTCTTCCTTTGGAATTAAAATACTGCTTCCCACTCACTAGGTATCAGGCTAAATGTGAATGCCAAAGTCAATAGCAGCAAAGACTGTCTAGTAAAACCACATCCAGATGATCAGAAGAGATGGGCGGGCCCTTCTCTGGACTTCTACTTGGGATCTGAGATTCACGCTGCTGGTATGCTATGGGTTTGGGCTAAAGCAACCATCTTAACTCCTCACTGTGCAATGCACTCAATCCTTCAGAAATTATTCTAATTTATTCCAAAGGTAATAATTAGGCCCTGGGAGTGACACACTGTAGGAGATTCCTTGGTTCTTAGCTCATATCTTAGACATTATAGTGTTAATAGGTAAGCTTGAAAGAAAAGTAACTCGGAAAAAAGACATTAAAGAGATTCTAGTAGAATTCTTGGTTTTAAGTCACTAAGTTGAAAAGGTTCCTTGGAAGTCTGTGGGCAATTATTTCTGGGCAATGCTGTGGAGTTAGGGAAGAAGTACAATACTTTGAATTTCTTAATGATAGCATGGTGAGAGACCCTAATAAGGTAGTTTAACGTATAAAAAGTTGTAAAAATTATCAAAATTATCTACTTAATAAAAATAAGCGGGTTTGGTGAACTTTAGGTGATTGTTAATGATGCTTACCCATAAAATTTTAGCTAATATATATATTAGAAATATATATATGCATATATATATATTTATGTCTATATATGTCTACACACACACACACACACACACACACACGCAGGAGATTGAGTTTTCTCAAAACAGCTTTGCTGACCCTGCCCTCCTGCCTGAACAGTCTCCTGGCAGACAGCTCAATGAACACACAAAGTGCTGTCTCGGAGCCCTGCTGACAAGCTTCTGCTCAAGCTGTGAGGGCAGCAGGAGGAGCACAGGCAGGAAGTCCATCAGCTTCCAGCTCAGACCGCGCAATCTCCAACTTCTTTGCATTTTCAATTGTAGTTAAGTCCTTTTCTTTAATGGTTTTTAAGATGCAAGGGACATTAGTTTTTTAAAAAAATACTGAAATAAATAACAAGAAAATTTCTATTTCTGGATGGATGTTGAAATATTGACTGAAACCCAATCATGATCAATTTTGAAACTGTGTATATATCATGGTGATTCAATAAAAATGAGGGACAAACTTTTTTCTATTTTCTTTTTCTTTCTTTTTGGGTCACACCTGGCAATGCTCAGGGGTTATTCCTGGCTCTGTACTAAGGAATTTCTCCTGGCAGTACTCAGGGGACCATATGGGACGCTGGGGATTGACCCAGGTAGGGCCACAAGCAAGGCAAATGCCCTACCCTCTGGACTATCGCTCCAGACCCATATTTTTCTTCACTTGATTACTTGACATCTCAATATTCATCGATTTGCTCGAGCGGGCACCAGTAACATTTCCATTTGACCCTATCACGTGCCAGTGTAGCCCAATGGCATCTGGTTGCTTCAGGAATACGAAGAGCCTCAAATTGTTCAGGGTCTTTACAAAGAAGTCTTACCATCTCGTAGGTGGGCGGCCCGTGATATTTTGACATCCGTGGGATCCAGTCGGTAATGGCTCTAGTCCAGCGGTCATCTCCAAATCGCATTACATGTCCAGTCCATCTGATTTTCCATGCCTTGGCAAACAAGACAGCGTCTCTGACTCTAGAACAGCATGGAGGTCGGGAGCTCCGGATTCCTTCTTTCACTTGAGTTAGGCGTGATATTCCAAGCATAGCTCTTTCGATTCCTCTTTGGGAGACCCAAATAGCGTTCTCATCCTGCTTTCGTATGGCCCAGGTCTCTGAGGCATATGTTAGTGCAGGGAGAACAGTGGAGTAGAAGAGATGTGCCAAGAGCTGGAGGTTCTTTGTCCTTTTAGCTATTTCTTCGATGTTTCTGAAGGCAATCCATGCCGGTCTCTTCCTCCTGCGCAGTGCAGGTCTTAGGTTGTTCATCATGTTGACTTCTAGACCTAGATACACGTAACTGCTGCATTCAGAGATGCTTGTTCCATTGAGAGAGAAAAAAAAATAAAATAGAAAAACTTGTTGAAGATGAACCAGTAACAAAAAATGTTCATCTTCCGACAAATTTTCTTCCCTTTTTTTTTTTTTTTTTTGCTTTTAGGTCATACCGGCGATGCTCAGGGCTTACTTCTGGCTCTGACTCAGGAATTACTCCTGGCAGTACTCAGGGGACCATATGGGATTCGGGGATTTAACCGGGTTGGCTACTTGCAAGGCAAATGCCCTACCCGCTGTGCTTTCGCTCCAGCCCCAAAGTTTTCTATTTTCATGTTTACTGGGAAAAGATTTTTCTATCCAGAATAAAGTGCTCAGTGTGATGGCTTATCTCCATGAGTTCACAGATTAAAATTCACTTGATCACTTGACATCCTGTTATTTGTTTATTTGCTTGAGTGGGCACCAGTAAAGTTTCCATTTGATCCTATCACGTGTCAGTGTAGCCCAATGGCATCTGCTTGCTTCAGGAATACAAAGAGCCTCAAATCGTTCTTTCAGGGTCTTGACAAAGAAGTCTGACCATCTTGTAGGTGGGCGGCCACGTGATCTTTTGATGTCCCATGGTATCCAGTCGGTAATGGCTCTAGTCCAGCCTTCGTCTCCAAATCGCATTACATGTCCAGCCCATTTGATTTTCGACACCTTGGCAAACGAGACAGCGTCCCTATTCTGGATCGTCAATAGAGGTCAGAACTCCGGATTCTTTCTCACTTGAATGAGGCGTTATATTCCAAGCATAGCTCTTTGATTCCTCTTTGGGAGACCGAATAGCATTTTCATTCTGCTTTCGTAGGGCCCAGGTCTCTGAGGCGTATGTTAATGCAAGGAAAACGGAGGAGTCAAAGAGATGTGCCTAGAGCCAGAGGTTCTTTGTCCTTTTAGCAATTTCTTCAATGCTCTTGAAGGCATCCATGCTGCTCTCTTCCTCCTGTGCAACTCAGGTTGTAGGCTGTTCATCGTGATGAGTTCTCAACCTAGGTACACATAACTGCTGCACTTAGAGATGCTTGTTCCACCTCAGAGTGAATGGGGCCTCCGGAACTTGTTCATTTTTCATGAACATTGTTTTGCCAAGATTCAGTTATAGACCTATCTTTCTACCTTCTCAGTCGAAGTCAGCCAGCATTTGTGTCACTTGGCTAATGTTTGGTGTTATTAGAATAATGTCATCAGTGAAGTGGAGGTAGTGTATTTGCTGACCGTCTATCTTTACTCCCATTCCTTCCTATTCTAATTGTCTCATGACAGTCTCAAGGGTGGCACTGCAGAATTTTGGTGAGATGGTATCACCCTGCCAAAACCCTCTTTTGACATCAATGATCACTTCCTTGTAGAATGGTGAGATCCTGGTGGAGAATCCGTAATACAGCACATGAAGGATCTTGATGTATTGGGTTTTGAACGCCCTGCTTGGCTAGGGCTTCGATGACGGCTTCGGTCTCAAAGGCTTTCTTTAGATCAATAAACGTGAGACAGAGCGGCATCCTGAACTCCCTACAAACCTCAATGAGCTTGGTTACCATGTGGATATGGTCGATTGTACTGAATCCTTTTCGGAAGCCAGCTTGCTCACATGGTTGTCCTTCATCTAATGTTCTGCCAATCTTGTTCAGGATGACTCGAGTGAACAGCTTGTAGATGATGGACAAAAGGCAGATGGGGCGATAGCTGCCAATGTCGTGGATGTCCCCCTTCTTGAACAGTAGAACTGTCCTGCTGGTTTTCCATTGGGAGGGCACCTTGCATTCAGACAGGTAGCGTGTGAAGAGCTGAGCCAGTGTATTAATGAATACCGAGGGCAGATTCTTCAACTGTTCGGGTCTGACTTTGGGCGGGTGCTGTTCCTTTCTTCACCAGCGAAATGGCACGTGGGATTTCAGAAGGGAGAACTTTGTGAGCGACATATCCATCCTGTGGAATTTGGTATGTGGGCAGGTGGATGTAGCTATGAAACATATCTGAGTAGAAGTCATGGATAATCTTCTCCATTGCCTTTCTGGAAGATGTGATCGATCCATCAGGATGTATCATATCTTCCAGAACGGCAATGGAGAAGAATGCAGTAATAACAATGTTTATTTCTGAGACTCTTAAAATTCAGTATTAAGAATCTGAAGCATGAAAATTATTAAGAAACATTATTATTACTGCAGTATTAAGAATACTGAATTTTAGGAAATAAATTAGGAATATTATTTTGGCAGGAAATCAGAACTTTTTTAGCAATATGTATCACATACATACAATTTGCTACCAATAACAATTATAGACCGCATCCCCATGACTTGATGGAATGGTTTGAGGCTCTTTATGTTCCTGGAGTTGGCAGATGCCCTTGGGCTATCTCGCATGTGGCAGGACATATTGAGATGTTACTGGTGCCCGCTCGAGTAATCGATGATCTATGGAAAGTCAAGTGATCAAGTGATGCTGGGAAAATTTCTTGAAGATTTACAATAGCTTAGTTACACAGTAAAACTGGTCACTCTTTATGTCTTTAAAAAAATGTTAAGAATAACCATACTAACCCTATATCAACAGCAAGTAACTATAATCTTATATAACAGGCGGCAAAACTAGCTCAGAGAAATTACTTTATTTCTTTTTTTTTTTTTTTTGCTTTTTGGGTCACACCCGGCACTGCTCAGGGGTTACTCCTGGCTCTGTGCTCAGGAATTACTCCTGGCGGTGCGCGGGGGGCCATATGGGATGCCGGGGATTGAACCCGGGCCTGCATAGGCCGCCGCGTGCAAGGCAACGCCCTACCCGCTGGGCTATCGCTCTGGCCCCATATTTCTATAAAGTAATTCTTAATTACTCTATTTCTATTTGTTTAGTGTTCCTTTGTCAGATTAGAGCAGGACTGTGCTTTTTAATCACTGTAATTTCACAGAGTAATTTCTATATATTCATTAAAATTGTCACTTAACAAAACATAAACTCCTGGTTTATTTTTCAGTTTATAACTTCCTAAGATAAGATATGATCTTAAATGTGTGATCTAAAAGTTATCCTCTGTGCCAAAGAAATTTATTTTATTTACTATTAGCATCCCATTTAAACACACAGTATAGTGTTTCCTCATGGCAATAAAACAATAATGATTTACCTACCAGCATTCTAGCACATTTGATGATTGGCCTAAAATCTTAGCCATGGATTTTGTGACAGAAAATCTACAGAAGCTATACAAAGTGATGCTTTCCTTCCTGCTGAGAAGCAAATGAGGGTCGCACAGCAGGTCTGACCCCAAACAGCCACATTTGTAAAACTCAACTTCCCAGCAGAAACAGCTATCTTAGGTCTGAAACATCTGGAGGCACAGGGCTGGAGAAACGAGTGTCCATCCACTCAGCCACAGTGTGCCTATATCTTGGCTTAGAATAGTTATAACCCCTTTTCTTTGTAATGTTAACTACAATCAATTACTTTCAGACTTTAGAGATGGAGAAAATGAACCAACACACAGATGTAGAAACTGAGACACTATCCAAGATGGAGAAATTGAGGTGCCATCCAAAGAAAGGTGGAGCCTCAGGAAAGGAGCAGCTTCCAGTGAATTTAAAGGTGATGAGAGTATGAAGAGACCATCAGGAGTCCACAGCTTTTTTCTTGTATCATTCTGTAAATATCCCTTTTCTTCGGGCTGATTTCACACAGTCCAATTACCTCTAGTTCCAACCAAGGACATGGAAGAGCTTTTTGGCATTCTTAGTCTTTTCTCTTGAGATGACTATTGACCTGACTAGTGACTGAACATGCTTACAGAGCTCGTTTAATCAAGAGTTGGCGGAAAAGTGATGATGCAACAGAGGAGGTCCCTGGAGGTCAGCTTAGAGCAGTGTGACCACATGCTCTAAGCCAAAGCCCAATCCAGATAAAAAGGAACCCATGTCCGGTCAAGCAGGGCTTGGTATGCCTTTGCATCAATGTTATGAAGCCAGCTCTGATTTCCTTCACATGTCAGGAAAACCATGCATCACGTGGAATCCACGTTGTGGACAACAGTCCCGAGAGTCCAAGGACCTCAGGATTGTGTCCACTGTGGTGTCTGCAATGCTGTGAGGGGCCAAGATGCTGTTGTCCATCACCTGATGGCTCTTTCCTTCTCCAGAGACCACAGCGGCGAATTTCCCTGAATTTCCCTCACGCTATTCTGCCGGCAATGGTGCCTCATTTCTTTTACCAAACTCTCATCCTGGTCCTTTGTCTGTGTCTCAAATCTCCCCAAAACTTGACCATGTAGAGGAGCTCTAAAGTACCCTTCTTCAGAGGTTGATTAAGAGGTTGGTATTTTTTTTTTTTGCCTCTGAAGGAAAATATTCTAACTTGGTATGTACACTGAAGGTAAATTTCCATTACTAAGGAAGGAAGACCTTTCTGACCTTTCCAGACTTACCTTCCATTGTCAGTTCTTTATAGGTATCATAAATACTCCATTGGCATTAAAAGTATTAATTAGAGGCCAAAAGGTGATAGGCAGTACAGCAGGTAGGGTGCTGGTCTTGCATGTGGCAAACTAGCTTCTATCCTTGGCACCTCATATGGTCCTCCAAGCACCTCTAGGAGTGACTTGTGAGCACAAAGCCAGGAGTAAGTCCTGATCACAGTCTGCATAGCCCCCCAAACCAATATATATTCAGTAACTTCACATACATTATTATAGAAAAATCTGCTAAGATACACTGAGCATCAAGCAAAGAACCAGACATATGGACAGCAGGCTGGGATTTGTGTTTACCTTAAAGGACTTATAAAATCTATCCTTTTTTAACACAACTATCCTTCAGACAGGACAGCACAGACAGGAACAAACACACAGAACTGGAACTACTGACCATCCTGGGAAAACTGGGCAGCTTGGGGCAAGGATGAAAGAATGAATTTTGACTATCTGTAGTTTTTCTGGTTAATAACTTTTGGATTTAATATAGTGTTAATATTTATTGAACCAAAAATAGTTAAAAGTTATATGATGGGCACATTTGCAGCGACTTTCTGTTTCAAGTACATTTCTCTTGCTCAATTATTTGCCTCTAACTAAGGTTACTTGGTTTATAAATATTTCCCTGATCTTCACAATATTTTCTTTGCAAACTATCAAATTTATTTATATATGTTTGTACCATTTTCCTTCCCTGATTATTTGCAAGCTTTTGGAAAGTAAGGCTTCATTAGTCATAATGTTTCACAACATAGTGGCTTGGCTATGATAAAGTGCAATGTCTATAAATGAAGTTGATTATGGAGACAACTTTAAGAGGGCAGAATCTATGGCATTTTTCTTCAGTAACATATTCTCAGAGCTTGCAGACAGTCTACTAAATGCATAAATAAAAGGGAAAGTCATTCAATTCCAAGCTGACTTTTCTTCTTGATATGTGTTTTCGAGGATTAATGTTTGGCTCACACACATACACAAAAAGCGTTCCCCAATGATTATAAGCACTGACAAGTTTCATAGTGGGAAAATTATGAATTAGGTTGCAAGTTGGCTAAGATTTCCCAAGAAAGGAAAAAAAAACACAAGGATTGTTTGGTAAACAAATAGTGAAGAGACTAATAACAATCCAATTAAAAAAAATCTGAAATCAAAAGCATATACATAATTTGTCTTCTATTACCTGGCTTCTAAACACTTGTCTCCTCACCATCCCTTCTTCATCATCCCAATTACCAGGATCTCTTTGCTTTCCACATCACAATAACCTGCTCTTCCTTTAAAAAAAAATTAACCTATTGATATAACCTTAATTTAGAGTGTGAGTGTTCATTTGCTCAGGGGCAGGGGCACCAAGCCCCCCACCACAGTACCAACATTCCCACTGCCCCGAGGATTCTCCCTCCAGTCCCTGCTGCACTCAAGCACCTGCTATTCTGTTGTCAGACTCTCAGGGTTCATTTTCACACAAGGACTATTTCGAGCAGTTGTACAATCACCTCTCCTGTCTTGTCTTCCACCTTCAATTACAAATAGTCACCTTTACTTTAAATTACATGCAGGTTATTTGACCTACATTATTGCTTTTTGTTTTGTGAACTTCTATTTTACTCTGTACTCCTTGCAAATCTTTCCCCCTTTTCCCCAAATATAACTTCATATGATCACAGCCAAGAAAAAAAAGATATCCTAGGAATTTCCATTTTAGCTCACAAATCAGGCCAGTAAAGAAAAGTTTCCTACTAGAAATGGGTACTTTTTGATCGTCTAATACCATATTTGCTATCTACTGAAATTTGAAAGTGAATGTAGATATGAAATGCTTCATCTACAAAATATTGATAGATAGGGCCAAGCTGTCTCTTAGCAACCTCCTGACATAATGCTTTAGAAAAGCAGCCTTTTGGTCTCAGAACATTAAGCAACTTCTTTTAGCTGTCACAGATGCAAAGCTGGAATCTATTTACATCAATGTGGTTCAAAACACTGTAAATTATGTTTTGGCAGAGCAGTAATTAATAAAGCATCTTTTTAAAAAAAATAAAGCATCTTTTAAGTTAGGAAAGATAATTATTTTTCATAGCTTCTGGAGTGCAAAACAAAATACTATAGAAGACTGTTATGAAACATTATTTTTTTCCATAAAGATACTTTTACTTACGTCAAGGGATCCTTCATTTATGACAATCATTCCCATGTTCTTCTTTAAAAGTTTACAGGAATGTCCTGGTAAACGAACATACAGTAAATTAATTGACATAATTAATTTCTCTAAAAAGTAGAGGTGAAGGGATATTACCATCAAACCATCAAGTTTACTTAAACTTATGTGGTATTTGTTTGTTAAGAGTGATTGATGGTTATTTGCCATGTTCCAGACCTGCCTGCAGGAAATTAACCAGGAAAATAACCGGAGATAGTAAGACTGTCTCAAGAAACAAGCACAGAAAGAGAAGGTGGTAACACCTTACAATCGAACAGGTGTACCCTCATGAAGGCCAGTATGAAGAGGATGGCCTAAGTGTAGTTTGAAAACCTAGAGAAGGGCTCAGGAAGCTTGTCTACATCTTGGACCACTGCTACTGCCATTGATCCTGGCAAACCCAGAGTCAACACACTCTTGTTCTGTCCAATCCTGTTCTGCCATTCCTGCAGGTGGTCAATCCCTGCAGGTTACATCACTTTACCCACCTACTCTGTGTGTGTTCACAGGCAGCTGAACTTGACAGGAGCAATCAGGGAACTTTGCTGAGGGGGCTCATTTTTGAAATCAATCAACCACACTGAAAACTCTTCCAGCTCTAGACACTCCTCTTGCCATCTCTTTCTATGCCCTGGATTTAAAGACCACCCACAAGCTAGACCTTCTAGGACTTGTATCGCCACTCAGATCTCCTCCCTGAGTTGTAGCCTCTGAATTCTGGCACGGTCTAAAATGGGCACCTCAACCTCAATAAGCTCCCGACCTCCACCCCTGAAAATTGCTCTTCCTTCAGTCTTCCCTAGGTTAAAGACAACCCTCTCTACCTGTCAGATACTTAGGCTCAAATTCTTTGGCTTTATCTGATTCCTTCCTCTCACATATCTCACATGTTGGTCAATTCTGTCCGAGATCTCTACTATGGCAACATATCCAGAAGAGCAGCCATCTCTCTCCACCTGCATTGCTGTCACCTGCATGACTGTACCAGTCTCTTCACTGTCTCTCTGTTTCCTCATTTACTCCTCCTGACACTCATCCCTAGTCTAGCAGCCAGACTGATGGTGTCAGATCATATCTTTCCTTCACTCAGACCCATCGAGAGTTCCCCACCACCCTTGGTATATGGCAAAGGCTGTCTAACAGCCCAGATGCCCCATTCAAGCCAACTCTGGCTTTTGGATTTTGCTTTCTCCCCAGGGAGGGAGCTTCCCCCCCAGCCAGTCAAATACCCAGTTCCTGGGCTCACTCAGGTAATTACACAAATAATTACCTGCTCAATGAGTTCTTCCTGATACTCTCAACACCGAATGTTTCTACATCCAGTTTCTACGTATTAGGAAATGGTTCTAGCTCCATTTCCTGTTTTCACTTTTTTAATAGCAGTTATTCTACCTAGTAGAAAACTTACATATCCATTGTGTTCCCTTGCTAATATCTGAGCTCCAAAAAGGGCAGAGATTTTGGCTTCTTTTGTTTCCTGCTCATAACTGGTGCTTGGTAACTTGGGCTCCATTCTACCAAATGCTTTTGCTAAATGAATGAAACTTACAACCTTTTCTAGGAAAAATTATGGACCAAGATTCCAAAAGGCAAAATATTGCCTGAAACCACTATTATGTGCTTTTCTTAAAGGAATTCTTTAGTAGCTACAAGTCCTGAGATATTTTCAGGACTGTTTAATATCCTCACCTGTTACTCTTGATCATCAGGTATTTTCTATGTGTTGCCATGTTCCATCTTATTTGTATTTCAGAGCTCCAATATAGAAGACATTCTGTAGTTTAATACATACCTCTTCTTTTCATTTGGTTTCTAATACCATAACTGTTTTTTAGTAATCAGGACTTACAATTTGTGTGGCCTGCAGATTTAATTATTTTTTGTTAGGTTTTTGGGCTACATCTGGCAGTGCTCAGGACTTTTCCTGGCTCAGTGCTCAGAATCACTTCTGGCAGTGCTCAGTGGACCGTGTGAGATGTCCAGGATTGAATTCAGGTTGTCTGTATGCAAGGCAAGTGCCTTACGTGCTGTCCTATTGCTCTAGCTCCCACATTAAATTTCTTCTTTGATTTTGTTTTTTGGGCCATACCTGATAATGCTCAAAGTGTATCCCTACTCTGTGCTCAGGAATCATTCATGGTGATCAGAGAACTGTGTGGAATTGAACCCGGATGGGCTACTTGCAAGGCAAGTATCCTACCCACTGTACCATCTTTTCACCCCTGTAGATTTAAATTTTTATCACCTAGTATTAATTTTTTTCCTCTAACAGTACTATTTTACTATAAAAGTGCAGTGGTTTTATATTTATCAAATATTATAATTTTAACCCTTCTAAAAGGAACGTTAATTAAATGTGTTTTTATGCAGATGGCCCACTCTCTAAAATAATAGTTTCATGTTGATATTTTCACCTCCTGATATTTTCGACTTTGTATTTCTTCAACTTTGGGAGAGTTTTGTATGTAGTTCATATCACTAACATCCAGAATAAATCTGTCAGGTTTATAATAACCTATCACTTCTTAAATTAGGAAAAAAAGTGATGCCCCTCCCTTGCATATTATTTGCATTACGAAAAGGACTTTCACACAAAATCTTTTCTCTTCATTTAAAACTTAATTTTGTTCCTCACAAATTCATAGTTGAAAATCCTAATTCTGAATGTCACTGCATTTGGAGAAAGGGCCCTTAGAAGGAAACAAAGGGGTGGGCCTTCATCCGATAGGACAGATGTCCTTACCAGCAGAGAAGGGGACGAGGGAGGGTGATTTCATGGAGGAAAGGCTGCCTGAGGACAGAATGGGAAGGCAGCAGTCAGCACGTCCAGAAGAGAGACTCAGAAGAAAATAGCCTCGCCAACACCTTGACTTTACTATTCCAACCTCCAGAACAGTGGGAAAGTGAATTTTTTGTGATTTAAGTCATCCAATGTGTAGTAATCTGTTATGGCAACCCAGGCTAACTAATATACTTTCATTCCAAAAACTACTAGAATCAATTTAGGGTGAAAACTGGCCATTTCTAATGCACATTCAATTTTCTTTCCACATGCCAACATTATGCTCACTGATTTCAGACAAAATTCGTCAGACGTTGGTAGAAGGAAAACTGATAACATATTAAAATAAACTGACCATGGAAAACATACTCAGTAAGTAAATTGCCTTTTTCTTTTCTGTCTTGGGTTTTATTCCTAGGCTGTTCCTCTATTTTACCTACTGTTGCACTCTACAAGTTCTGTGTAGGGCAAACAATCTTCTTCATCTTTTGGACACTGATTCTTGTCCCTAAGAACTCTGAAGCAGAGAAAAATCTACACCTTTCCTGAATGGACTGCAACTATTGGAAATGTAGAAATGACACTGACCACGGTGAACAACTAAGCCAAGACATATTATAAATATAAAAATCGCAATTTGACAAATCCTAAACTATATTATATCTATCTTCTAAAATACAACATTCCCATTAAGAGCATTGTAAGTTGAAGTTTGATTTTAGCATATTACCGATGTTAATGGCGGTCTCCTGTTTGTCGCCTGTCAGGATCCAGATTTTGATGTCTGCTTTCATGAGCGTTTCTATTGTTTCAGGCACTTGGTCTTGTAATTTATCCTCAATGGCTGTAGCTCCAAGTAGTTGAAGATTCTGGAGAAAAGCGCAACTTTTTTAAAAAGGAAGCCAGTTTAGATTATTTTAGAACAACAACAACAAAAACAAAATATTAAGTGTGTACTTATTTTAAAATCAGCAACTAAATAATTCATGGATTTGATGTAAATCCTAAGGATTCCACTGACGTCTCTCTTTTATACTTCACTCACTTTCATCTAGTATCTTTGGCATGAGACTGAGGGTTCATAAGTGATTCATCAATAAAGCAGGGATCTGGGGCCAGAGTGATGGTCCAGCGGGTAGAGCTTTTGCCTTGCATGCACCGCCGCCCATGCCGCCCCAGGTTCGAATCCCCAGCATCCCATATGGTCCCCGAGCACCTCCAGGAGTAATTCCTGAGAGCAGAGCCAGAAGAAACCCCTGAGCATTGCCGGGTGTGACCCAAAAAAGCAAACAAACAAACAAATAAATAAATAAATGAAGCAGGGATGTGATTCCACACACTGAGGGTCCATAAGTGATTGTTCATCAGTAAAGCAGGGATCTGATTGTACACACACGTGCATGCATGGACACACACACACACACACACACACACACCAATCTAAGAGAGAGGAAGTCAAAAGTCACTAAAAATAGAAGCAGATTCAAAGCAATTGTGGGCGGCGCCCAACACAATCTTGCTGACTACTTAAAAATAGGGTAAGGTTATCTGCTGGTATCCTTACAGTGAATTACATTACGCTGTAATTCTTTGCAGTGCCAAGAAAGGTATACACATAATACAATTAGAAAAGATGAGGGAGAGCAATAAACAGGGCCACAGCTTTAGTGTTGAAAAGAACGAACAGGTTGAGTGTTTCACACTGCTCCATATTTGACTTTGCGTAGGAAGGCCAGAGTCCGCTAAACATCTCTTGCTCATTAGATGGTATCTTTCTCACAAGACTGAACATAACCATTATGCTCTGCGCAAAGTTCTTCTGACTTCTCACCATATAGAAGAATGGTTGTTACTCTCACCTTCATATATGGAAGAAAAATGAGAACAACCTCTTGGCTGTTAGGAAATCTCCTTTGCCTAAAGGACAAAGCAAAGATCTTGGTACTAATTACACAGGAATGTAGTGATGGATAAGATTTAAACCTTTGTTTCCAATATCTGACCAAGCACTTGCCACAAGCTGGGTTCTCTTCTCCAAAGTGCTCTGCAAAACAGGGTCTCTATAATCTAAATTCTAACATAGTTCACGTCAACAATGACCTTCCTTCTTAATTTCCCCCCTCCCTCTTCATTTTTAATTATTTTCCCCCACCCCTTCATTTTTAATTTAAAGTTGACAACTGTTGCAGGACTCCTCTAAGAGCCCCTTTCTCTACCCTATGGAGGTTTTTCCAGGGGATCTTGGCTCAAAACATTAGCATATAAAAGACATTGGGTGAGGTGCTGGGAGAAATTACCTGAGGGCATTTGACCCTGCCAGGCAAAGTTTACATTTGGCTTGCAGCTCCTCCCAGCTCTGCTGGGAGGCTTTGAATTTTCATCTCTAGATAGCCCAGCCCAGGATGGGCTGGGCTGGGGAGTTTGGGCGGATTTCTGGCTATAAGATAAGGTGCAAGAAGAAAGAAGCTCTCTTTTTTTCCCCTTTTACCATTTTGGCTTCCCTTGGCTTTTTGCTTCTCTCCATTCTGTGTTGGGCCTCAACATGTGGTGGCAGCCATCTTGGCCTGCACCTGGCTGGGGCCTAGCTGGGAACGCAGAGTCGGAGGTTTTCCCTGCTCTTGGATTGTATATTGGAACCTGTAATAGTAAAGCCCTTTTAAAACTGCATCGGATTCCTGAGTTTTCATTCTTTCCTCGCTGGCTTTGGAGGTAGAAGGGAACTCGCTTCCCGGCACTGTTGGGGACCCCGCGGAGCTCCCCAACAGACAACAACAAAACAGATAAGGGGAAGTGAGCTGTCAGGATAGTGTCAGGGCTGATACGAACAAAGAAAGCATCTCATTTTCTACATATCCCCTCATATTAAATTGCTTACTTTTTACCAAAATACTTTTACCAAAAAGCAAATTAGTCCTAATGATGGTAGGCTGGAAAATAAAATTAAATTTATAAGCAAAGAGAGAGCGAGAGAGAGAGAGAGAGAGAGAGAACATGTGTGTATCAGATTATTTTCAGAATAGAATATTCTGATTAATAAGGCATTAAGACTTAGTCTTTCTTCCCTAGCAGTACTGAGGTGGGTAATTGTGGGCATCACACTGGTGCCTTAATTATACAATTATATCCCAACTGATTCTTCCAGATCTCACTGTCTCAAGGAGGCCGCTATGGCTCTACAGAGGTATTACTAACTTAATTTCTTATTTGAAAAAAAGTAAAATGACTATAGCAAATCCTCAGCATATTGCAAATTGTGGCCCAATGCACTGTATGGCCATTCTCCACGATAACATTAATAACATAAAGGACCAAAGAGGTGGGACTAGCAGCGTACGTTCTGAGTCAGCTAGAAGTAGGGGAGCTTGTAGGACACTCACAACTGTGGTAAAGATTATTTCTAGAAAAGGTCAAAGGACACACTTCTAAATATTCACCAAAATTTCAATGGTTCTACATCGATGCCTAAAAGGAAAAACAAATTGTTCCAAAGTTTCTTTCCTTTCATCCCAGGAGCTGTGTGCAGTGTTTACCAGAGCTAGGGAAGGTCCATAGACTCCTTTTCCTTGCTTCTATTGTCGTTTATCATGGGATTAGAATCTTAAGCAATAGGCTGTTCTGACTCTGAAAATGAATATCTTCAGCTGCATAAGGATCATTAGAAAAAGAGATTTGAATTTTGCATGCTTTTCCTGATCATAACACAAGAGTGTTTAGCCATAATCAGTTTCATCCCAAACAAGTATTACCTTACACAGATGGCCACTAATGGGCGCTATGGGAATTACATATTCAGCAAGTATTGAAACATGATAAAATTCCCATGATATTTATGGAATTAAAAAAAATCCAAATATTAATTTACTTTCAAAATGTCAGTATACCAAAGTTATAAAGATTTTCAGTTAAAGACTCTTAGACATAATGTAGATTTGGTTATCTTGGACAAATCATAAGAAAAATATTTATCAATCTAGTAAAGCTATCAAAAATCTTAGTTTTCCTTTCAGATATTCATAACATATAGGAAATCTTTGGGAAGGCATATAAGTATAAAATTGCCACTCTAGAGAAGATCAAAAGCTTTATGTGGAGTTTTTAAAGACTGTGGTAAATGTGTCATGCTGAATATGGAAATTAAGAGCTTCCCAGTACATGTATATTTCTCTAAATAATGAACCTCAAAAATAACTATTCTCCAAGTTAGCTAACATTTAAATAGCGCAAATATCTTGAATTTTTTAGTTTGTGGTATGTTCCTAAGTGAGAAAATGTACAATCATCAAACTTGTCATTCTGGGCTTCAGATTACAGTGTGCACTATTTGTCAGAAGTTTCTTTAGACACAAAATCAAAATAAGTGGTAAGCAAAGTTTGGGAATAAATATGGATAAATACTAATGACATTTAGTAACCTTTATTTCAATATGAAATAGACAATGACTAGAAGTTAAGTATTTCCTTAGGAAAAAAAAAACGGCAGACACTGCAAAGTTCTTTGCAATTACTAATTCAGTTCATTAACTTGGGAAGATAAAATGCTCTAAAGGGATAGGGAGGTATGGCTGAGTTATAAGAGGAACAAAACCCAAAGAATCAATTCAACCTGAAGGGAGCAACCTGGGAAATATAAGTGACACTCAACAGAGCATTTAATTCAAATCGTAAGGTTTTCAAACCTGCCTCTGTTCTACAGCCTTTAGAAAAACTCTGTTTCTACAAGTGGCTTTTATCAGGGTAGTACTGGGTAAGACGGCACGACACAAAATGCAGTCTTTCCTTCCTGGAAAACAGAGTTCAGAATCCGTCCTTAGAGAAACCTTGTTGGATTCCTCTCTGATTTGTTTGCACTTCCTTGATTTTTCCTGGATTCTGTTTCTCCTAGCGACGATCTCTGCTGCTACCCACAGCATATAGGTGATGTGTCTGTGCTGGCTGGGTTGCATGTGCCTTTCTGCTCTGGATGTTTCTTCATCCAAGTTCTCCCCTTCTCTTTCAGCCTGGCCTTAGAGCTTCTGGGTCTGGTTCTCTGTTTCTTGGTGTTTCAAACCACAGACAGCCTCTAAACTGTGTTATAGGGTTATTACTAGAGAGATACACCACTCCCCATGCAGTATTGTATATGATTCACTGAGGTGAAAGTAAACACTAGGATTTTTAAGAGGAATCTAAACACAAAATAGAGACTTTTTTTAATTTTTTCAGACTGGGTGGCTCAAAAATCCTATCTAACACAATGAACACTTAGCTCTAAATCATAAATGATGAACGATGAGATAGCCAAGAAATTCAGAGGGGGTGGGGAGGGAATTCCAAACAGAAGCTATCATAGTACAAAGACAGAGGGGAGGCCAGTGCACACTGTGAGAAGCTGTCAGTCAATATGGAGACAATAAGTGAAGCCAAGGACAGCAGTGTTTAAAGAACACTAAATGAACAGGGTGATTGAAGATGGAAATGGGGTCTGTCA
The DNA here is from genome assembly GCA_021461705.1 of Cryptotis parvus. Taxonomy (NCBI): domain Eukaryota; kingdom Metazoa; phylum Chordata; class Mammalia; order Eulipotyphla; family Soricidae; genus Cryptotis; species Cryptotis parvus. The sequence continues at coordinate 210,026 of JAJIBD010001705.1, forward strand.
TCTCCAACTTTTTGTTCCTGAACAGTATATGAAGAAATCAGCTGGGAGTCCAAAGGCAGAGCACACACAGAGAAGATTTTTCGAAGAGGACAGTATCAGCTTTTTCCCCAGAAAGTTCACTGCTGGTCACTGGCAAGACTGGGGAAAAAGCAGACCATGAGACCAATAAGAGGTGACAGCAATCATTGTCCTCATTGGCTTTAAAATATGGCAGCCCTGGATTACGGAGGTCCTGGTGGAGATGCGTCCAGTCATTCTGCAGAGCTGGCTTTCAAAAAGGGAAGGATTCTCTCTCTCTTCCGCACCCCTTGGTGCATTCACTGTTGTCTTTCCCTTCTCAACATCTGTTTGCACATAGCAATGGGTGTGTACTGCAAAGAAGAACCTCACTCTTCTCTCCTTTCCGGTAAAGCTGAGTTCCAGAAACTGTTCCGGACCACTAACTTATTAGCACAGCTCACTGGTCTATTTCTGGAGAAATCAGGTAACTGGTTCTCTGAACACCCCCTCCCCCCTCCCCCAGCCACCAGTCCCTCACCCCAGGCATAAAGTTGTGTTTTAACTTGGTGCTGTTGAATCACAGAAATCATATTTGAACTCTCACACAGTCAGGGGTATGCCAAATAAGGGCTAGATTTCACCCACCCAGCTGCAAAGAATCAGGATTTGAGAACGGGTTGGGTGTAGCAAGCAAAAAACAACACATCCATCTCATCTGACTGAGAGGAGAGCAATGCTCAGTGTGGAAAGTCTTCCACAAAGCACAGGGAACAAGGAATCTCGCAGGCCAGCAATGGGAAGCATGTGCTTCCAGCTCTGAGGAGACAATCTCAGAACTCAGTAAGATTTCTAAGATGAGCTGAGGGAAAATCATGAACTGCAGGATTGTACCTTCACTTAGAAGGAAAGTAGAGAATATTACGTCAAGTACAGCACAGAACAGAGGCCTCGCTGACTAAGAGGCAGGTCCTGGAAAGGCCACTGCCTCCCTAGACCCAAGGGGCTGAGCTAGTGATTATGCAACTGCACACTTGGTTCCATCTGATTTTCCAAGTCTCCAACTTATTTTTATATACACTCATTTTCCTTTAAACCACACTGGTAGAATAACAAACAGATTACTTTTTATTACCCCTCGGCAAAGGGGTACCCACCCATCCCCACGACTGGGGGTACTCATCTATAGGCTCTTAAGCTAAAGAATCAGGGTAAAGAGAGAGCACTTGGATGGTCTGCTTTATAGCCTATAAAGGTTAGAAGCTTATTAGCAGATGAGCTGACACACTGTGAATGTGCCTCAGCAAACAGCGAAACAGGAAACTACTGGACTCTTCGACCATGAAATCACGGCATATCATGTAAGTTTACATCGAAGAATTTTTCATTTCTTAGATTTTTTTTCAATCCGGCCCAGGTATGCTGAACCAGAGACTCTCAGACATGAGGCAGAGCTGCTACTTGCTCTCCCTGTGCCCAGATGCTCGTGAGACGCCCGGGAGGCATGATGGGTTCTAGCCCTGGCCTGCCACCCCAGCAGAGCCTCACAACAAGCCAGACCACCCTCCCCTACTCCATGGGGCCCGCCATTTTCCACATCGGACTTCCCTCTTGTCACAACTCCACCCAGCAGACCAGACTATCACAGCCCGGCTCGTGCGGCCACTAGCGGCTGCGCAGTTCATCAATAAATGCTTTATTTAGAGGTGACTACAACAGTATGCCACCCACACGGCAAGCCTGGCAAGCTGCTCGTGTAGTATTTGATATGCCAAATACCAGTAACATTTATATTAGGTCATTCCCGTGACCTAATATAATTGTTTGAGGCTCTTTATGTTCCTGGAGCAAGCGGATGCCTTTGGGTTCTACTAGCATGAGACAGGACATATGGAGATATTACTGGTGCCCACTCTAGCAAATAGATGACTAACGGGAAGATAGTGATAGTGATAGTGAAAAAGAAACACTGAGTCTTTACCAGTTTATTACCAGCGGTGTGTGTGCGTGTGTGTGTGTGTGTGTGTGTGTGTGTGTGTATGAAACTTTTTTTTTTTTTGGGTCACACCCAGCAATGCTCAGGGGTTACTCCTAGCTCTTCACTCAGGAATTACTCCTGGCGGTGCTTGGGGGACCATATGGGGTGCCGGGGATCGAACCTGGGTCGGGCGCGTGCAAGGACTGTGCTATCGCTCCGGTTCCTATAAAACTTTTTTACTGTGGGGAGCATGGGAGAACACACCTGGCAGCAGTCAGGCCTTATTCCTGGCTTTGTACTCGGGATCACTCCTGGGAGGGGTTGGAAGACCCTATGGTGTTGGGCATCGAAACCAGGTCAACTATGTGCAAGGCAAGCACCTTACCCACATTATTATGTTTCTGGCCCACTTACTATATTTTTTGCAATGTGTTCTGCTAATAATCCTTATAGTAAACTGTAAAAACAAATCACAGATGAAGAAAAGATGAGGTAAAACATAAAAAAAAAGAAGCTATAGTACATTCCAAATGGATGATCTTGTATATCCCACTTTACAGGCTCTTAAATGATGGAAAGACGGCTGAGACAGAAGAGTGTAGGGACAGCAGCTTCACTTCTCACCACTCCATCCTGTCCCTTGGTACTGACTTCAGCAGTAGCTCAGAGCCTACCGGGTCAGGCAGGCAGAATACAAGGGTCAAGTGGCAGGAATAAGATCATGGGAGCTTGGGGACCTCAAAGACAATAGGAGATGGGAGACCAGGCCGACACCGGTGCACACAACTCAGGGTGCACAGCCAGGCCCTGTACCATGGTCCAAGACTGTTGGCCAGGCCCTGAGCACTGATCCCACCCATCCCCACGACTGGGGGTACTCATCTATAGGCTCTTAAGCTAAAGAATCAGGGTAAAGAGAGAGCACTTGGATGGTCTGCTTTATAGCCTATAAAGGTTAGAACCTTATTAGCAGATGAGCTGACACACTGTGAATGTGCCTCAGCAAACAGCGAAACAGGAAACTCCTGTACTCTTCGACCATGAAATCACGGCATATCATGTAAGTTTACATCGAAGAATTTTTCATTTCTTAGCACAAGCGGAAGTGATATATGTAGCTACTAAGAATACAAGAAGCCAGACAACCCCCACTCCATGAGGCCTCCATTTTCCACATCGGACTTCCCCCTCGTCAGCACTCCACCCAGCAGACCAGCCTATCACAACCCGGCTCATCAAGATCCACCCTGCAGCAGTCTCTTTTAATCCGGCCCAGAGCCTCACAACAAGCCAGACGACCCCCACTCCATGAGGGCCTCCATTTTCCACATCCGGACTTCCCTCTCATCAGAACTCCACCCTGCAGAGCAGCCTATCACAGCCCGGCTCGCATGGTTCATCAATAAATGCTGGATTTTGAGATGACTACAAGAGTATGCTACCCGCACGGCAGAGCCTGGCAAGCTACCCGTGTCGTATTTGATATGCCAGATACCAGTAACAATTATAGACCTCATTCCCACAACCTGATGGAATGGTTTGAGGCTCTTTATGTTCCTGGAGCAAGCAGGTGCCCTTGGGCTCTACTTGCATGAGACAGGTCATATGGAGATGTTACTGGTGCCGGCTCGAGCAAATCGATGATGAACGGGAAGACAGTGATACAGTGAAGAATACAAGAGGTAGCTTTATCGGCAGAAGCCTTCCACTTGAACACAGAACTTCTCTGAACTTGGAGGTCAGAAATGTTCAAGGCACTGTTTCCATTAAGTTTTCCATTTCTCTAGGAATCCTCTAAACTACTCGTCACTGAGTATTGCAAAGGGTGCGAAACTGCTGTGTTTAGTCACACTGCATGTGCTGGTTGCTCCATCACACCAAGGCAGGCTTAAACAAGTCTCCGAAATGGCAAGCACATTTGAGGGAAGAGTAAAGGGAATTAGAATTGAAAAGACATTCCCCAGCTGTCCTAGCTCAGGCCTGCTCACCTAGCAAGCAATGGGCACTACGTGTCATTTCACAGTCCAGTTTATCTGCTGATGGCCCACCTCCTGCCAGCAAAACAAAAAGCAGGATTTTTTCTTTCACTTTTTTAGTCGATAAACTTTTGGATAAAAATAAAAATAAAATAAAAAATGAAATTAAAAATAAATATTTAAAAAAATAGAATAAAATAGGAGATAACTGTTATTGAACAAAACTTACTTAGAATTGTGAGGGGAAAGAAAGAGAGGAAGTAGGTGCTTGAGAGAGAACCTGGGCTTTTCCAGAGTGGACAGAGCAGAGATGGAGACACAAGCAAGAGCAGGGCTGGAAGAACAAGCCCAAATATGTGTTTTCTACTCTTTTCTTTGTTTTTTGTTCAATGGCATATTTTACTAAAAAAGTATTCATTTAAAACCTATTATTAAAAATACATCTTTCTTTACTTTATTTAAACACTATGATTTACAATCTTGTTCACAATACAGTTGTTTCAGGTATTCAATATTCCAACACCAGTCCCACCACCAATGTAGTACTCTTTCCACCACCAAAGACCCTAGTTTTTCCACCTACTCCCCAAGCCTGCTCCCTAAGCAGGCGATAATTAATTACTTTATATTGCTTATTACAACATATATCTCATAATGGTGTTGTTAAAGTTACGGCCTTTTTACTGAGCTGTTATGTGCAAATTGGGCCACCTGCATTACTGCTTTTGCTTATGGAACTTAGTGAGCTTCTACTCAATTTTCTTTTCTTAATTTATTTTTTAATAAAGTTGTTCATGTTAATTTGATGTATTTTATTTTTATTTATTTTTTCTTTTTGGGTCACACCGGTGACACTCAGGAGTTACTTCTGGCTCTGCACTCAGGGAATTACTCCTGGCGGTGCTCGGGGGACCATATGGGATGCCGGGGATTGAACCCAGGCCGGCACAGGCCGCCACGTGCAAGGCAAATGCCCTATCCGCTGCACTATCGCCCGCCGCCCTAATTTGTTAAAGACATTCAATATTCAACCCCAATCCCACCATTGCAACTTCCCACCACCATTATTTCCCAACCGTAAGCCTGCCTTTATAGTAGACCCTCAATAATTCATTTTATATTAATTGTTATATGATTTGTTTTTTTGTTTTGTTTTGTATTGTTTTTGGGTCATACCTGGCGATGATCAGGGGTTTCTCCTGGCTCTGCACTCAGGAATTACTCCTGCCAGTGCTCAGGGGACCATATGGGATGCCGGGATCGAACCCGGGCCGAACAGGCCGGCCACGTGCAAGGCAACGCCCTACCCGCTGGGCTATCGCTCCAGCCCCAGTTGTTATACAATTTGTAAAACATGATCAAGAAATCTCTCTGAAGAAAGTTAAGTGAAGATTGTTCAATCTTACCATAGTGCCACTAAGAATTTTTTCTACTGTCTTCTGCTGCCGTGGCCCAGCGCTCAGAACAGAGCCACGTGCTCAAACATTTGTGACTGAATCTCTCTATGTGCTTTGCAGTTATAGAGGAAATAACTTGAAAAAAAAGTTTTAATCTAAAGTTTAAATTTCTAAAGATTATGCTCTTGGGGGCTGAGTTGTTTGTGTGTGTGAGGGCCACATGTGGGCTGCTCAGGGACTCTGTGTGGTTGATGTGCTCAGGAGCATGCAGTGCCAGAGATGGAACCCAGGTCTCCTGCACACAATGCACATGCTCCAGACATCTCCCATCTCCCCTGCGAGCACAGTCTTCAAGATCTTCACTCCATTGTCAAGACAACAAAACCCTAAACAAATCCTTTTCTTGGGGTGGGGGGGGTGAGAGTCACAACTGGCCACGCTCAGGGGTTATTCCTATCTCTGCATTCAGGAATTCTGGCGGTGCTGAGGGACCAAGTGGGATGCTGGGAATTGAACCTAGGTTGGTCATGAGCAAGCCAAATGCCCTACCTGCTGGACTATCGCTCTGGCTCTAAACAAATCCTTAGAGGTAACACATTTGATGTCAGTGTTCTCAAATGCCTAGAAAGCATTAACAACAGGGGTCAGTTCTTTTTGGGCAGCGGGGTAACAGGAGCCCTAATCCCTGCTCAGGGACAAAGGTCCCATTCCTGGTGAATCTTGGTAAAGGATGCTGGTTATTCGACATGAAGATCCGAGGATATAGCACTGCTCATGTCCGCCAGTGCCAAGGGGTCACTTTCCCTACCCTTGCCATGCTCAGGGGCTTACAGGGCTGTGTCCAGTGCTGCTCAAGGAATTGCGTGGCACCAGGAGTCACCCCGGGGCGGCCACATGCTAGGCTTGTTCCTTCAGCCCTGTACAATCTCTCTGGCTCTGTCTTCTGAGTATTTCATTTAATCATTCATTTATTCATAAAGTATTTATTCGGTGACTCACACAGTCCAGGCAGGCACCAGAGACACATCACAAAAATGGGGCTTGCTCTGCTGTAGCTTCAACTCAGTGGTGGACAAACACGAATCATGAATTTTAAAAAAGTGAGCCAAACAGTACTGCTATTTGATTGAAAGGGGAGAGAGATTATAACAGTAGAGTTTTTTTTTTTAATTCTCTTTAAAGTTGGTAAATGAAGCTCTTGGACACAAAAGCTTTTGAAAAACTTTTATAGCTATAAGGACCAAATGGGTTTTAATTTGTAGAACCACATTTCTCAAGCATGTCTTGTAACAAGAGAAAAAGGAAAAAGCAGTTTGGTTTTTTCCTTCCCACCTGGGAAATAATGCTTCAATCATGGTTCAACTGACACAGAGACTATCACTCATTCCATTTTTGTGTGTGTTCCAAAAATAATAATATGCTTTCATAACGTTAGAAGTGATTAGTAGGTAATTAAAATAAATGTAAAGTGACAGAACCAAAAAGAAGGTGAGAAGCTTTAGAGAAACTCCTGCTAATGAAGCATAAAGCTCCATCATGACTCGGTTACTTGTTTGCAGTTTTTCCTGACCAAATAACAAGAAATTAATTCTAAATTTAATTAAAAAATGCTTTTGAAAAAATACAGTCCCACCCTCTCAGTGGTTTCATAACCTAAAATTACAAGTCCAGATCTATTATCTTTGCAAAGAACGAGAATCAAGAAGGTAAAACAGGTCAAGAGTGTTGCCTGGAAGAATGAGACAACTGCAAATTCTCTCAAGTGGTGACAAAGAGTGACAAAGAGGTGTTACTGTCCACAGAAGCCAGAGGGATGCTTTAGGGTCATGCTTTTCAAACTGGGTCAGGACACCGGAAGTAGCTGATGAAGTTCTAATCATCCCTTCTGTACATTAACGACAGAAGAGTCTCATCCCCACATGTCCCGGGCTTCCTAGTAATATATCTCACCTCTTTGCCAATTTTTACTAACAACAAAATAAAAAACGATGCTGCAGTCATATCGAGAAACGACTTAGACTATGGTTTGCTCCTTTTTAACCCTGATCAAGCTCTGAGGCTCAACTGAACAAATTCGTGGCAGAGGTGAGGATTAGTTAACATACGGAGGCGAAGTCTTAAACCCGTTCGCTCGACAGACTGTCAACAAGGTTAACAATATCTGGGGACTTTTTTCCAGCCGTCCACGTCTACTTCCCTTCAGTGACCCTGGAGGAAAAGAGGATGTTCCACTCTCTGCTGTGCTGTGAAGGTGATGACTGCCAGACACAGGACAGGGGTGCTTTGCCTTGTGCAAGGCCAAGCTGTGTTCAATCTCTGGCCCCCTGTATGGTCCCCCTAAGCCTGCCAGGAGTGACCCTTGAGCCAGGAATAAATCCCAACACTGCCGGGTGTGGCTCCCAAACTGAGAAAATACAAAGAAAGAAAAATGAAAAAGTGATGCAGTTTGTTTCAAGAAACAGAATCCACTGAGTCTGGAATGTTCTGGGCCTCGGTTTTTTTCTCAAGAGGGCTAGAGGTGAAATCACATCAGTGGGGTCCAAAGCATTAGATTCTGGGGCGAATTGGCAGTTTAGGGGCCCCAGTGAAGAAAATCAAGGTTGGGAGGAGCCATAGTGGAGAAAAGGTTGTAAAACACCGTTCTCCATAACTCTCCGTAATTCCACAGAATTTAAGCACAAAACACCAGAACGTAGAATCGATCACATCCCATTTACAACAGCTAAGAAGCCATGACACAACACGATTAAGACACTCGTCGAGGCCACGCCGGGAACCTGGGCTCCAGCGCAGAGGACTTGCCTGGTGCCCTGATGTTTCAATGGGCGTTATCTGTGGTTCCTAGTGAATGATTGTAACAAGGAATGGAAGCTCAGCGTGAGGAAGAAGAGTCTCTAGACTACTAAAAACTCTACTGTTGTCACAGGATCAGAAAGGGTAAATTTCCAGGAAAAATCTCTTACTTGCAGAATCTTTTGGGAATCCTCCATGCCATTTTTTCCCCTTCAAGAAAAGACTGCATCTTTTAACTGACCTGAATCATCTTTGGGTCAGAGGGATAGTACAGCAGGTGCGGTGCTTGCCTTGCACAGCACTAACCCCAGTTGGACCGCCAACACTGTATGTTTCCCTGAGCACCACCAGGAGTGATCCCTGAGCACAGAGCCAACAGTATGTCCTAAGCACTGCCTGGTGGGCTCCCCCAGCAGAAACAACCTAATGTTCACTGCAAAAATGAAGGTTATTCTTTAATGCGACTTTGCTTGCTCTCTGCAGGAACCGCCTCCTGGACCTCTGTCTCTCCCAGTGGTTTCATCTGCAGGCTGCTCTCTGTTTGGGGGTTTCTGCGTAGGCTCCTCTCTCTGGCTCTCCTGCAGGATGCTCTCCCTTGGGGGTCTGTGCAGCTCCTCTCGTCCAGGGCCTCTCACTTCCGGGTGTCTCTGGCAAGGCTTCTTGCTTCTGCTCCTCTCCCAGGACATCTCCTTTCAGGGAGCTATTCCTAAGGTCTTTTCAGCTCAGGGCTTTTCTCATCCGGGTTTCTTTACTCTGAACTTCTCAGCTAGTCCCTATCTATTTCCCCTACTTGCCTTGTTTCATCCTTTTGCTACCGTGTCTGCGCTCTATGAATCCCTATCTAAGACTTTGTGTTCCTCCGTGTTGTCTTATTGCCCGTGGTCCTAATACTCAGAAGCCCTGAGCTCTGTAGCCCTGTAGCTATGATGCCAGCCCCTCAGCTCAGACTCACGAACCAAGGCCTGTGGTTCTGGTGCTGGCCCTCGGGCCTAAGCATCAGGAGTAGCTTCTCCTCCCTGGTACTGGCCATCCGGCTCAGGCACCAGGGGCCCGATGGCCTAGGTGCTGGCCAGGCACCAGAGGCCGCTGCTTCTCTTAGTCCGGAAGCATTCCCCACCTCCCCAACCAGGATGCTCTCCTGGGGTCCGTATTATAGTCTCCAGCCAGGTTCGAACTCTGGTCTCAGTTGTCTTAACAGACCTTTAAGATCCCACATTTTTAAACCTTAACATATGGCGCCTTACCCTTAACTGGGTTGAACCAGGACTACAGTTAGACCCTTCCAACTACCTGAACTTCCTCTTCAACTCCTTCAACATGGACACTGAGAGGATTTGACTTCGACCTAACCTTGGTAATGGACCCTGAACTTTAACCTGAACTTTATGAACGGTTATGCCATAGGCCTCCCGACTTACTCTCCCTCCACAGACTTTGTTACCTTGGACTTATTATTCCCCACAAACTTGGTTACTTTACTTTGGACTTATTATTCCTCACCAACTTCCTTACCCATTTTACCTTATCTTAGACTTTGTTGCCACTTAAAAAAAAATTTAAAACAAAAAAGGGGTAAATGTGGGATCTTAAAGGCACAGTACCTCTCAAGGTCTGTAAAGACAGTTGAGACCAGGGTTCTGAACCTGGCCGAGACTATAAAAAGGGGCCCCAGGAGAGCACCCTGAGGGGAGGGCTTCCAGACTGAGTGGCGGCCCTGGTCCTGAGCCCGGATGGCCGGCACCAGGGAGGAGAAGCTGCTCCTGGTGCCTAGGCCGAGGGCCAGCACCGGAGTCTTAGGGATTCAGTGACACAAGACAGGGTAGCAAAAGATGAAACAAGGCAAGTAGGGAAATAGGGACATAGCTGAGGAGTCCAGAGAAAAGAAACCCGGATGGGAAAAGCCCTGAGTTGGGACCTAAGGAATGGGTTCTGAAAGGAGATGTCCTGGGAGAGGACCAGAGCATGAAGCCTTGAAGAGAGACATCCTTCAATGAAGTGAGGCCCTGATGAGAGCCGCCCCCCCAAAAAGAGAGAGCATCCTGCAGGAGAAGCAGAGAGAGGAGCCTACACAGAACCACCCCCTCCCCATGAGAGAGCAGTCTGAAGGAAAAGCCGCTGGGAGAAAGACAGAGGTCAGGAGAGGTTCCTGCAGAGAATAAGCAATTGATGAAGCAAAAATAACATTGGGCCGGAGTGATACCACAGCGGGTAGGGCGTTTGCCTTGTATCGCGGCCGACCTAGGTTCCACCCCGGCATCCCATACGGTCCCCGAGCACTGCCAGGAATAATTCCTGAGTGCAGAGCCAGGAGTAACCCTGAGCATTTCTGGGTGTGACCCAAAAACAAACAAACAAACAAATAAATAAATACAATTAAAAGAAACAAAATAACATTAAAGAATAACCTTCAGGAACATGTGTGAATAAAAGTCAAAAGGGCTGATACCAACCTAGAACTGAGCATTAAATACAGGCAAAAATAATGCACATGATGGCTTCCAAGTGTCTGTAGTGCAACCCACAATGTGTAGGAGAAGGAAGGGAGAGAGAGGGAGAGAGAAAAGAGATAAAGAACCTGCCATTTAGGCAGGCTATGGGAGGGGGAGGGAATTGGGGACATTGGTGGTGGGAAATGGGCACTGGTGGAGGGTGGGTGCTGGAACACTATGTGACCGAAACCTCCAAACATGAGCAACGTTGTAATTGTATATCTCACGGTGGTATAATATAATGTTTAATTAAAACAAAAATTAAAAAAAAAAAAAAAGAATAACCTTCAGAAGCCTCTAGCCTTGCTCGTTTTCTGTCAACAGGTCAGGTGGAACAGTATTGGCCCTGGACACAGGCAGGGGCCCTAATGGACAGTGAGTACTGTGGGGACCCAGCTGGGCCCTGGCTTCTGCTGCCATGGTCACCCCCTGGAACCCAAGCAATATTAAGGCTATGGAATCCACAGGAGGTCCCTTGAGCCTGGGACCTTGGGATCTCCCGAGTGGGGAGCCACAATCCCCTCCTATACAGTTATTTTTATTTTTTTTTTTTTTTTTTTTCATGGGACTTCTAATTTTTTAATTTATTTTTTTTTAATTTTTTAATTTTTACAATTACAAAGATATACAATTAAAAAGTTCATATTTGGGTTTTGGTCATACAGTGTAGCAGCACCCATCCCGCCACCAGTGCCCATCTCCCACCACCAACGCCCCCGGTTCCCTCCCCCTCCCCCAGCCCTCCTCCATGGCAGGTTCTTTATTTCTTTCCATTTCTCTATCTTTCTCTTTTCCTTCCTCTCCAGACTATGGATTACAGAACATACATTAAAGGGTTGTCATGTGTATCCTTTTGCCTCTATTTAATGCTCAGTTCTAGGTTGGCATTAGTACCCTCACAATTGTTAGCACACTGTTCCATTTTCTGTCTTACCTAGCCTCTGACTCCCACACGTTTGTGATAATTTCCACATTTGACAGGACCTCCTGATGTTTGTTTCACTTGACCTTGGATATTGGTATCATAATATGTACCTATATATTTATGTTATGCAGATAAATGCAGTCATTCTGTAACTGTCTCTCTCCTTCTGGCTAATTTCGCTCAACATAATCTTCTCCATGTCCATCCATTTGTAGGCAAATTTTTATAACTTCATTTTTCCTAACAGCTGCATAGTATTCCATTGTGTAGATGTACCAAAGCTTCTTTATCCAGTCATCTACTTTCGGGCACTCAGGTTGCTTCCAGATTCTGGCTATTGTGAATAATGCTGCTATGAACATAAAAGTAGGGATGGTGTTTCCGCTGCGTATTTTTGGTTTCCCAGAGTAGATTCCCAGGAGTGGTATGGCTGGGTCAAATGGGAGTTCAATTTCTAGTCTTTGGAGGAATGTCCATATTGTTTTCCAGAAAGGCTGTACCAGCCGGCATTCCCACCAACAATGGATGAGTGTCCCCTTTTCCCCACACCCACGCCAGCACTTGTTGTTCTTGTTCTTTTGAATATGTGCCAGTCTCTGTGGTGTAAAATGGTATCTCATTGTTGTTTTGATTTGCATCTCTCTGATTATTAGTGATGATGAGCATTTTTTCATATGTTTTTTGGCCATTCGAATTTCTTCCTTGCTGAAGTTTCTGTTCATTTCTTCTCCCCATTTTTTGATGGGGTTGTTTGTTTTCTTCTTGTAAAGTTCTACCAGTGCCTGATATATCCTATACAGTTATTTTTAAGTCTTAACACTAAGGAACTGTCCAGATCATGACACTTAGGGGGCCCAGGCAGCTGGTTCTTATGTCCTCGTACACCCTGCTGCCAGCATAGGGGTTAAACAGCCAAATACAAGGTGAACACTCAAATAAGCTTCTTAGGTGGATCTAGACAGCCAGCCCCAGCTAGGGACAAGCTGGGTGAGTGCAGGAACCAATCTCTTTGCCTTTTGAGTCTTACATTTTTCCAGTGAAACTTGGAGAGTTTGGGGTCCAAGAAATAGATAAAGAGCCGCAACACATGTCTTGAATACAGGAGGTCCCGGTTCAATCCTGCGCATCTTGTGGGCCCCTGAGCACTGTCAGGAGTAATCTCCAAATCCCAACTGGTTTGATTTGGGAGTCCCCAAATCAAAAACAAAACAAAGTGTGGCTCATCAGGAAGGAGAGAGGACTGAGTTATCACATCTAGTTTTCATTTACTTTACCTATTTCACACTTTTAGGTAAAATATGGTCCTAAAGGAAGTGCTTATATTCACAAACAAAAAAATACATCTCAGTAACAGCTATGCCCCTGAAACCTAATTTTTACTATAACTCGCGACTGCCATCTGCTGGAAAAACACCAAATTCCTATTTCAATTAAAAGTTGGAAGAGATAAGATTTTCAATAGTGTCATTGAAAATCACACCCAAAAGTTATTATTATTTTTTGAATGAAGAAGAAACGAACCAACAAAAATCCAAATAACCAAAAACTCATGGAGAGACTCTGACACTAATGCACCTTTCCTAAAGAAATACTGAAATGACTTCCTTTAGTATTTGCATAATACTATGCGAATTTCCGACAAGAAGCTAAAGCTAGAGAACAATAGAGGGACTGGAGATGGGGCTGAGATACTTCTTATGAGTGAGACCTTGGGTTCAGTCCCTGGTACCACATAACAGACGCATGCAGTAATACTATGCTCAGAACTATGCTTCTCAAACCTGTGAAACAAAATCTAGAAAACTAAAATTCTCAGAGTAAAATGCTTGCTGTTATAAAAATTCAACTTCAGAATTTTCTGGAGTGTGCTATCAGTAGAAACAAAATTTAATATTTAGAATTTTTCAAATATTTTTTATTGCCACTTATATATTAATTATCTTACTAACATGGGTAAGAAGGCTGTATTTACATTCTCGCTTTACTCCAAGAGGGAGAGGGTAAAAAGATTTCATCTCCAACCAAAGTAGTTATTTTTCTTTAACTTATCAAAACAGTAAAAAAGAAAGCAATATATTAAAAATCAATACCATTAGGGTTGGAACAATAGTACAGCAGGTAGGACATTTGCCTTGCATGTAGCCGACCTGTGTCTAATCCCCAGCATCGCATATGGTCCCCAAACATCGCCAGGAGTAATCCATGAACATTGCTGGGTGTGACCCAAGAAAACAAAAAAGAAAAGAACTTAATTAAATTTTAAAAAAAAGACTATATGAGTCTTTTTCCCTTTGGACTTTGGGCCACACCCAGAAGTGCTCAGGACTGGTACTGGCTCAGTGCTTGGGGAAGAAGGGAATCTTTCCAGGTTGTGTGTAGGGAGCCCTGTGGTGCCAGGGGTTAAACGCAGCTGGCCTCCTGCATGTGCACCAAATGCTCTGCTCACTGAATGCTCTCTCTGCCTCCCTGGGACTCTGGTTGGAGACATTGGAAGATATTATTAAGGTCATGGTCTCAGATCATTCCAGTGCCAAAGGCATAATCATAGTTACATATTTTAGGGAAAGAAGTGAGAAAAATTCACGAAAGTTGACTGAGAATAGAGCCCAACTGTGTGTTCCTCTTAAAATCAGGAGCAAGGATACGATGGATGGTAGCATATGTACAATGACAAATCTTCAAAGAATTAACAGGGCAAAGAGCAAACTAAAATAGAAGGGAAGTGTAGATGGTTCTGAATATTTACCCCTCCGGAAATGATCCCAGACTACAGAGAAGACAGGGGGAACCACTGACCATCACTCAGTCACATTTGATGGCCCCTGTACAGCCACCCGCAGTGACCCTGGGGTCAGACAAGAGGACGTCTCCAGTCTCCATCAGCAGAACCTCCCCTTTATGTAATCCTCTTGTGCTACAGCAGCTCGTGCCTCACAGAAAGTACCTTGTAGTCCTGTTGGGTGAGGGAAGAAAGCTCGCCAGCTACTAGGCATTAGCCAGCTGCTTTACAGCCATGCTTTTGGCCTGAATAGCCTTGATTTCTTTATCTGTAAAACAAGGTTACTTATAGCTATGACAGAAATACCAGATACACATGGCAAGCCATTAGCACCGGCTCACTTATTATGCAGGTTATTAGCTCGAGTGATACAAGCTGCCTACTTCTTACGTGAAATATCCCACACATTCATAAACCACAGGTGTGCATGCCTGTGAAAGTGACTGGACATGTGTGCCTGGGTGTGTGGAGTGAGGACATGAGTGATGCACAAGCAATGAACGCCACAGGCTAAAGGACCCTGGACTAGTGTGGCGCCGATTCAATGCTGGGCAGAGTGAAGATCAATGCCAACTAATTCAGGGACGTCCTGACAAAACCAACTGATGTTCAGACTTGTCAGTGCTGAGCCTGGAGGAGCCCCAACGTGGATGGTACATCAAGACATGTTGGATTTTACTCTGTGGGCTCTGCGGCGTGAGGGGGAGGAGATGGGCCTTTGCCCGAGACCAGTCCTGCTCCCGCCTACCTTCTCGATCAGCTCATAGCTCTCCTCCAGTTTGAGCAGCCTGTTGTGCAGTGCGGTGGAGGCCCGCTGGTACACCTCCCTCCACTCCAGGAAGTCGCTCTCTGAGATCTCAGCCACGGCGAAGCACAGCGTTCTGAGCCCTGCAACAGGAGGCAAACTCAGTCCCCACACGGAGCAACATCTTGTCAGAGGTCCAACATTTCCAAACATGTTTGATAAAAACTTTACTCTGGAAACACTGCGAAAGTCGCCATGACAAGCTGAAGTCAAACTCAAGTATGACAAAACCTTAGTGAACTATATATACTAGGGCCTGGAGACAATGCCGGTCATGCCTGGAATGTGACTCTCCTAGGCTGGACCTGTGGCACTGAAGGGGCCCTTTAAACACTATTGGGTGAGGGGCCTTTCCCCAGCACCACCTCAGGGGCCAGCCTAAGGCCACATTAGATCCTCAGACCATATTAGGCCTGTAGGTCACGTTGGCCATGAATTTTTAGTTCTGACTTCCAGACCTACTGAGCACCCCTTGGGAGGACCCACTTCAACCAAAAACATGTGCAATGGGGGACCACTGAGAGCTGAGAGGTGAGTGTCCAGGCACACCTCAGTGGCTTGGTATCCAAGGATAGCTCTGTGGCTAAGTACCCAGGGAGAGTTCAGTAGCGATGGACCAAGGACTAGCTCAGTGGTCGAAGTGTTCAGGTATAGCTCAGAGGCTGGTGTCCGAGGAGCACACAGTGGTTGAGTGCCCTCCTTTGAGGCAGGAGGCAGCAAGCTCAATCCCCCTCACCAACCCTCATGCCAAGTGCCATCCTGGTGGAAATCTCGCCTGAGAGTCCCCATGTGACAAGCCATGTGCGTGTGTTTGTGTGTGTATACTGCAAGGAAGTGTATGCCCCCTTGGAAGGATCACACCTAAGTGTGTAAGGACTGAATGTGTGTGTGAAGCCCCAGCAGCACTGCAAACCAAAGAGTGCAAGCACCACAATTACGTGTGTGCAGAAGGGAAAAGTTCAAAATTTCAAAACGTAACATTTCATTGGAACTGAGTTACCATGGTTAGAAGAGTGGTGATGTTTATGGTTTGGGGCACAACGTTACTATAGCTCCACCTCCACCAAAGTGTCCACGGCCCTCCCCAGCACAGTCCTTTGTCCATTCCAAGTGTGGATTGATGTTCTTCCGTGTTCAGTCTTGGCACCTGCCCTGTTTCAGATTCCCACTTGCTATAACCCATCCTCCAGGATTATAGGGTATTTTCTTAAACTGTAATCTCACCAGATTACAATGCCCGAAATCTTCCAGCTGTTCCCCAAATAAAGTCCCAGCTCCAGCTCACTGAGGTGAGTCAGCCACACCTCGGTGGTTTTACACATCATTTCCTGACACTCACTTCCAGCTGACTAGCCAATGTCTCTGACCTGTTGGTCGCGGCGTCTCCATTTCCCTGCTACCCGCCCGCTCCATACACACCTGCCTGCCTTGCACCACCGCCTGACCTCGCAGGCAGGAATGCCCAAATGCCCCTTTCGTATGAATGATAACACTTCAGAGCATTTTTCAGCGGAGTGTCTTCTAAACGAGCAAAAACTTCCGGAGGGCAGGAACCTGGGGTTCCTTCTACATGTAATCCCAGTCCTGGGCACAAAGGCTCTCTCCTAGGGATGCTTGTGAAGAACAGGAGAAAGGAATTGCAGACAGGTCCAAAGGGAAGCCACCTGCTCTCAGCTGACCTATGCAGTTGTACTTATCACTGCTCGCTCGCTATCCTTCTCAAGTTTGGGCCATGAAGGGCATAAACAACATCACGCAATACTCCCCAAGAGGCCTATGGGCAAGCAATCAGAGCAGGAGTTGGAGGTGTTCTTTTCCCACTGCCTCTCACTGACAGTGGTGGAGCAGAAAACATGTCTCTGGAGTGGAATCAGGCAAAAGCATTTGTCAGTCAGGACCAATGTCAGCTTGGCTCCCTGGAGGACAAGCCCTTCACTCCAGGCTGCTGACTCTCAGCTAGGGTGCTGGTGAGTTCAGGTCCAATACATGTGGTTGGAAATAGGTCAAAGCAAAGTCTCTAGGATGTGGAACAACCAACAACTGACAGTAGAATTTGATCCTTGGGGCCATATTCGAACATGTTTCTCTCCTTTGGAAACTTGGCTGGAAACGCAACCTGGGAGCTGCTGGTGCAGAAGTGTGGGTCAGCTTCAAGCCAGAAAGAAAGCGGGGAGAGGGAAGGACAAGCCCACTCAAGTTTGTTTAGGGGCCTGACCCTTCCCTTCTTTCCACATTTTTTAAAACTTTATTTAAATTAAAAATAAAGCATCACACTGGTGAAGAGGCAAGTGTTAAGTTGAGAAACCTGTACTTCTTTATTTTATTTCATTTTAGTTTTGGGGCTTAGACTGGCTGTACTCAGGGCTTGCTTTGGGTGGCTCTTGAGGACCAAGTGATGCCAGGGACTGAACCCAAGTCTGCTGCATGTGCCCCGCCCCTTCAGATCTCCCAGGGAAGGTAACCCAGCTTCCCACCCCTCCTGGGGAGGCACACCTGCTGGGGCTCAGTGCTTACTCCTGGCTCTGTGCTTGGAAGACTCCTGCTCCTCCCTGGAGGGCTGTAAGTGGAGACTGAACTAGCCCTGGCCCAGGAAAGTGCTTTACCCCTTACTATCTCTCTGGCCCAGCATATACTTCTGAATTCAAAACCATAGAGGATGAAAATGCCTCCCAATTCCCTCAAACTAAAATAAAACCAAGCAGTATCCTATGCCAGGCAGGGTGAACCAGCTCAGCAAGTAAAGTTGGACCTTAAGAAACTCAAACTCTACAGCCAAGGGTGTTTCTGTGCATGTTGGAAGTGTCCTTGTTTTCCAAAGCCTAGTGTTTTCCCAAAACATTCTGATCTTTCCTCAACTTTAAGAGGAAAAGGGATTAGAGGCCAGGCTCAAGGTTGCTTGAAACAATTCCAAAATTGAAAACTAGGACATAGAGATCCGTTTCTGGCTACTTTGAGTCAATTTAGGGTGAAGACTACAGATTCTTGGTCTGGAGATACTGTACAGTGACTAAGGCACTTGCATGTGACTGACCCCAGTTTGATCCCTGGTACCACAACGGTCCCTTGAGCACTGCCAGAAGTAATCCCTGAGCAGAGCCAGCAAGCAAAACAAATAAAACCAATGCTCTAAAACAAACAAACCAAAAAATCTCTACATATTCTGGCAGTGCTGAAGACTATTGTTTAATACCTCTTGTGCCCTGGACTCTAGGCCACGTCTCTTAGCCTACAGCTCTTTGTTCTCACTGTATGCTTCAATAGCACAGAGACAGGACTCAGAACATTCCCATGAACTCGGACTGATAACAGGCCTACCCTGTGACAGGGGCTCAAGAAAAGATCTTACATTAAAAGTGGGGCCGGAGCGATAGCCTAGCAGGTAGGGCGTTGCCTTGCACGCGGCCGTTCTGTGCCAGCCTGGGTTCAATACTCGGCATCCCATATGGTCCCCCCGAGCACTGCCAGGAGTAATTCATGAGGGCAGAGCCAGGAGAAACCCCTGAAAAATTGCCGGGTGTGACCCAAAAATGCAAAAAAAAAAAAAAAAAAAGTAAACTGAGGAGCCAGAGCGATAGCCCAGCGGGTAGGGCGTTTGCCTTGCATGCAGCCGGCCCATGCCGCCCGGGTTCGATCTCCAGCATCCCATATGGTCCCCGGAGCACCACCAGGAGAGGTTCCTGAGAGCAGAGCCAGGAGTAAACCCTGAGTGTCGCTGGATGTGACCCCCAAAAAGCAAAAAAATACAATAAAAGTAAACTGAACAATTACTTTATTGCCTTCTTCTTTGTTCATTTTTATAGAGGCCATGCCTGACTGAGCAGGGTTTGCTTGGACAGTGCTCTGAGTGGTCACTGGGGCCACACCTAGCAGTGCCTACGGGTCACATGGTCTTAGAGACTGAATTAGGGGTTTCCCCACAAGCAACACACTTGCTCTACCCCCTGGGCTATCCCCCCGTCCACTCCCCCTCAACAACTATTTTCATTAGTTCTGTAGAATTATTTTTTCTTATTCAGAGAATGATATTCATTTCATTTGTTCACTTCTTTCCTGCTACACTGCTCATCAGGCACAAAAGCAAAGCATTTACACGAAGTGTTTTTATTCTAAAGGGGACAGAGTGGGCATTACTGCAGAAACTCATAACTTAATCTCGAAAAAGATTAACTAGCTGAAAAAGTTTCTTGGATACCGGGTTGTGGCTGAGACCTCAGGGCTGAGGTCAGGAAGGGGCAGTTACGTCGCTGCCCTCCCAGAGCCCCCAGCAGCCACACTCACGCCTCAGCAGCTGCCACCATGTCTCTGGCCAGACTGTTCTGCTAGATATTCTGGCTTTTGGACATCTCCAAACTCAACAATGCCAACATCCCAGTAGGAGCACAACAGGTTGGAGGGCAATGTACCAACAAGTCAACTAATCTTTACTAATAAAAACATTCACACAGAACGCTTAACTTTCAACAACTGCTTAGTGACCTGTCAGACAAGGATTGAATGGCCCCATGAGATTCTGACTTATGAAAAGGCCATCCAAGATTATCCCTCAGCTAGGAGAAGAGGAAACTCAGGCAGGTTCCTGCCTTGGAGAACTGTGCATCAACTCTCTGATTCTCTGTGTTGACAGATGTCTGTCCCTCTCATGCTCAAAAAGTTCATGTTGCAGACCTACCCTTCTGGAAACTTCCAAATCTCTAATTACAGTAGATCCCACTTATCTATTCTAAGATCTCCAGGAAATGCTCAAAACTGTGAATATATATTACATAGCCCCACATTTACTATGGGTATTTTTTTTTTTTTTTTGCTTTTTGGGTCACAACCAGCAACGCTCAGGGGTTACTCCTGGCTCTTCACTTAGGAATTACTCTTGGCAGAGGTCGGGGGACCTTATGGGATACCAGGGATCAAACCTGGGTTGGCCATGTGCAAGGCAAACGCCCTCCCTGCTGTGCTATCCTGTTTTTTCACAACATATGAAATGTATGATAGTGTATAACTTAGACACAGTGAGACATTAACAATAACATCACAAAACATTATCATAATAAACTATATCAAAAGTTGTGTGTGGAATAATGGTAGGGCAGAGTTACTGGCTTTCTTAAAATTTTAGAAATATTGTTTTAGGGAAGAAAAAGTAATTTGTTTTAAGTGACAATTCAGTGGCATTGATGGTTGGCTCCACACTGCTGCAGTAAAACGGAAGTTGCAATACAATCATTTTTGGGGTTTTCTAGCCCATACCAAAGTATGTTTACCCACACAATGGTGTAGTAGGTTAGAAGAGCATTGTATCTTTAGAAAAACACACATACATCCGTAAATTAAGATGTACTTTTTAGCCCAAAAATGCTGCATTAGTCATATATTTGGAGATGGAAGATGTCATATTCGTAAGTTGGGGGGGAAGGCACTCCTTTAGCTTCTTCTGCCTCTGAGGGATTCAAGACAACCTTAAGATTACTTTAAAAAACCTGCCACGGAGGAGGGCTGGGGGGAGGGGGAGGGAACCGGATAATGTCAGCCTGTACTAGTCTAAGTCACATTTTTAAAAAAATTTTTTAAGTATTTTATTATACCACCGTTGAGATACACAATTACAAAGATGTGCATAAGATGTTCATATTTGGGTTTTGGTCATTCAGTGTTCCAGCACCCATCCCTCCACCAGTGCCCATTTCCCACCACCAATGTCCCCCTGATTCCCTCCCCTCCCCTAGCTTGCCTCCACAGCAGCTTCTTTATTTCTTTCCCTTTCTATTCTTTCTCTTTTCCTTCCCTTCCATATTGTGGATTACATATATACATTAAAAGGTTGTCATGTGTATCTTTTTGCCTGTATTTAATGCTCAATTCTAGGTTGGTATTAACACTTTTGACAATTATTAGCACACTGTTCTATCTCTGTCTTACCTAGCCTCTGACTCCCACATGTTTGTAATAATTTCCACCTTTGACAAAACCTCCTGATCCATGTTTCACCTGACCTTGGTTATTGGTATCATAATATGTACATATATATTTACGACATGCAAATAAATGCAGTCATTCTGTATCTGTCTCTCTCATTCTGGTTAATTTCACTCAACATGATCCTCTCCATATCTGTCACATTTTGATTAATACTGTAATATATAATCAACATATATTGATAATATAATGTTAATATATCTTATGGAGGTAACATTATGGTCAATATTAATCATTAATTTACTTCAGAAATCTGTAGATAAAACAATAAATCCCTTTTTTCTAGTTTGTAATTATCTTCTATTACCACAACACACTCACCTTCTGTAGCAAACTGCTCTAAATGTTTGAGAGTAATTTCTTTGTATTTTGAAGTTTCTGCAAGTCGATCATAAATGACAGTGTCCTGGAAATTAGAGAGAATACATAATTCACCAGACTGAGCAATAAGATTGATGTGGTGACATTATCAGGAACAAATAAGCATTGAAAGGAGTCATCTGTAACATCAGTTTTAGAGTACCACATATATCCTCCTAATATATCAGCATCTATAATGACATGAAACCCTAAGGCAGTAGTTTGATATTTTCATCACTCTTCTTTCTGATAAATCCATACGGTGACAGTGTTAAAAATCTCATCTAGCAAAACTTTACTTACCATGTGCTACAAGATCACCAGGTGCACACTCCCCCAACCTCACCAGCACCTGAAAGTACTACATTCACTGCAGCGTATCTACACAGGAGAAAGCAGGGCCAGTTTCCGAGCTGTTTGTGTCTGTGGCACCAGTGCACACATAGGACCATAGACTGGTGGTTGGTAGCTACTGTCTTAGAGGCTTTAAAAAGGAGAATGCACACAGTGGAGCTCTATGGGAGCAATACGGTATGTGCCCCGAACTCATTTACCATAGACTCTTTTAGGGTTTGCCAAAACAAAATAAAATTCCCCAACCCAAACCTCAAAATAGCAAATGCTGAGAAACACAGAGTTTAATCCACCGACAGGGGATGGTAAGTACAGTGAGTGGACTCCTGTCAACGTGTGCACTGCTTGATCACTGAGTTCTGTAAACTGTGTTATTTTAAAGCCCGGTTTACTTAGTCCATAAAATTCAATCACTGGATTATCTTTAAAAGTCCCTCTCAGCTTTATGTTTCGAATTCTTACTCCTCTACACATGGCCTATTATGGGCTTAGATGTTCTTCACCATTGATTTTACATTTTAAAGAGTTTAGTATTCAGCTTTCATGGTTTTATTATACCAGGAAAAAATAAATCATCCACCTGCAATTTCTTTCTCAGTGGTCTTATGTAGTTTGGGGCCTCTGATATCAGATTTGAAAGCAGACTAATGGAGTTTAATGTAGAACCCTTGAGAAAAACAAAACGTTGTGCCTCAGGACAGATGGAACAGTTGAGGTCCCAATTATAACTTTCTTTTCATTTTTTAGTGGCGGAGTGGGGATGCAGGGAAAGGAAACACTAATTCCCCCTCATCATCCCTTCCCGAGGATGGAAGTGTAACTTAGAAATGTCTTCTCTCCTCCACTTCCTCCTCCCCCAGAGACTAATGAAGTTCTCAATAAAATTTAAATTGGTCACTTTAAAACTAAGAAAACCTTTAAAAAACTTAAGACATAAAATCAAGGTGACAAGTAATATGCCTAAGGAGATTAACTCTCCATGTGGCCAAGGTTCTAGTGGAATAAGTGGATGCCCAGAATAGCAGAAGTTCATTTTCTGCGTCTGCAGTATTGAGAAAAGAAGGGGATAGAACGTGTCTTCTGATAAATGATAAAACAGGTTTTGATTTTTTAAAGTAATTTTGTTTAAATTATTTTGGGGTTGAGTCATACGCAGTAATGCTTAGGGACTACTCCGTGCTCTGAGAACAGAGGGACTACTCCGTGCTCTGAGAACAGAGGGAGTCACTCTGGCACTCCGGCATCAGTGCTTGGGGCAGGGGCCCTGTGCCAGGGATTGAATCAGGCATTCCATATGCAAAGCATGCACTCAGTCTATGGCACAATCGCTCCCACCTACCACCTACGTAATGAGTTTCGAAAGAGACACACCAATATCCCTGTACCTCAAGTAACATGGACTTTCACTTTTATTTTTTCTTTGAAAAAACCTGAATCACCTCAAAATACACAGTTACAAAGCTGGTTATGACTGGATTTTAGTCAATGTTCCAATATCCATCCCTTCAGTGTGTTTCCCCATTACCAAAGTCCCATTCCCTTCCCCCCCATTTGCAGCCTGCCTCTATGGCAGATACTCTCTCTCTCTCTCTCTCTCTCTCTCTCTCTCTCTCTCTCTCTCTGTGTCCCCCCGCCTCCCCCTTTCAGGCGCTTGGTTGTAATACTGTGTTTATTCTCTCTCTCTCTCTCTCTCTCTCTCTCTCTCTCTCTCTCTCTCTCTCTCTCTCCCTCCCTCCTCCCTCCCTCCCTCCCTCCCCCCTTTCAGGCACTTGGTTGTAATACTGTGTTTATATTCTCTCTCTCTTTCTCTCTCTCTCTCTCTCTCCCTCCCTCCCTCCCCCGCCTCCCCCTTTCAGGCACTGTGGTTGCAATACTGTGTTTATACCACTTCGCCTCTTTCAGCACTTAAGCTTTTGTCCAGAGAGATTTTTTTTCAACTATCCACATCACAGTGGCCTCTTCTCTGTCCTAACAGTTATCTCCTCAACTGGTGGTAAGCTTCCTACCTTAGACCAGTCTTCCTGGCCCTCACCATGGACTTTCTGTGAGCAAAGTTAAGAGCTTGGCATGTTAGTGGAAACCCAAAAAGGTTCCCATAAAGTATGTGAACCCCCCTAAAATCAAACACACACTGACAAAATTTTGACTGGAATTAGTGACCTGGAATCTTAGTCTAGCAAGATGAAAGTGGAAAATCCTGGTGAAGAGAATCTGCTGGTCACAAACCCCTCCACTATAGGCAAGTGGCATACAGCTTCATGAGCCAAAATCATCTTAGGTAGATTTTCACTTTAGAAACACTATTTTTCTTTAACCTTTTATAATGAATTCCAGTGCTGCTCTGTCTGCACCGAAGGTGCTTTCTCTGTTGAAGGAGATCTAAAAATATCTGCTACATGAGCGAGACATTGAATCATCCCAAAATTACACTAGTGTGCAATATGACAGGGTGCAACACAGCCAAATAAAGAAGGACTGTACAGAGCACTGAATGTAGGAAAAGGGATACACGATAACCTCTAAATGTATGTATTGCAAGCCACAATGTATAAGGAGAGAGAGGGGTAAGGAGCCTGCCATAGAGGCAGGCTGGGGGAAGGAGAGGGAACTGGGGACACTGGTGGTGGGAAATAGGTACTGGTGGAGGGATGGGTGCTAGAACACTGTATGACTGAAACCCAAACATGAACATCTTTGTAACTGTATATCTCACGGTGGTATAATAAAATATTTTAAAAAAATAAATAGAAATGCTCCCATATGATAATGGGTAGTTTGATAGACATAATAAAAAAAAAAGACTGCACAAAAGAAGATGCAAGTGGGACAAAGAGAAGCCTTAAAGAACAGCCCCTTTAAGCACTGCCATTTTTATTGGTTATCTTACCAATTGTGCTATAAATCAGTCAATTAACTTGAAGGAATCCAATCTTGCTGCCAGATTAAACAGGAAGAGACCGACCTGCTGCAGAAAAGACTGGGCCCCTGAGAACTAGAATACTTGCTAAAGACATTAGACACATCTCAATCAAGAGAGACCAGCATTTTCTGTTTGTGAGAGTCATTCAGCATTAGTTGAACCCTGCCTCCAACGTGGTGGTGAACCGCTAAGTTTCAGAGGTGTTCTTCTTGCATGTGACACAGAATTTTACTGAAGGCACTTCATCTGAAAATTTTGGTAATTTTATAGTCTCTATAGTGTCACGTTTATAGGTCAAAATTCTAATTCCTGCCCTGTTATATAAGTTTTGGGGCAGAATTTAAAATTTTGCGTACAGATATGAAGTTTGTCAGTTACTATGGCAGATATAAATTGTCTTGGGAGTAATTTTGTTTATATTTTTGGCCACGCGCAGCTGTCTGGAGGGCTTACTCTAGCTCTGTACTCAGGGATCCTGGCAGATCCTGGAAGGGAATATGGGACATTATGGGGTGCCAGAGATCAAATCTAGGACAAGTGCTTGCATGGTAAGCTTCTGAACTGCTGTACTATCTCCTCAGCCCTGTGAACTTTAAAAAACTTTTTACTTAAGAACGAATATGCAAGACATCCTCACTGCAGAAAATCAGTGAAAGGACAAGAAAAATAAGTCACTTATCCACAATCCAATTCAGTATATTCTAGATCAGTGTTCTTCAACCCTACTACCTGCGGACCTGCACTTGTCTTGCATCCTGGTCCACAGAACAGCAATTATAAGCAGGGTGGTAGACCAGTTGTTTCCAACTTTCCTACACCTATGGACTTGTCTATGGACCTGTCTATGCTACTTGTCTATGGACTGGTGGATGAAGAGCACTAATCTAGGTAAAAAATTTATCACTATCTTCTAAATCACTAATTTCACCCAGCCCTTCAATAACATCTCACTTAGAATTCACTACATTTACTAATGATTTTTTCAGATATATTTATGGTTTCTGCTTTATATTATACAGATCTTCCTCCCTCACCTGTATTTCTGTTTGATTAAAATCACTGCAACATCTTAATTATGTTAGCTCTAAACATTCTTTGCTTTATCTGGAGTGAATTCACCCTATTTATTTTTGTTGCTTGATCTCCAGTCACATGCATCCAACAATGGTTTTTATCCATATAATTTCTAGCACAAACTGGAATAAGATTTTGAAGCTATTCTCATGAACAGAAAGCTCACCATTCTTAACATTTCAAAGATGACCTCCATTTGACAGAAAATACTTGGCTGTCCCATAGCAACCAAACACAAGTCACTGCTCCCTGCCTACCAAGCCTACTTAGCTCAAGACTTGGTAATCTACCGTATTGATTTCCTAATCCCATTTTTTTTTCAGTTTTGAAAAGGCTTTACTATCCCAGGTTCCGATATACAATCCAAGAGCAGGGAAAACTCCAGACTCTGGGTTCCCATCTAGGCGCCAGCCATGTGTAGGCCAAGATGGCCGCCACCACGTGTTGAAGCCCAACAAAGGAAAGGACGAAGAAGCAAAACGTCAAGGAAAGCCAAAACGGCAAAAGAGGGCTACTCTCTTCTTACAGTTTATTTTATAGATAGAAATCCACCAAAACTTCCCAGCCTGGCCCATCCTGGGCTGGGCTATCTAGAGATGAAAACAGGTAAATAGCTCTATTGAAATGCAGCACTTCAGGTGGCTTTCTGGAGTTTACAAGTACCCAGAGCTGATTCAAAGCCTCCCTAGCAGATCTGGGAGGGGCTGCAAGCTAAGTGCAGATGGAAGCTAAATAGGGCATCACCCCCCAAACTTCCCCTGTTTAGTTTACTAAAATAAAACTGAAAAAAAATTACAAAATTTGGGCTAACACACACAGAAAATTAAACAAAAAGGAACGTTTCCAATTACAAAATGACCTAATCCCATTTTAATGTAAAAAATATTCGTGATTATTGTTTACTCTTCATACTATGTAATGTCACTGCTATGACTTTGGGTTAGAGAAATTATATTAACACAGGAACATACAAAATTGCTTTGTTTGGAAGACATATCAGAGATGATTTTCTACATGATAAATTACTAAGGTCTTTTTTAGCTGAACTCACGGTTCATCAATAAATGCTGGATTTAGAGATGACTACAAGAGTATGCTACCCGCACAGCAGAGCCTGGCAAGCTACCCGTGTCATATTTGATATGTCAAATACCAGTAACAATTATAGACCTCATTCCCATGACCTGATGGAATGGTTTGAGGCTCTTTATGTTCCTGGAGCAAGCAGGTGCCTTTGGGCTCTACTAGCATGAAACAGGACATATGGAGATGTTACTGGTGCCCGCCGAAGCAAATCGATGATGAACGGGAAGACAGTGTCATGATATGGAAAATTTGCTCTTGCACAGTGCCAACAGAGTTCTTAGACTGTTTATCAAATTCATTCTCTCTTCCTGTATCATCTACTTTTCACCTTTAACTCTCCTGTCTTTTTTATGTAATAGTGTCTTCTTATGAGATTTTCCTGGAAACTGTTTTTATTTTATTTTTGTTTGGGGGGCCACACTCAGTGATGCTCAGGTGTTACTCCTAGCTCTGTACTCAGGAATCACTCCTGGCAGTACTTAGGGGACTATATGTAATGCTGGAGACAGAACCAGGGTCAGTTGCATTCTAGGGATGTGTCATACCTGCAATGCTATTTTTCCAGCCCTCCCTAATGGAAATTAATTTATCTGTCTCCTGGTATTAATTTCTAGCTAAACCTATTAACTCCAAAATCTGTATATGCACCCTAGATTTCTTTCCCTGTGAAAAATCAATGCATGCCTGTCTCATGATCTAAATGTAGCTACCGGCTCTCTATCTTAAGTGGAAGTATCACTTAGTATACTGCCTGGTAATACCAGTATACCGCCTGGTAACAAATGATACCAGTATACTACCTGGTAATAAATAGAAACCCAATAATAATACTAGCCAAAATTTTCACTCATCACTTAAATATCAAGTTCTACCTTACATTCTGCTATCACCTCCCAGACTGTAAGTGGTTCTTAGAGAAACCTTGCTGTTTTTCACGTTCATGCTATCTAACTATTTAACCAAATGTCTAGCTAATTTGGAACTAGGAAAATGTGTGTTTGTGTGAGTGTGTTCACACATACACTACAGGTCAATATATGTGGACATCTCTGAAATTATTTTAAAATGGAGTACAGTGCCTTTATTTTTTTCAATGCTTTAATTCCCCAGTTTCTAGGTAGATTACTCAAAACTAAGAGAGAAAGGTTATGAAGGATATGGACACATAAGAACTATTTCAAATGGGGCAATTAAGGGTAATTTTTATTCCCTTAACACTGAATTGTCATTGGTATGTGGAAGAACTTTATAATATAACAATATTGCATCAAATTGTATCTTGTATTTACATTTCTTTGCTTTTTTTTTTGTGTTTGTGGGGGTGTTACACCCGGCAATGCTCAGAGGTTACGCCTGGCTCTGAAATCAGGAATTACTCCTTGCTGTGCTCAGGGGACCTTATGGGATTCTGGGAATAGAACTTCGGGTCAGCCGCGTGCAAGGAAAACGCCCCCTGCAGTGCTATCGCTCCAAGCCCTGTATTTCTTTGACTAGTCTTAAACTCCTAACAAATTCTGGGTCTTTTCTTCATATTTTTACTGTCCAATTCAAAGGCCAGTAGATAAAATGCATCTAAGTAAGTGTTAGGTGTTTCAATTCAAAATCAAAGAAATTCTAGAACTAAATTCATGAGACATCATGAAGTAATTCTACCAAAATGCTTTAAAACTGAAGCATTCAAAAAATTGCATTTCGATGTTCTAAAACCAAGGCATGAAGAAGACTTTCTCTATAAGATGGTAGGCTGGGGTTGCGTGAAGGTGGATAGGAACAGGAACCTGGGAACATGGATGGAAGGAATTTGACACTTGTGGCAGGATCAGTGATGGAACACTGTATGACAAAAGCCTAACTGTGATCAAAAACCCAACTAGAATCAATGATGGAACATTGTATGTCAAAAAGCCCAACTTTGTAACTCACAGTGCTTTAATAAAATAAAATTTGGGGAAAAAAAAAGAATTAAAACAATGAATCTGAATGTCTTAGTAAGTTCAGTTTCAAAACGGGATCCAGCAATGTTATGGATTATATTTAAAACTGAGTGCTCGCATATATATGTATACTGGATAGCACATATATATTTAAAATTGAAAAACTCCAAGTTGCTATGTTACATGATTAGTCCAAATAGACTAGGTAGTTAGAAAAGATAATTCAGAAGAAAAATTCTAATTATTCATTTTAA
The DNA here is from genome assembly GCA_021461705.1 of Cryptotis parvus. Lineage (NCBI taxonomy): Eukaryota > Metazoa > Chordata > Mammalia > Eulipotyphla > Soricidae > Cryptotis > Cryptotis parvus. Next base: position 239,117 of record JAJIBD010001705.1, read on the forward strand.
GAGCAAAAAAATGCTTTGGCAATAAACTTAGCTTTTCAATAACTATAAACATATTCTCACTAGGAATATTCATGACATATTACTATTTCTATTCATGTCAATATACCACTGCCAACCAACATTAAGAAATTTATTATAGCAAAAAAAAAAAAGCAAGACAAATAGTTGTTACCACATGACGAAATCATGCAGTGTTGTGGTCTAATCCCCGACCCCCATCTTTGGTCTTTAAAAAATTAGATTCAAACTGGAATGGATCACATTTCTAATATAATTGAAAATTGTATTTGATATTATGTATTTCATTTTCTTCTAACCAATTTTTTGTAACATAAACCTCAAGTATTATGTACAAAAAAATTGAATTATATAAATAACGCAGGCAAACCCTTTCAATGCAAGAAATTTACCCAGAAGGAATCCCACACTTCACCAGCAGGGACTATCCACTCTTACTCTAAAATGCCAACAGAAGTGGATGTCAGCAGCTTCATGCTAAACATCTGTGATGCATTTCCATAGCAGAATGCTTACCACACACATTAGAAACCATCATAAATCAAAACTGTAAAAGACAAAAACAAAAGCTCACAGCTCCTTTGCAGTAAAGTCGTAACTTCCCAGATGGAGTGCGGACAATCACAGACATTCTCTTGCGAGCACTGAAAGAAAGAGGTTCCCGTCATGTGTCATCATACTGAGAATATGCCTAGAGATGTCTTCCAGGCGCTACATAAATTAATACAGTGAAAAATATAAATGTGCCCTAATTATAAGGGCACATTTATATTATCTTTCTACACAAACACACAAACTTTGCCCAGGTGTCTCATTGAGTAACTTTGAAAGTAACAATAATTGACTCTTAAGTCACCAGGGTATCATCTGTTGGCCTATAGGAACGCTTTGCAAAACAACTTCCAGGTGTCCATGAATGTAAATACCCACTAGGGTAGATGAGAATTATGGGTCAATATCTTCAGGCAACAGTGTTGTCTTGCACACAGTTGACCCAGGTTAGATCCCTGGCATCCCATATGGTCCCATGAGCACCACCAGGAGTGATTCCTGAGTGCAGAGCCAGGAGTAGCCCCTGAGCATCGCTGAGTGTTCATCAATATATCTTTTAAGATAAATCATATGTTCTGGCTTTCATTAAAAACAACAATAATCAATTTTTACATACATACCTTATTACACATATAAGAAAACCCTTCAAACAGACTTACACATTCAGATTCTAGTTTTTCAGTGATTACTGAAAACCACTGCCAAGTGAAAAATGGAATTCACATGACAAAATTAAGCTAATGAGCAGAAATATTTTAAAGGTTTTGGTGATACTATTAGTAAAAATCTGTTAGCAAGCAAACATCTATCTTCCACTGCACTAAGGAAGATACTGCAGAAGGGGGAGAGAGAGAGAGAGAGAGAGAGAGAGAGAGAGAGAGAGAGAGAGAGAGAGAGAGAGAGAGAGAGAGAGAGAGAGAGAGAGAAAGAAGCAAAATGCCTGCCATAGATGGGGTGGGGGAGGGAACCACGGGACATTGGTGGCGGGAAATGATCACTGGTAGAGGAATGGGTGCTGGAACACTGTATGGCCAAAACCCAAACAGGAACATCTTTCTAACTGTATATCTCACGGCGATATAATAAAAATATTTTTAAAAAAATACTGAACAGAAAAAAGTGGCCTTTGGTTGCCCAGGACAGATCTTATGCGGAAGCAAGCACAGTTGAGCACACACTCTCCCAGGAAGGGGAGTGGGGAGAGGACGTCCCACCTATCACAGTTGTGGTACACACAGCTATCTTCAAAACTATTTTCACACTTACTGCAGGAGTCATACTTTGCTATACTTTGAAGAAAGCTATTTATAATTTGTCTGCAGACAAACTGAAAACCATAATTCAATGACAATTGAAAGCTACAATTATAACTAAAGACAATAAGTTAAATTTTTGTCTAAATAAATTTAGTTAAATAAAAAGAAAGTATACTTTCTAGACCTTTAAAAGAGGAAAAATTCGAAATAGATAGAAATCTCATAAATAACTGAATAGATGACTTACCTGGTGAACTCAAGCACATTTAGTAATTCATAGTGTTCTTCCTGCCCCAGCTATGATGAAAAGAAAGAAATAATCACATGAAGCTGAAAACTGGCATAGCTTCTTGGAAATAAGCACTAGCATAAAGTTTCAAATAATAACTTAAAAAATTCAACATAAACAAATAAGTCTCTTCTAAAAGAGATATTGGGCAGGGCAATAGTAAAGCGGATAAGGCATTTGCCTTGCATGGGTTGTCCTGGGTTCATTTCCCAGCATCCCCTATGGTACCCTGAGCACCACCAGAAGTATTTCATGGTTTAGGGGTATACGTTACAAAACAACTTCTAGGTATCCATGAATGTAAATAGCCACTAGGGTAGATGAGAATTATGGATCTTCAGAGTTAAGAAAAATTCATCTAGGGACCAGAGCGATAGTACAGCCGGGAAGGCATTTGCCTTGCACACAGTCAACCGGGGTTCGATCCCAAAACTCCTAACAAAGCAGAAAAAACTCTCATGCTCTAGTTCTTCTCTCCAAAAGTGACCACTTTCCATGCTTTCAGTTATTTTTCAAGCATATATATGTAATTACACCCTCCAAAGCATGATATAATATGCAGATTCTTTCGTTTTAGACATACTTCTTTTTTCTTTGCTTTTTTGGGTCACACCTGGCAATGCTCAGGGGTTCCTCCTGGCTCTGCACTCAGGCTCTGTACTCCTGGCTCTGCTTTGTTATGAGTTTTTGTATCCCTAAATCACACACATTTAATTTTTAACCTTCTCAAATACCAAACTATATTCTTAAAACCAAACGAAAAGTTAGATCCCAACACTTGGCGCACTGGGACTGAGATAGCCCTTTAAACTATCTGCTCAACCTGGTAACACAACATAATTTTGCAGTTTTTTATACCTTTGGAAGCACTACAGCATTGATCAGTATGTGCTTTTTAATGGAACCCATGGCACCAATAATTTATTGCCTACATAATAAGACGGGGCTGGAGAGACAGTACAGTGGCAGGGTGCTTGTCTTGCACACTGTCGACCGGGTGTGATACCCGGCGCCATCGATGAGTTCCCACACACAGCCAGTAATATTTCTTGAGCAGTCAGGTGTGGTCAAAAAATCAAAAAGGAAGAAATAATGATTGCCTACAACAACTGTGTTGTGCCTTTGTGATGAATTTTTATAGTCTGTATGTATTCTTTAGTGGCACTAGAGGGGACAGGCCTTACGTGACTTAACCTCTGGCGTGAAAGACTGCTATTGCTATCATAGATCCCACAGGCAAAAGGACATGGGTCTTTTCAATGTTGTCCCTTTTCTCCTAAGCGCAAGAGAAATAAATCCTCATTTATTTCATAAATGAACATAAAATACAGAAAGTAAATGTATGGAGCCGGAGAGATAGCACCGCAGTAAGGCTTTTCCCTTACTGGTGACCAGTTCGGTTCGATCCTAAGCATCCCTTATGGTTTCCTGAGCAACGCCAGGAGTAAATCCTGAGTGCAGAGCCAGGTGTAACCCCTGAACATAGCTGGGTGTGACCCAAAAAGAAAATAAATAAGTATGTCTAAAATGAAAGAATCCACACATATAATATCATGTTTTGGAGAATGTAATTGCATATACTTGAAAAATGGCTAAAAGCATGGAAAGTGGTCACTTTTGGAGAGAAGAACTAGAGTATGGAAGCTTCTCTACTTTTGTTACAAGTTTTGGGGCAGAATTTATAGTTTAAGGCTATTCACATGTATTGCCTGAGGAAAAGAAAATTCATAAAGAGAAATGACTTACTGAATCTATAATCACGGAGTCAGGGGTTCTCCCAGTGAAAACAAAATTCAATTGCTTGGCTGCTCTGACCAACGCCTCCCTCGTCTGTTCGAAAAATGGAGAAAAGTAAATGCATGGGGTCGGGGATGCTCCCAAGCACAAGAAAAACCACATTCCTCACACTTCATTTTCTGTTCAATGCTAAAGAGCTGCAGTGCTTTTGAAGTCAGATGACAAGCCACAGGAATGAGCAGAATAAGCTTATCATTCTGAGACACATGGAGATTCCTGCGCCACATTGTCAAAAAAGTCTAATGTTAGTCATATACGCTCAAGAAGGATCATTTAAATGCACCTCTTGTTCCAGCATATTTTCTAAGAAATCTTCTTAAAAATAAGGCCTAATGTTTATGCCTTTCCTCCTCAAATGATAAATGAAGAAAAGCTGAGGATTCCATTTAAATGGAGAGAGAGTGTGTGTGTGTGTGTGTGTGTGTGTGTGTGTGAGAGAGAGAGAGAGAGAGAGAGAGAGAGAGAGAGAGAGAGAGAGAAGGAGGCAAAGTACCTGATAGAGGCTGTCTGGGGAGGGGGGAGGGAAGTGGGGACATTGGTGATGGGAATAGGGGCACCGGTGGAGGGATGGGTGTTGGAACACTGTATTACTAAAACCTAATCATGAACATCTTTGTAACTGTATCTCATGGTGGTATAATAAAAAAAAATTTAATGGAGTAAGTGAAACCAATGTTTTATTTTATATATGATTTACTTTCTTCTCCTTGCTATAGCAAACCTTCCGAATGCTGAAGGCAGGGTTTCAGATAAGACAACATTCACAGATTTTCTATGCCAATTATGAGATGCAACATTGCTTTTCTTTTGTAGCGTCCCGGATTGAACCTGGGGCCTCACACAGGCAAGCGTGGTTCTCCCAATGTATCACATGCCCACCCAGAGAAGTAACACTTCTTACGCTTTTCAGGAATTTGGTGCATTTTTTCTATACACACAAGTGCTGATTAAGAACATAATTTGAAACACTTATAACAAAGATCTCCAAAGGGTTCCTTCTTTCCTAAAATCTTCAGAATTCCTCAAATGTGCATACCTCCTCCTTCAAATAAACAGAGGAGCTTCCTGATTATCATTTCCAAAAGTGGAAGCAACATTAGTATTCTGAAATGCATCCTATTCAGCAAATCTTCCTTTTCCTGTCTTTGCTCATGTAAAAAAAATGAGCTTATAAGTAATCGTTCATTTTTAGAATGCATAAAGGGAGAATTTATTCTGCACGTAGATTAGTATTCCATTTTTTTTTTGCTTGTGTGAATTTTGCAACTCGAACTTCCAAGTAATTTACATCAAAATTAAATACACAGGTTTATAATTTCAACATATCTACTTAATTCTCAAATTTAAGGTTTTTCTAATTAGTAAATCTGTTTCCTAACAACAGTTGTGCTCAGGCACTATTGCTGGCTCAGGATCCCTCCTGGCTGAGCTTGGCAGAATAATACGTGGTGACAGGGATCTTACCCAGGGCTCACACATAAATAATTCTTTGTTTAAAATCAAAACATTATTAGGGGGATAAAGAAACCATGGTGCGTATATATAAAATGAATACTAAGCAGCTGTAAGGAAAGATGAAATCCTGCAATCTTCTGGTATGTGGAAGAGGGTATCATGCTAAGTGAAGTCAGTCAGCAAGGCGGGGACAAACAAGATGATTTGTCACACTGGTGCGATATAAAGAAACACAGTAATGGAATAACAAAGGGCCAAAGGGAGCAGGTGTGAGAGTCGGCCTGAAGAACTGGGCGAGCCAGAGGGTAAGTAGGGTCTGTGCATGGGGGAACCTTGAAACAAGGCAGAAGGACCCTGACACTCTGGTAGTGGATGTGGAAACTGAACACAGTAGGCCTGAGGCTGTTCTTAACTACTAAAAATCATGGTGCAAAAAATAAAAGCTGGAAAAGAATAACTTGGTTACTTAGCTTTTTTGAGTTAAAGATTTTTTTTTTTTTTGCAAGACAGTATTAAATGTCAGACAATTTTCCACTGACAAGTACTTCAAAATAGCTGATCTATACCTGGAGATGCTGCTTGATAAATGATTTTATCCCCTTCTCGCTCTGGTACCGCTGTGTGACAAACTGCCATCATTGTAAGAAATTCACAGATTATAGGTGCGGTGGGCTGTAAGAAATAAACACACTGTTAGGTCCTCTCTCCGGAGCATTTTGACACTAATGAGAGTATACCGCTTCTAATAACTCTACTAAGAGTGCATGCACGAGGCGGGAGGGAGAGTACAGCAAGGGAGGGCATTTGCCTTACACGTGTCTAATTCCGGCATCTCATATAGTCCCCTGAGCATAGAGCCAGGAGAAACCCCCGAGCATTACTGGGGGTGGCCCAAAAACCAAAAAGAAAGGGAAAAAAGCCCAGGAGTGCTGGTTTTATGCACTGTGGGGAGTCGCGGTGGGGGCTTGTGAGGGCCCCCTAAAACCACCTCTCTTAAAATGACAATACATCTTTAACTAAAAGCGTCAAATCCTGACTTCATTCATTCATTCATTTCAAAACTTTGTATATAACAAAAAAAGGTATACACACAGTCAAATCTCTCTTCCAAGGACAGAAGAGAGATTCTAAAATGTCCACCTTGTTCTGATTAGATTTAAATTTTATTTTTGGGTTATAGTAGCAGTGCTCAGGAACCTTTCCTGGCAAGGCTCAGGTGGTGCTGGGACCAAACTCAGGTCAGGCATGTACAAGGCAAGTGACGTACTATTTCTCCAGCCCCTAGACTCAAATGTCAGGAATGACATTAATGGGGTTCCTCTGCTGTGCCTTTGAAAATACAATGTCAGTGTGATGACGGCAGCAGGGAACACTCTACAAGGCTTAGTCCTCCCTCTCTCCAAAATAACAATTGTAATCCTATAAATGTTTTACTAGATTAAAAAAATGGCCAGCTCCTATGCACTATGGACTCAACAGGAAGACATAAAAGTGACCCTTTTCACAATGACCTCAGAATTTATGAAAGAAACCAGACGCTTCAAATTAAGTATATTACCATCTGGCTCTGGATGAAAAGAAATGGCATTCAAATTAAAAATGAAGAAAAGTTTCTCTATGCCGTTGGAGTGAAAAAACAAAAAATAAAAGAGTAAAAAGTGAAGTAGTTAGGCAAACAGGAACCTTATTTGACAAAGACTAGAAGAGCAGACGAAACAGACTTGATCGCTGCTTGGCTTTGCCTCAGAACTGTGGGGGAAGCCAGAACACAAGTACTGTTTATGACTGTGTGGAAAGGACAATAAGAGAGAGAATATGCAAATGTTGGGTAATGTGATTTCAGCCAGTCTGAGTTGTTTTCAGGATAATATAGGATGTAGGCTCTATTAAGCTAGTCTCCCTTAAAACAGGGTGAGGATAAAGAAACTAGAGCACAGGGTTGATGTAAGCACCATTTTCACCTGTTTCCCCTGCACTATCAGGTACACCCTGAGCCTCTTGAGCACAGCTGGAGTGGCCCAGGTAACCCCCAATACTTCAGGGCTCAAACAGTACATTTTCTTTGGACCTATGCCTGAGCCACCAGCCCAGGTGGCCAAGAATCTCCAGAAGGGACCTCAAGTCCTCTGGGCACCCCTTGGGAGTGACCCCCTCCCAAAATAAAAAGAACAGATCCCTAATCATTAAGTGGGGTTCAAACATGCCTAACTTGAAAATGACCCAGAAAAGGAAAGAATAAATTATGCTTGAAAAAAATAAAAGGAATGCAGTGTGGACAGAGGGAAGGAAAAGTGAGCAGGTCTGCCAGGAGGGCGGTTGGGAGATGACCGTGGCAATGCCTCAGACCCTGGCAGTCTGGAGAAAGTGGACACAAAGTGAAGAGATCTGTTCAATATCTGTTCTACAAGTCTTCCATGACAGAGCCCTGGAGAATCAGTACAGAGTGAAGAGGGAGGGAAAAGGAGCCAGGAACAAACGTCAAGTTCCTGACAAAAGCGGGGACAGTGTTAACATGCAGACCTGAGAACACTGGAAGGAGAGGTAGGTCTGCCTAGTTCATGTTTTCTGGAAGACTGAAGAAAGAAAACAATGCCCAAATACCCATATGAATAGGTTCTGAGGCCCTTATCCTGGGTCACAGGTGGTAAACCCATCTGTGCCAGAGCGGAAGTTAAACTTTAGGGGAAAGACTATGAGTTCAAGTGTTGCCATGGTTAGAAGTAGAAACGCTGGAGTCTCAAGAGTTAAAATCCATCTGGCCCAGGGCTTATAACTTAGATTCTCACAGGAAGTCTGTGAGCTCCCTTTACAGAAAGATAACACCACTGGGTGTTCAGAGCTCCCAAAGAGCTTACACACATAGTGTAATTTGACCAGGTTTTCAGCCAGCTACTGGAAAAAAAAAACTTTCTAGAAACTAACTTCTAATCTTGATGATTTTCTTTGTTCTAAGTTCATCTATAAATCTCCTTTCCTAAGGGCCGAGAAGGCTCCTTATTCTCAAGCCCATCTCTGTTGACAGCAGAACAACTTTCTACCTTGTCTCTGCATTATTATTTTAATCTCTAACTGCTTTATCACTTAACTATTCATTCCATCAGACATATTAAGACTGAAGTGATTAGGAGAAAAAGTTCTGAGATTTGAACACAAAAAAATTATCATTGCTCTCATGGGATTTTAATAAGAGTTAGAAATATCTTAGGTGGAATGTCACTGTTGGGCGGCACAGGCTGTTCATTTATACAGATATTTTGAAACTGTGAGTCATTACACACAAAAGTTTTATAATTACTTATTACAAAATATATTGAACATACAGAATGATTATTTAAAAACTAAACTTCTACTAACTGTGAGTTTATGTTGACCAAGTAAAAATGGTTTAGAAATACTGAAGATTGATCATGAAATCTTTAAAATGAGCAATATATAAAAATAGAAGGTAATTCAGAGAAATGAAATATTCTAAAAAGGAAAGATAATGATTTTATGTCACTTACATGATTATTTTGGAGGTTTTCCAACAAAGAGGAATCACTAAATGTTCTTTCATCTCCAAACTGTGTATTCTGCCTAAACGAGTAGAAAGGAAGCAAGTTTATTTACATAAGCCTACCAATTTATTTGCACCTTGTTTTAGAAATAAATTCCCATGACTGTAAATCTTTTTAGGTTAATATAATTTTATCTGCATTTCTAAATAAAATAACCCAGATTTCACAGCTGAACCATAAAATATTTTCAAACACCATGAAGTAAGACAGACTTTCCTGGTACAATGAAATATCTTATTTTACACTTATAAGAATCAACCTATTTTGCAGTCACTTCACATTTGAAAAAGTTAAAAGAACGCAACAAACTGTTACAATCTCTTGCAGTTAATTTCTTCTACCTCCATTTTCCCCTAAAGTTTAAAAATTTTAAAGTTTATTACTATTATCGAAATACTGTTTTACTTTACCCAATGAGAAATCAAATGTAATATAGTTACATAGATAGTGCTATATAACTATCATATGAAACATAAAAGCAAAGAATACAAATTTATTCAAATCACTAACAACTACCTAATACAGTATCTATGGATCACGTTTTCCTTGTACATATGAGAACCACTCAAAGAGAGGTGTGAGGTATTTTGTGCTGTAGCTATTTTCAGATTAGAAAATACTAAGCTACATATGAATCAAATATTGTGAGAACTGCCTCTGCAATCTAGCTATGATCAACATCATGATCATTCAATTTAAGATAAAATCGCTGAGATTCTGAGAAAGCACAGAACACTGAAATGAAAATATCAAGCACCCAGAGTACAGGTTCAGTGAGATTGCAACCATAGTTTTTAATCACAATTTTTATGGTAAGAGTATATAATTATCAATTATTGTCAACATCAAATTTCAGTTTTTAAAGAATCACTTGAAAATAAAGGAAAATATTGAAGAAAAAGATTTGCCTATAAGTTGATAAAGGAAGTTGGGGTGTTTATGTGAAAAGCATTCTTTATTAGTATATATTAGTTAGGGCCACTAGTTTTCAAAATAATTATATACTTCATCTCTATTAGCACGTAGGAGTTAAAAATTCTTTCTAAAAAACCCCCAGGAGTCAGAATAAAAACATTATCATCATCATTCCTCTTTCTCTCACCCCGTTTCAAGTTTTAAAGTGGAAAGGGAAAATTTAGGAGTTTGAAGTAACTTAATCAATGATCAAACCAAAAATCAGCATGTATCTCCTCTAAGAACTGCCATTTCTCCAAAAAATTTCATCTCCAGGGAAGACTCTAGAGATAAAATTTCCCTACTATTAATATATTCACTAATTATATTTTCATTATTTAATACTTTACATTTAATACTTCACAGACATGGGGCAGAGCTGCTACTGGCTCTCCCTGTGCCCAGCTGCTCACGAGGCACCAGGGAAGGATGGCGGGTTCTAGCCCTGGCCCGCCATGCCAGCAGAGCCTTGCAACAAGCCAGATGACCCCCACTCCATGAGGGCCTCCATTTTCCACACCTGGACTTCCCCCTCATCAGAACTCCACCCAGCAGACCAGCCTATCACAGCCCGGCTCGCGTGGCCACTTGCGGCCACGCGGTTCATCAATAAATGCTGGATTTAGAGATGACTACAAGAGTATGCTACCCGCACAGCAGAGCCTGGCAAGCTACCCATGTCGTATTTGATATGCCAAATACCAGTAACAATTATAGACCTCATTCCCATGACCTGATGGAATGGATTGAGGCTCTTTATGTTCCTGGAGCGAGCAGATGCCCTTGGGCTCTACTAGCATGAGACTGGATATATGGAGATGTTACTGGTGCCCGCTTGAGCAAATCGATGACGGGGAAGACAGTGAAACAGTGATACAGTGATACTTTTTTCTAGTTAGTTGTTAGAGAAATAGAAACATCGAGGGTTATTCATCTTACATTTTACATGTAGAGGACCATATTGTTTCTAATGAACTTGCTACTCAAAGCTTTTAAACATCCAATGATATGTTATTAATCTCACCAGTTAATTTTTCATTTAACATATTTATGATAATTTATATCTTTCCAATATTTTACTATAATCAGATACACTGGATATACAATTGGATGGTTTGCAGGGATACAGTCACCTGACAATAAAGGGTTCTACCATGGATAATTTAAATGCACAAACTGAGAGCCTACTACTGAGAGTATCCCACGCACATGGCAGAGCCTGGCATGCTACCTGTGTTGTATTTGATATGTAAAAAACAAGTAACAATTATAGACCTCATTCCCATGAGCTGAACGAAGGGTTTGAGGCTCTTTGTCTCTCTGGAGTGAGCAGATGCCCTTGGCTATACTAGCACATGGCAGGACGTATGGAGATGTTACTGGTGCCTGCTCAAGTAAATTGATGAACAATCGGAAGACAAGTGATACAATTGAAAAAAAATTAAAAAGCATGAAACTAAACACAATAAACAAAACATAACTCTTGCCTAGAATGTTACAAAATGTTCATTTTCTTTTAAAAAATATTTTTGGGGGCCAAACTCAGCAGTGCCTAGGGCTCACTCCCCACTCTGTGCTTAGGGATCACTTCTGACTGGGTGTGAGGGGGTGCGGGGATCGAATCCAGGTCAGCCATGAGCAAAGCATTACCATAACCCCTGTACTAACTCTATGGCCCCACAAAAATGCTCACTTTCAAAGTGAAAGCAAACAGAATTAGGAAGCTCATGTCATTTAAAAATAAGAGCTACTGTATAAAAGGCAAGGTAATCGTTTCAACTCTCAGTTGACCAAAACTGCTTATACAAAATTGAAGCCAGAACCAACAGTTTACTAACATTTTTCATAGAAATGTAGTTACTTTCACTCACAATTCAACAAATGAAAATGTTTGTAAAAGATAAAGCTTCCAACAAAACAACAGTAAGGTAGAGAACATAGAATTAATGTAAGGAGACCTAGAAACGTGAAGACCACAACGTCATCCAATTCTTTTTGTCTGCTCATTTAAAAACGGATACATTGAAAAGAGTAATTTCCAGATCACACCAGAGGGAAAATCACCATAGCAAAAACAGAGAAAATTCAGAAAGCATGTGGTTAAGTCCATATTAATAATTTTCCTATATGACTCGTGGACCTGCACACACAAGTACATTCATGAAGGCAATGTGGTGTGATGATTAAAAAGCACAGCATTTTTAGCACTATTTAAGTAACATGGTTGCTGTTGTTTTCATACCAATGCTCTTGGCTCTGACTTAAGCGCACCTTTACCCTGGCCATTGTGTCAAGGTCTCTCCCCCACTGACTCATTTCTTTTTTTTTTTTTTATTTTTTTTTATTTTTACAATTACAAAGATATACAATTAAAAAGTTCATATTTGGGTTTTGGTCATACAGTGTAGCAGCACCCATCCCGCCACCAGTGCCCATCTCCCACCACCAACGTCCCCGGTTCCCTCCCCCTCCCCCAGCCCTCCTCCATGGCAGGTTCTTTATTTCTTTCCATTTCTCTATCTTTCTCTTTTCCTTCCTCTCCAGACTATGGATTACAGAACATACATTAAAGGGTTGTCATGTGTATCCTTTTGCCTCTATTTAATGCTCAGTTCTAGGTTGGCATTAGTACCCTCACAATTGTTAGCACACTGACTCATTTCTAAGACTCCACCGTCTGTTAGCCATGGCCCCTTTCTTTTCCTCCTGTGGCAGTGCTAGGTATTGAACCCACCTATCTCTTCTTTGAGAGGTACTTCTAGTCCTAATCAACACTCTCTACAGGAATATTTAATTCTTAAGAAAGAAAAAAGAGTTGTTATTAGGATTCTGGTCTAGTCCAGCCCAAGAACAGGAACAAATGATTTTCTTCAGTAGGATTGCTGTTTCACACTACCTATGACCAAAGGAATGTGACCTGCTTTTCACTGTGGATCAATTTCTGAAGACAATTACAAAAGAAGAGCTGTGGAAACACTGTGAAATGGCTGCATCGCTGCAGCGAGTAAATTACCTGTCAAAGAAACCACTCAGAAGACTAACGCTAATTTAGATGTGTTGGAACTCATTATTATACAGTCGTACCTGGAACACTGTGTAGTGATCTTTGCTGCTACAGCACAATAAACGCCACTCATTTCACATAAGGCTATAGATCAAAACAAAATGGGAAAATGAAAGGGGGCAGAAAGCACTACCCTTCAGTGATACTTTGATATTAAAACCCAGAGTAAAATGACTAAGGAGAGGAATCACGGTAATTCCCCTAGACAATCAAAGGATAACTAGCATCTGAAGGAAAAAAAAGCCAAATGATAGGATATGGAAAGTCCTATAGTTGGACCCTGAATATGGAACTATATTAAGTAGCTAACAGTGATATAAAAATGTCATCTGGGATTTGTGTCAAAATGATAGTAGGGGAAAGTTATAGATGAACTGAGATAGCTTGAGTACCTATTATGTATGCATGTGGATGGATAGACATACTTAGTTTATTATTTATATCTGTAATTTTCCACTATAAACATTAGGAACAATGAAAATCAGCCGTGAAGAAGTCAGTTTTGGAAATAATAGGAATATGAAGCATAAACATCCCCTACCCACCCCCATCTCTAACCTGGGAGACAATGGTAGATTTATATTTTATTATTATTATTATTTTTGTTTTTTGGGTCACACCCAGCCACGCTCAGGGGTTATTCCTGGCTCTACATTCAGGATTTAATCCTGGCAGTACTCAGGGGACAACATGGGATGCCGGGGACTTGAACCCAGGTCAGCCGCGTGCAAGGCATACACCCTACCCACTCTGTTATCACTCCTGCCCCCTTTTATTTTGCTTTTTGGGTCACACCCAGCGATGCTCAGGGGTTACTCCTGGCTCTTCGCTCAGGAATTACTCCTGGTGGTGCTCGGGGGACCATATGGGATACCGGGGATCGAACCCGAGTCGGCCGTGTGCAAGGCAAATGCCCTACCCACTGGACTATCACTCCGGTCCCCGTCCCTTTTATTTATTTTTTTCGAGTATTGGGGGCACACCTGGCAGTGCTCAGGGGTTGCCAAGAGCAACCCCTGACTGGAGTTCAGAGGAGTGCTCTCAGGAGTGCAGAGCTTTCCTGACTGCAGAGCTCCTGGTGAGCTCAGAGGAACATATGGGATGCCAGGGGTTGAACCTGGGTCAGCTCTGCTCAAGGCACGCTCTTTATCTTCTGTACTATCTCACCAGTCCTAATGGTAGGTTTAGCAAGTAAAGGATATGCTACGTTAGATAACTATATAGCAGCTGACGGAACTTGCCAGTAAGAAGAACACTATACCAACTGGGGAGTAAGTGACTACTGGCTGGGGAAAGACTATCTCTATAAAGTATTCATGTGACTATGCATGAGAGTAGAATTCAGACACCATCTAATTATCTTTAATGTCAAGAGAGAGTGTGAGAAAGGCTGAGTACATTATAAGCCGCCTTCACGAAATGTTAAATATGTGTATGTGTTTTGACAGTTTGTGGTGAAGAAGGGAAGCAAAATACCTCCAGGTCACAGATTTTATATCTGAAATTCAATTCAACCACACCAAAAGGTATAGTCGCTGCAGACAGAGAGGAAAGCCTTTCTGGATCTTACATTTCACTACGTTCTACTTTACCCACCCTAGACCAGCAGCATAAAGATGCCGTGAAGGCCCTGGAACACAGGAGTCACCCAGGATCACGCTTTTGGTCCTGCTTTCACTGGCATGAAGCCATGAAGGAGCGGCTGTTCACACACTCAACTGTCTCTCCAGTTCACCTCTCCCCCATGCTACCTGCCCGAAGTCAGTTAAATGCAGCTGCTCCTAGTATCTTCATGAAGCAAGAAACAAAGAGGAAAATGGCTAATACTGTAAGGATATCTCGCATTCTAAAAGCAGATTCTTTACAGCTTGTAGAAGTCTCGACAGAATATACCAAGTAACTAACACCTACTTCCTAATGAGGCCGAGCAAGGTTTTAACCTGTGTTCCCACGTTCACTGGCTATATATTTTGAGGCAAGTTGCCTGTTAGTTCCTTTGTGTATATTTTACCAACTTAAAAATGATCATCTCAGGGACAAGTTCTCAAATATGTCATCAGAATTGGGTGAGGCACCAGAGCTGTGGACCTACATGAGTTACTAAACTGTTTCCAGATGTTATTCTAAGCACTTAAACCAATACAGCTCAATTAATCGTCACAATTTCCTTAAGATGCTTCTACCAGACAAGAGCTTGCAAACAGAGAGACTGGGTGAGTGGCTTAAGGGCTCCAGCAGGATCAAGATGGTACACTTGTATGGTCAGAATCCAAAGTGCATTCTTGACTAGGCTATAGCAGCTACGGAAATAACCGTTTCCTCATATTTGCAAGCCTCCAGGCCAGCTACTGATAAAAGGGATATCAACACGAATTCATTTATTTAAAATAAAGCTCATTTTATTATGACAGTGGGAAAAGCTTTCCCTGTTAGATTAAAAAATTCTTGTTGGAGAGTGTTCTTCGGGATGACTGCATACTTTTACATGCAGGTGGCTGGTTTTAAACTCTGACACTGTCCGGTCTCCTGAGCACCATCGCAAGTGACCCCTGGACACTAAGGCAGGAAAAGCCCCTGAGAGTTGCTGGGTGTGATGCAAAAGGAAAAAAAATTAACATCTAAGTTCATATGTAACTACAAGAACAACATACCCTTTATAATAGCATGCATACGTGGGGAGAAGGGGGTGTTGTAATTTGCTTGGTCTAGAATATCAAATAATCAGAATTTCCCAAAGGGCGTTTCACTAAAAGAACTAATTAAACAAACATTTTCTCTTTCCTACAGGAAAGTCAAGAGGCAATTTCTATTCAAAGATTTTTTGGGGGTCACCCAAAAATCAATGGTCAGGCTCTGCACTCAGGAATTACTCCTGGAAGTGCTGGGGGACCATATGGGATATCTGGAATTGAACCCAAGTCAGCTGTACCCCAGGCAAATGCACTACCCACTAGACTATTGCTCCAGCCCCTCAAAGTTATTTTAAATGGCCCAAGTAAATAAACAAGTTTTAACATTTCCATCTAATCTTAATAAAAATGTGATAATGTAGTTTCCTTCTCTTATAAAGATTTCTTAGAATAATGCCAATTAGTTCCGTAGTAATGAAGATCTTAAAGTTAACAGAACCTCGACAATATGGAAAAGCAACAAATAAAAAGATAATAAAAAATTTTGACTACATTCTCAAAGGAATAAATAAAAGTGAGTATCTATACTAAGAAATTGTATTATCCACCAACCTCAAGATGATTTAGCATACTAAAAAATCCTTAACATTCTTCAGTGTGTGTGGGTGTCTCAAAGTCTGACCCTCCAGGCCATTAGCTAAAGTGTGCTTTGACTCACCAGGCCCAGAGGAACCAAACAATTCAGTCATTAACCTAGGCTGCAAGGCTAACTGCGAATAGTTACCAGGGCCCTACTTGATTAAAATAAATTACATTTGGAAAGTATTAAGCATTACTGAGCACCCATGTATACTGAATATGGGTTATTTCATAAATCACACACGCAACCTAAAAACCAAAAATGACCATTTAAATGCTACAATATTTTTTGCATTAAAGAAATGTTTTTTGAAACTGAATTAGCCACCAAATCAGAATGAATTCTATAAACTTAAACTTCTCTAACAAAAAATGCAAATTTCTGGAGGGTATTTTAAGGTAAAACAAACCAAATCACCCAAAGTACCAAAACTGAAATGATGAAATGCCATTTTTAGTAATTATAACATCAATTAAAGGTTAGTCAATTCTAATTATTGGTAGCAAAGTTTTCAAACATTCTCCCTCAAGCATTTTATTTCCTAACCTTTAAACAGAGCTAGTAAATTAATAAAACATTCAGGTTAGAACGTTCTTCCAGCATGATCTTTTTGAAACTTGCAAAGTATGCGAGGAGAGCCAGCAGGTGTCAGTGTGGAGCTGAAAGCCCAAGAGAGCTTCTGGAGCTAGAGCTGAAACCTCGGGCAGTCCGCAGCCAGGGTCTTCACATGCACCACCGAGCTCTTCACTACTTCACTACAGACACGCAGTGGAAGCCTTGAGCAAGCCGAGACTTTCTAAGCCCCAATGCTATTCAAACGCCTAGCGTCTTTTCAACAGAAAATCATGGGTATTAAACGGACCTGAAGCAAGACCTATTTTATACCATTGTTATCCTACTTGACTGGTAATGCCAGTCCCAAAAGTAGTGAAGTGTATCTAGCAAAATGAAATCGATAAAATGCAAAACATTTAAAGAAACCAAGGAGACAGAAGGTGCATGCAGCTTACCATTCGTCAGGAGAGCAGCCATAATCCTCAGGTTCTGGGACATGGCTTCAGAAGCAAGAGAAGGGGTAGAAATAAACAATCACAGGGAGGCTGGGAACTTAAAATCGTGAAGAAGGAAAGTACTCAAAGATGGACTTTGAAAAGTTAAGAAAATGATCTTTTAGTTGATTCTGAAAGAATGGCAGTTAGTATAGTAAGTAGAACATGATGATTTAAAGCAACTAAGAAGGCTTACAAAAGTTATTCAGCAACTGTATTACCAATTTGCCTTTTCTCCATGAAAGTTACTAATTTTCCACACTCAAAATAATCAGTTTCAGTAGGAAATATTTGAATTTATATTTAAATACATGCTTAATTGACAGAAAATTATTTATGTTATCTTCAGAATAAGGTGCTTTAATGAAACAAATATGTTAATATCTAGAATAAACTATCGGTGATAAAAATGTGCTCATCTTAGAACTGATGAATCTTTAAACAGGTTATTAAACTAAAAGCTACTTACAATTCTCACGTGAAAAAACATTTTTAAGAAACTTCACTTAAGCAACAATTCACTTATTAAGCCATCTGTTATCTCAAACAGGAGACATGTTCATCAATAAATGCTGGATAGCTCAATTAATTGAGCACTAGGAAAGCTTGATTTGAGCATTACTTTTATTTCAACCTTCTGGTCCTGTTCTCAGCAAGAGGGACCCGCAACAAATAAATGAGCAGACTTCCTTTCAATTAGGTATTTCTTCAAAAATGTTCAGTTGTTCTAGCTTTATTAGCATTAACTGACATAAACATTAGGTGACTTTAGGTTGTATATAACAAGTTAAAGTTTACATTTGGCAAAATGATGATTCTCCCACATATAGTATTACTCAATCCTCCATCCTATCACATGTTGACTACTCACTTGCTAGTTCTGGGTGTTTTTTTTTATTACTAATGAGGGACTGTTTTACTCCTTCCTATAAGCCTTTTACAAATGTTTATGCTAGGGATCTTTTGTATAAGCAGAAAAAGATAGTTGAGCATTGCAGTTGTGAGTTATTTAACTCTTAAATTATTTATTCATGGGTTTCTGTCATATTTTCCAACTATACGCCTCAGTGCCATTTAGACTGAGTTTAATTCCTTTTACTCCAAGAGGAGGGTTCTCTATATGGGACTGGATAGTACTAGGAAAAGAGTTCACCCTGGCTTCGAAAGGGGACAACTTTTAGGGTAAGCCCTGCTCTGACCCAAAATTTAGAGCAAGGTCAGAACAGCTCTGCTTTGACCTACAATAAGCAGTGATTTGCTTCACAGCTAGAGAAGAGCATTTAGGACTGTTGTTGGAGACAGGACCCTGAGGCGGATTGGACATGATCAATCTGGCAAGGAGAGCATAGTCTACATCATATGACGTGATCCCTCCAGGAAAGATCAACATATGGGTTTAATCCTGGGTGTAGATATATGCCTGTCTCTCTTACTGTGTTTATACACAATAACTAGAAATATAATTGAAATGAAATGATTATTTCAATAATCATTGAAATAGGCCTAGGAGAGAGAAAAGTGTCTCATTAGCTCTGGGAAGCAGGGGCATGCCCCCCCCACCCCCCCCACCCCGGGGATTTTGCACCAGTAAGAGGAAGCCAGATTCTACCTTATTGTTTTACTTTGGTTACAACCTGTCCTCTGTCTCTGCATAGGATTGATTCTAGCACTTTGGGGGTCAGAGTGTGTGTGGTGGTTGATGTGGAGTGAGGTGGGTGAAGAAGTAAAGCCTTGGTTTTTCTAGACTGTGCTCATGATTCTTTGCTTATGACCAGAGGGGATGGTCGACAACTCTGAATGTGACCAGGGAACCTAACGGAACCAATACTTTGGGATACCCAACAGCCCCAACAATCACGTATTGTCATTTTTTTTCATGATGAAAACATTTCAGGTCTGCCCTCTTAGCAAATTTCCATTTTGCTTGTTATATCTAACCAGTCAACATTTTTTTCTTAGATTAATTAGATGTAAAGGCACAAAAAATGTAGAGTTCAGGGCAAATGCAAAAAAATAAAGGTTATTTGGACAGATATACAATAAATGGTCTTGAAATCTTCTGAAGGACTTTTTACTTGTTTTTTTTTTTTTTTTTTTTTTCTTTTTGCTTTTTGGGTCACACCCGGCAATGCTCAGGGGTTTCTCCTGGCTCTGCACTCAGGAATTACTCCTGGCAGTGCTCGGGGGACCATATGGGATGCCGGGGATCAAACCCAGGCCGGCACAGGCCGGGCAGCAAGGCAAACGCCCTACCCGCTGGGCTATCGCTCTGGCCCCGGACTTTTACTTGTTAAGTTTCCACCCCACTCTTCTCTGCTACCACACTGGCCAGAATGTGGGAATTCATTAAAAAAGAATCTCTTAAGTTCACAGCACTGAGCTGCCCCCAGACCAACACCCACTACTTTTCTTCAATCACATTGGAGGGGCTCCCACTGCTCATCAAACACTGCCACTGAAGCTCTGTGCTGAGACTCTACCAGCTACCCCAGATGAATGGTGGGAACAGCCCAGATCTCACATCATGAGACCCATTTACAGCTTAAAAGCTACAGTGCTGAAGGCTCCGGACCCTCTCCCCAGGTCTGGTCTAGCCCTGAGCTAGAGTCTGAGCACTGTTCCTGATGCTGAGCATCAGAAGATCCAGAGCTCATTACTGAAACTGTGTGCATGAGCTGCTCGCACAGGTCTGGTCTATACACACTGTCTGGTTATTTGTCTTTGCATGTCAGAACTGTCATATCTGCTGGTAAATTCTTCACTCCACCAAAATCCTCTTTAGATCTCAGTTTCATGCATCACTGTCTCAAGAACTAGTCCCTCAACTACCTCATTAGATTAAACCCCAATGCAGACCTTATAGATCTTTGTACTGTTGATATGTGTGTAGAAGCATTATTTAATTATCCTCTATATTCGCTCCCAATTAAGATGATAAAATTTAGAAGAGATGGAACCAAGTGAAATTTCGCTGATCATATGCTTATCATCTAATGGAATGTCACATGCCTGGAAGGAAATAAACATTATTTTAATGATAAATGCATGGTAAAAAAGTGAATGGGAAATAAAGGAATGATGTTTACTGCTTGTCATGGTGCACTGTAAAATTAATTTGCTGGTTAAATCTATACCTTGGGGCTAAGTTATTTTGATAATTATTAGGTCCCCATGGTGAATCTCTTCTTAGTCTTAATATTT
Organism: Cryptotis parvus; assembly: GCA_021461705.1. Taxonomy (NCBI): domain Eukaryota; kingdom Metazoa; phylum Chordata; class Mammalia; order Eulipotyphla; family Soricidae; genus Cryptotis; species Cryptotis parvus. Next base: position 259,579 of record JAJIBD010001705.1, read on the forward strand.
TATATGTTTATTTTACTCATTTTCTGGTGTGGAAGGCAGCTGTACTCAAGATTTATTCCTGCCTCTAAACTTAGGGACTGTATTGGGAGCCGGGAATAAATCCAGGCCGCTGGCATGCAAGGCAAGTGCCCTCTTGTACTATCTCCAGCTGCTCTTCTCAGTCTCAAAAGAAACAGTCGATTTCTTTTGGCAAAAAATATTGTTAATCAATATACTACCAGGTAAAGCTATCCATATATAGAAATATTGCCAAGGAACCTTCACTTTTTAATTAAAGGGAAAACTCTAAAATATTTCTAATAATGATTAAAAGAGCTGCTCCTATAAAAAGCTCTTTAATTTTTGAAATAGGACTGTTGTAATATTTTTTACTTTTTGAGCATGTAATGCATTAAGCTGTAGCTGGCTCATTAGCTCATTTTAAAAGTATGGTCTAAATCATTGACAAATTTGATACCTAGGCTTATAGCCCAGAATATGCATTGATTTTAGAATCCCAGTGATTGAACATAAAGCTTATTATGCATTGCTGGAGTTCATATAACTGATAAAATTGACTTATTCCCTACAGAAAACAATTGTGTTGAAAGGTTACTAAAAAAAAATTTCATGAGGTCTTGGAATGTGGCTTAAGGAGCAGAGGATATGCTTACACACGTGAGGTCTTGGGTTTGGTCCTCAGATCCCCAAAGGCCTCCACTCTGAGAACTACCAGGAAAGTAACCCTGATCCCCCAACACTGCTGGATGTGGCTTCCACAACTAATAGAAAGTCTATTAAAACCTATGTCTATGAAAGTCTATGAAACCACCTAATAAGTTCAATCACAAGGACCTCTCAGATAAAAATGATCTCTATAAAATAATCACCACAGTTAAAAGTGTGTATGTATCTTTTTTCTGTTACCAGTCGTGGCCAACTTGGTAGTCAAGGTTATGTGAGATGAGATAAAACTCACAAAGACAAAAACTTGAAACACTGTTTTTTAAGTGTAAATTAACTATCATCTTATAAGACTATGGAATACACAAAATCAAGCAAAAATGATAGTCAAGAGACAGAAAGAGTCTTGTCCTTTGAACTGATCAAAGGGATCAGAGCTAACCCCTGACTTACCCAAGATAAAATTAGCCTTTATCTTACTTCTCAAAACTGCTCTGAAATTCAAGCCTCCAAGAACATATGAAAGTTTTACATATGAAAGTTTGAATTATTCTGTTATTTCCCCACACCATATTGTGAGCCCATCAGGATGATCCCTGAGCGCAGGGCCAGGAGGAAGTCCTGAGCATAGCTGGGTGTAGCCCCCAAACCAAAATAAATAATCTGAAGCTTGCTTCTTCAATAAGGAAGTAGACCAAGTCAAAAAGAGGTGGCAATGTAAACACAGAGCACTCTGAAAGTAACGTTCAGGAAGAAGCACGGTATTGGAGTAAAAAAAAACCTCTGGAACTCTGCCAGCAAGTGTAATACTACAAACTGGAACCAAAGACTTTCCTGGGATAATTACGGGCTAAATAAGTGAGGATAAGATGTCAAAAAAGAAGTGTGGCTGCCACATTTCTGATTTAGCAGTTGCCCAAACCCCAAGGCTGAAGCAACTCTGGCAGCGGGTGTGGGGTGTCTGTGTGGAGACCAGGGAGAGGGGAGAGGGACACGCTTCTGCCTGATGGAATTAAGGGACCTTCTCATAGAGAAAATAAATAAAAAAGATGCTAAATGGCGCCAGCCCTGGAAACAGTCAGACTGTGCTGAAATGAAAAGCCTTTCCTCACAGAGCGGAAACCACTCACGCTAATCTCCTCAGCCTCACCTACACATCTGGCCATGCTTCCTCGTCTTACCCTGGCAGAGGAGCAACCAAATACTCTTAGTCCTCTTTTTTTTGTTTTATTAAAATTCAACAGCCTTTTAATGCTAGTCACTCTTAGACAACAGGGTGTAAGTAGGAAGGATTATGTGAAAACAAAAACACAAACAAAAACCCAAAGCAAATAAATGCTGTTGCTTTTATAACTAGTATATCCACAGTGACCTTGCACACTTATAAAGATGGGTAGAAAGCTCAAAACCAGGATATGACCTATCCAGAGAGTGGAAAAGTATTTCACCTTTACAACATGTCTTCGTTCAGAAACGGAGATGCTGTTTTCTCCTTCTATTCTATAAAGAACTTCAAAAAGAAGTCCTGTGAATAGTTTTAATACGTATACCTGGAATAAACGGGTGTTCAATAGGAACTTTTTTTTTTTTGCAGTGGGATTAAACTCTTTCGGGGTCAGGAAAATAAACATTTTTGTTACTGGGTTTGGCATATCGAACACGCATCGGACAGCTTGCCAGGCTCTGCCTCAGAGACCTGGGCCCTACGAAAGCAGGATGAGAATGCTATTCGGGTCTCCCAGAGAGGCATCGAAAGAGCTATGCTTGGAATATCACGTCTCACTCAAGTGAGAGAGGGAATCCGGAGTTCTGACCTCCGTCGCTATTCCAGAATCAGGGACGCTGTCTCGTTTGCCAAGGCATCGAAAATCAGATGGGCTGGACATGTAATGCGATTTGGAGACAACCGCTGGACTAGAGCCGTTACCGACTGGATCCCACGGGATGTCAAAAGATCACGTGGCCGCCCACCTACAAGATGGTCAGACTTCCTTGTTAAGACCCTGAAGGAACGGTTTGAGGCTCTTCATATTCCTGAATCAACCAGATGCCATTGGGCTACATTGGCACGTGATAGGGTCCAATGGAAATGTTACTGGTGCCCGCTCGTGCAAATCGATGAGTAACGGGATTCAAGTGATCAAGTGATCAAGTGGGATTAAACTGCAAATATTCAAAAAAACTCCGGGTCTTCTACTTGCAGGTAAGTACCCTACCTGTGAATCACATCCTGATTATCAATAAGAATAGTTTCAGAAAATTAGGAGTAGGACTAAAAAAAAAATTAAATAAAGGACAAAGAGTCTGGTAAGATTTTATTTTTCTTTCCTCTCTTATGTTTTTGGACCAATTCACCAGAGGTAAGGATTTGCTCCTGGTTCTATGGCAGGGATCAGGTGATTCACATGCAATGTAGGTGCTCTACTATCTCTGAGACCCCTGTTAAGTTTTTCCACGATATATATTATATACCAGAAATAAGAATTTCATATCCCCACTTCCTTGCTATCATTAGAAATTGAGAATGCTGAGACGACAGATGATAAAAAGGAAAATATAAAAAAGAAAACTATTAAGGAAACACTACAGACTTTTTTTAGGTTTTAGTTTTTTATGGGCCACACCCAGTGGTGCATCCAGTGGTGCTCAGGACTACTCCTGGCTCTGTGCTCAGGGATCACTCCTGGAAGGGCTCAGGGGATCATATGATGTGCTGAAGATCAAACCCAGTTGGCTATATGCATGGCAAGTGTCTACCTAAAGTACTAAGGCTCCAGCCTGGAAACAACAAATTTTAACTTAAAACTGCCCAAGACAGGCTATGTGTTCCTACCACATGCTCTCACCACATTCGTGGCGAGGCAGAAGGAAACGCAATTGAACGTTACTATAGAACCTTAGACTTCTGTCAACTCTCAATACTCAAGCACTACCAGGCAGAGTCCCCTACACTGCACAGGGGGTGAAAAACAAGAGCAAGAGATAAAACAAAGCCGACATGCCAGTACTGAATTGAGAACGGCTGCTTTATAGATGGAAACTAAGCACACTCTTTTAGAACCCCCAAATGTACCTAACTAATTTGCACTAACTGAATGTGGGTTTATATTCTAATGAAAGGCGAAGCACTCACCCATAAGCAACGCCAGCGATGGTGCACTTCTTAAACTGCATCACATTGCACGTCAGAGTACCCGTTTTGTCAGAAAATATGTATTTTACCTGAAAGAGGTTTAAAATTTCTCATTGAAATTTCAAAATACTTCTACTTTTGTAATAAGTTGTCATTAACTTCAAAAAATGTTACAAAGAAATGTTACAAAGGCTTGAAATCCTATCATTCATTTTATTACGTTATAGGAGCAAACTCCACCAAAGCTCAACTGTCTTACATAGTAAGGAGCAGGATGGTCCCTCTGCCTGGTCCTCTAACATCCAACTGTCTTGGATGTTAGGAGCAGGTCTTCCCAGGATCTTTCACATTTATACACTCTATACAGTTCTAGGCAGGTCTAGCCATGGCCCATCATCCCAGTGAGCCTAGCAAGAAGCCAGAGGCACCCCCACACCAATAGTTCAGTCATTCTCAACATCCAGACTCCACAGCTCCTTAGAGCTCCACCCAAGAGATGGATGAAACTCACCCCATTGAGTTTCATCAGTAAATGCTCGCGATAAGAGCCTTCTACTAAGAGTATACCACCAGCACGGCAGAGCCTGGCAAGCTACCCATGTTTTATTTGTATGCCAAAAACCAGTAACAATTATGCATCTCATTCCCATGTCCTGAAGGAATGGTTTGAGGCTCTCCCTGTTCCTGTAGCAAACAGATGCCCTGGGGCTACACTTGCTTGCAACAGGACATATGGAGATGTTACTGGTACCCGCTTGAGCAAATCAATGAACAACGGGAAGCAAGTGATACAAGTGATAGGGGGAAAATATATACTATTAAGTATTTTCAGTCCTGCCCCTCGAGGTGTTGCAGGTGTGGCTCTGCCCAGCTGCGTTGGCAGGTGGTAGACAGGAGACAGGCTTGTCTATACCCAGGGCTCTGCCCCGTGGGCCCTGGATGGTTGATGGTCTGACATAGAAAAGGACTGGACCCCTGGGATGAACCCAGAGCCATGGCAGAGCCTGGCAAGCTACCTGTGGCGTATTTGATATGCCAAAAACAGTAACAATAATGGACTTCATTCCCAACGAATGGAGACATTACTGGTGCCGCTAGAGCAAATCGATGAACAACAGGAAGACGAGTGACGAATATTTTTAGTACTCAGTAACATGCTCTTTTAAAATATTTTGGCAGTTAATCATTTAATATATAAACACTATAAAACTGTTGCAATAACAAACAAGAAAACTATAAAAATGTATTATGTTGTTGTTGTTTTTGCTTTCTGGGTCACACCCGGTGATACTCAGGGGCTAGTCTTAGCTCAGTGCTCAGGAATTACTTCTGGCGGTGCTGGGGAGGAGGTTGGGTGTTTAACCATATGGGATGTCAGGGATATAACCTGGGACTGTACAAAGCTATACTTTCTCTTGGCCCCTAAAAAATTTATTCTTATTTGGTCATAATTTAGAGGAGGCTGGCAGACTTGGGGGACCACAGAGGGTGCTGAGGAATGAACTCTGACCAGTTGCATGCTAGGTAAGCACCGTACCCACTGTAATATCTTTCTGGCCCCATAACTCTTAATTTTTTCACTTTCATTAAGTGTTTTAAAAATAGTATCAAAAACATCTTGTGCTTTCAGGATGCACTGAGTATAGTTCCTCAATACAGAATTGTATTTGTATGGAACATAGTAACTGTGTAAGTTGTAAACTCCCAGTATTATAGTCCTTCATGGCTTTTGTCAGGTAAAAGAAGTAAAATTTAAAGTTTTTAATTTATAAATTAAAGTTGCATAAGCTGAAGAATAATCATTATTACACAGAAATTTAAATTTATTATTCATACTCAATTTCCATATATGAATGAATTGGTTATCTGTTAGTGGAAGAATCGCTCCCATTTATAAAAAAATACCATTGCAATTGGCTAACTATTCTCTAAAACATTTAATAAGAATTATCCTTTTTCATTGTTCAGAGAGAGAGAGTACTGTGGGTAAGGTGCTTGCCTTGCATGCATGACCCAGGTTCAATTCCTGGCACACAAAATGGTCCCCCAAGTCCACCAGGAGTGATCCCTGGGCTCAGAGCCAGGAGTCAGCCCTGAGCAGTGGTGCTGGGTGCAGCCAACACACACACACACACACACACACACACACACACTCACAAGGGCCTATGTATTATGCCAATTATTTTAATAATGAGATATTAGGAAGATTAGGAAGTATCAATCATCAGAAGTTGCCATGTTTAACAGAAATCACACCAACTGACTTCTCATGCTATGCAGCAACAACAACCATTCTGCTTACCTGGCCAAGCTCCTCATTCAGATTAGATGTTCGAGCCATAGCAGCAGTGTCTGTGGGTTCATAATGCATGTCAAGATCCTTTAAGAATAAAACAACAAACAGCTTATATAAAATAGATCACAGTCTAGAACTGGTAATAGGGTAACAAAATGTGAACGTTGAGATCTATGTGTGACCACTCTCCTCTCACTCTCTCTAAACCCTTTCAGTTGATTTCCCTGAAAAATACTCAGTACTTAAAATTGTATTGGGGATGGGAAGGGATTGTATCATACCTGGCCGTGCTCAGGGGCTATTTCTGGCTCTCTACTCCTGAGTGGACCCTGGAGTTTGCTCAGGGAACCACATGTGGTGCCTGGCACTTAAATGATGGTCAGTGAAATTCAAGGCACTTTACCCTGTGCTACTGTCTTATAAACAAAACATTTAAGAAATAGATATCAGCAGATTTTTCCAATATTAAAAAATAGTTTTTAAAAAATTAAGACAAAGGCCCGAGCACCGCTGAAATTGCTTACACTGTGGATAATAATCTACATAAATTATGGTAGTCAGCTGGGTTAGGAATTGCTAATGCAGAATGGTTCCTACAATGTCATCTGCCAGTGAAGCTGTTAGTTCTTCATTAGGTACATTGTAATGTAAGTAAAGCATATTTTAATATTACTGAGTAAGTGTCCAAGAAAATGAGTTTGGGGGTTTTTCTGGAGGGAGGAAGAGCTTGGCCACACTTGGCAGGGCTCAAGGCTGACTCCTAGCTCTGTGCTCAGACAAAATTCCTGACAGTGCTTGCAGGACCATATGTGGTATGAGAGATTGAACTAGGGATTACTGTACACAAAGAAAGTACCTTATTACACCTTTTACTCTCTCTCCAGCTCAAGAAGTTTACATAGCTAGCAAATTAGCTTTACAAACCCAATATTTTCATTCTAAACCCTAAATTCTTTTCTTTTCGATGACCATTACATAATCCAAAAAATTAGACTAGTTAGAGGCCTGTTTTACACACTCATGGAATTCTGAGACAAGAGATTTTGCTATAATCATATGAGGCTGCCCCTCAAGGTATTGCAGGTGTGACTGTGGTGCCCAGCTACATAAACAAGTGGCAGAAAGGAGACAGGCTTATCTACCCCCAGGTCTCTGCCCCATGGGCCCTGGATGGTTGATGGTCTGACACAGAAAAAGACTGGGCCCCCTGAGATGAACTCAGAGCCACGGCAGAGCCTGGCAAGCTACCCGTGGTGTATTCAATATGCCAAAAACAGTTACAATAATGGACCTCATTCCCAATGAATGGAGACATTACTGGCGCCTGCTCAAGCAGATTGATGAACGGGAAGACAAGTGACAAATGACAAGATATGAGGCTAAAATTATTTTGAAATGTCATTCTTGTATCAGTTGAAGTAAGACATATTAGTATATATTTTCCCCTGAAAGATCAAAATATATGAGAAAAGGACAAACTATAGAGTGATAAGATATTATGATTCATATTTACCCAATTTATGAAGTATGCCTGGGTAAATTTAACAACTTCCAATGTGACCAACAAGCTGATAGGAATAAGATTGTTGAAAAGAATGATGAATGTCAAGAAATTCAGTCCAAAATTATTCGCACCACCATCTGTTGGGGGAGGTGAGAAGAAATTACCATTTTTATACTTCATATATTAGAACTTTCACACAAGAATTTTCATTTTACACAGTAGCTAGATAGACTGGGAACAATGCTGTACTAATAAAATATCTTCATTCTCAAATACGTTCTTCAAGATGGAATAAGAATAATTTGTGCTGAAAATTTGCTTGTCTTCTAAAGGACACATAATGCTACTAAAACTCAAAAATGCTATCAAATATTCAAAATCTGGGGCTGGAGCAATAACCCAGTGGGTAGGGCATTTGCCTTGCATGCGGTTGGCCTATGCAGGCCTGGGTTCGATCCCCGGCAACCCATATGGTCCCCTGAGCACCGCCAGGAGTAATTCCTGAGTGCAGAGCCAGGAGTAACCCTGAGAGCCGCCAAGCTGACCCAAAAAAAAAAAAAAAAAAATTCAAAATCCTATTTCAAGCAGGAAGGTAAGTGGTAGTGGAGTCAATTGAGAGTTTAGAAATATAAACTATTATTCAGGTGGAAGCAATGAAAATCATTTCAATTCAAAGCAAATGTTAAAAACAAACAAAACACAGCAGTAAAAACAACCCCAACACCAAAAATGTACTAGCAGCATAAATAATTTGGGACTACCCTCCCAGTAAATTCAGCTCCGTGAAAAGGATCTGCTTCCTCTTCAATAACGACAAAAAGCAAACCACAACTCTCCCAGATTGTAAATGAAGGAATAATGTGATAGCAGGAGCTATACTGTTGAGTCAACTCATGACCATAAAAAAAAAACATGAACAGCTTTAAACTTAATAAATATTTTTTAAAAAGCAATAAAATGGTGATTTTTGCTACAAGACTGTACTTGAATTTGTTCTGACAGCTTTGGAAATTATGTGTTTGTTGGCTAAGTACTATTCAAGAGAAATGCAAACAGCTCCCTAAAATTATCCAGGGGTGGTACAGTCATCCCACAATAGTCAAAGAATAAATGTTCGAAAAAGAAACTGTTTAATAGCACATTCCTTTACACAAGATGACCAAGAAACACATAATTCACTGAATTCACAACATAAGTCTAAATTTGGGCTGGAACATAGGCTTTGCATACAGGAGTGCCGGGTTCCATTCCCCGTATCTGGGGTACCTTTCTTGAATAATACGTAGAGTGACCTCCCCCAAATACCATGTCAGCAGTAACCCCAAAGATTGCCAGTGTGACTGCCAAATAAATAAATGAGTAAAAATATCTCTTTTAAGGGGGTATGGTGAAAGTAATACAAAATAAATGGAGGTACAATTAGTTAAATATTTAAAAGCATGTAAACCATATTTTTCTGGGCTTTAAATACGTACATTTATAAATATTTGCCCTGCCACCTGCCCCTTGAGATGTTGCAGGTGTGGCTGTGGTGCCCGGCTGCGCCAGCATCTGACAGTCAGGAGACAGACTTGTCTATACCCAGGGCTCTGCCCTGTGGGCCCTGTATGGTTGTTGGTCTGACATAGAAAAAGATTGGCCCCCTGGGATGAACTCAGAGCCATGACAGAGCCTGGCAGGCTACCAGTGGTGTATTCAATATGCCAAGAACAGTAACAATAATGGACCTCATTCCCAATGAATGGATACATTACTGGCGACAGCTCGAGCAAATCAATGAGCAACAGGAAAAGACAAGTGAAGTGATACAAGTGATAAATATTTGACATCTCATATAAATATTATCAAACTTAAACATGTAAATATTGGTTCATATTACTCTCAACACATTCTCATACTAGAGTATAATAATATGGTAATGTAATACTAGAGTGCTACCTACCTATTAGAATATCTTTAAGAAATTAGTAAAACTAATGAAACTAACCAGTAAAATACCACTTTTTTACTACTATAGGGTGCTTCTTAAGAGTTCTGATTAGAATCTAATTGTTTATTTGCTTTTACTGGAAATATACATTGGAAAATGAAGATTAAAGGTGAATGATATTCACAACATGGATTTATTTTTTAGAAATATCTGTAAATTCCAAGATTAACTATGAAACAAATATATAGCCTAATGTAAGAAAAAAACAACTCCACTGCAGTAAGTGCTTTAATGCTTACAGTTTAGATTGAGATACCAATCCTTTCCAGAATGTCTTCGATTCCAAATGGCTGAGCCCACAGAGCAGACGCAGTGACATGGCAATTAAGATACAAAATAAAATCAGAATTTGTACATTTGTAATTCGCCTCCACATTTGAGAGTTTAAGAGGTGGACTTGTTGAGTTCTGTAAAAAGAAACAAGATGAATAATACAAATATGTATTGCTATGACTTAGTAAATGTGTTATCAAGTATTTGATGAGGATGATAGTCAGTTAAATCAACCTAGACACAAAAGACAGAGACTAACACAGAACACAATCATGGATACAATAGTTAGAGGTTAAACAATGAGTTTTTCTAAAGGTAGTTACACCATTCAAGCTTTTTTTTCAAAGACATAAAACAATTAGAAGCAATAACATTCCTTATGAAGACCCAGTTTGGGCACTGTAACAGAGAAGATGAACAATGCATTACTTGACTTCTTAAGCGAATGGGATGGAAGAGAATCACTGAGCATCTCAGCTCTGGAAGAGGCAGAGATGGTGACCAATAGGTCCCGACAGATCCAATCAGAGATCTGTAAATCCCAATATATGTAGTCAACGTTGAAAGGATTCTCTGGTTTCTAGATCTTTTCAGGGGTTGGCATTTAGTAATTGTCTCCCCAAAGTCATTGCTAATCTAGGTTCTCGCTATAAAATTTCAGAGACAAGTTCCCTTGGTCATTATTTAATGGCTTTAAGAAATGATTGTGCTGTAACTTTACTAACCATAGCATGACAGCTTGGAAAATTGTATTTGTCATTATCAATATAAAATGATTTCTAGAAAACAAGGAATGGAATGGCATAGAACAGTTAAAATCACTTGCATGTTGCTATCTTTTGCCTTTGACATGTACACAATCATCAGCCCTGGAAATATTTCCACATGGACTGTTAAAAGTTTAGACATCAGGGGCTTGGGAGACAGCGCAAATGCTGGAGCACATGCTCTGTATGCAGGAGTCCCAGGGTCAAGCCCCATCCCTGCAATAAGATCCTCTGAGCAATTCCACTTGGAGTAATTTCAAGTACCAAGCCAGGAAGAGCTCCTGAGATATTACTGACCACTAAATAAGAACCCAAAACAAAGTAAACTGAGAATCAAACAAAACAGTTGAAGACACTAAATGAAAGTAAGTGTCACACATTTAGTCACTGCATGCAGATACTCAAGGCTAGTGGGGAAGTAGGGGGCTCTGGCAACAGATTTTGGAAAGTAAAATCAAGATCTAGAAATAAGAAGTTACTCTGTCACCAGCAGCATGAAGGCAGGACCCCATTTTGGAGACGCAAAATTTAAGGTGTGATAAAACTCTGGAGGACCCCAACACCAGCCCAGAAAAGAAAAGAACCTCTAAGGAGAGGAGAAACTTCAGCAGAAGCAAGAACCACAATGGAAGACCAACCAAAGTTCCATACTTTTCCTGAAAATGCCCTGGAAACATCTCTTAGTTACACAGAAAGTCCCAAGCAACCGGGAAAATCTACATAAAACCAATGAGTGTTGCTTAATCAGAATGCACCCTTGTTTTCCTTAATTTTACAACATCCCTCTGCTCTCTTGTTTTCTAAATAAAGCTAATTTACTTCACTGTCTTCTCCAGAAATTCTTTTCTGCAATATAAAGAGCCACTGAAATAGGGGTGGAGATGGAAGCTGACTCAAGTTCCCAAGACAAGGTTAACCCCACCACCAGAATTAGTGGAGAAATATGCTCACCTAACAAGGGGTAGGGTTGGAACAGACATCAGTGTTTCTCAACCTTTATTTGACCACGGTTCTCTAATCACCATGTTTCCTTCAGGTATGCACTATCCTGAGTTCTACCAATTGGCTCCTGAGTCTCATATCATGGACAACCATTGATGAATTTTCATCTATGGCCTCCTTGGTGAGGCCATAGGGGTGAGGATGGTCTTCAAGAAACTATGCAACCCCAACTTGAGAAAAGTGGTCTACACTATAAAAAATGCTGGGGATCAAAATATTAGAAAAAGATCAACAAAAGGAGCCCAACCCAGGCAGAAAGAAGGAAATAATAAAACTTAGGAAATCAATGTGCTGGAAACTCAAAGGACAATTCAAAAGATTAATGAAACCAAGAGCTGGTTCTTTGAAAAAATAAACAAGATAGACAAACCATTGGCAAGACTTGTAAGGACAGGGAAAGAGAGAACCCAAATACACAGAATCAGAAATGAAAAAGGGGGGCATCTAACGGAAACCATAGAAATCCAAAGGATCATCAGAGATTTCTTTGAGAGTCTGTATGCCATGAAACATGAGAACCTAGAAGAAATGGATAAATTCCTGAAGTCCTATAACCTCCCAGGGCTGAAACAAGAAGACCTGCAATACCTGAATAAATCTATCACAATCAAGGAAATTGAAACAGTAATTAAAAAATCTGCCCAAACACAAAAGCCCAGGTCCAGATGGATTCACAGTGAATTCTTCCAAACCTTTAAGGAGAACCTACAGTTCTTTTGAAGCTCTTCCAGGAAATAGAACAAAGAGAAACACTCTGAAACAGCTTCTATGAGGCACACACCACCCTGGTACCCAAAACAGGAAGAGACAACATAAAGAAAGAAAACCACAGAGCAATCTCACTGATGAATACAATGCTAAGATCTTCAACAAAATACTAGTAAACAGAATCCAAAGACTCATCAAAAGATTATACATTATGACCAAGTAAGATACATCCCGGGAATGCAAGGATGGTTCAACATTCGCAAGTCAATCAGCATAATACATCATATTATTAAAAGAAAAAAATAAAAACCATATAATCATATCAATAGATGCAGAGAAAGCATTTGACAAGATCCAACATCTGTTCATGATTAAAACCCTGCATAAAAGGGGAATTGAAGAAACCTTCCTCAAGATAGTCAAAGCCATCTATCAAAAGCCCACAGCAAGCATCATTCTCAATGGGGAAAAACTGAAAGCCTTCCCCTTGAGATCAGGGACAAGACAAGGCTGCCCACTCTCCCTCTTTTATTCAATATAGTACTGGAAGTACTTGTCATACCAATTAGAGAAGAAAAGGACATTAAGGGCATCCAGATAGGCAAGGAAGAAGTCAAGCTATCACTATTTGCAGGTGACCTGATAATATACCTAGAGAACATTAAACTCTCTACCAAAAAATCTCCAAGAAACAATAAATAAGTATGGTAGAGTGGCAGGGTAAAAAAACAATACCCAAAAGTCAGTGACATTCCTATATAAAAATAATAAAAGAGAAGAAAGAGATATTAAGAAAATGATTCCATTCACAATTGTGCCACAGAAAATCAAATTATCTAAGAATCAGTAGATATTCCAAGTATGTAAAGGACCTGTACAAAGAAAATTACAAGACACTGCTAGAAGAAATAAGAGGACACAAGGAAAAAGGAAACACATTGGCTGCTCATGGATGTGGAGAATCAACATTGTCAAAATGGTAAGACTTCCTAGAGCTTTCTGCAGATTCAATGCAGTCTCTATAAGGATACCCATGACATTCTTCAAAGAAATTGACCAAATACTCCTGAAATTTGTATGGAATAATAGACCCCCACGGATAGCTAAAGCAATCCTTGGAAAAAAGAAGATGGGAGGCAACACCTTTCCCAACTTCATACTGTACTACAAAGCAGTAGTAATTAAAACAGCATGATATTGGAATAAAAACAGACCTGTGGACCTATGTGACAGAGTTGAGTATTCTGACACCCATCCTCAAACACATGATCATTTAATATTTGATAAAGGTGCAAAAAAGTCCAAAATGGAGCAAGGAGAGCCTCTTCAACAAGTGGTGCTGGGAAAACTGGGCAGCTACATGTAAAAAAATAATTTGGACTTCTTTATTGTAGATATCCACAAAAAATAATTTTTTGTGCATTAGACAACACCATGCACAAAAATCAGATCAAAATGAATTAAAGATCTCAATATCAGACCCGAATGCATAAAGTGCATCAAAGAACATATAGGAAAATCCCTCCATAACATTGAGGATAAAGGTATCTTCAAAGATGAAACATCACTAACAAAGCAACTAGAAGCAAATATATGGGACTACATGAAGCTAAAAAGCTTCTGCACCTTAAAAAAGAAACAATGACCAAGATACTAAGGCAGCACACAGAATGGGAAAGAATATTCACCCAATACCCCTCTGATAAGGGGGTTAATCACTGTATCACTGTATCACTGTCTTCCCGTTCATCATCGATTTGCTCGAACGGGCACCAGTAACATCTCCATATGATCTGTCTCAAGCAAGTAGAGCCCAAGGGCACCTGCTTGCTCCAGGAACATAAAGAGCCTCAAACCATTCCATCAGGTCATGGGAATAAGGTCTATAATTGTTACTGGTATTTGGCATATCAAATACAACACGGGTAGCTTGCCAGGCTCTGCCATGCATCCAGGATATATCAGGCACAGGTAGAGCTTTACAAAAGAAAACAGCCAACGCCATCAAAAAAAAAGGGAGAAGAAATGAACAGAAACTTTGACAAAGAAGAAATTCAAATGAACAAAAGTCATAAGAAAAAAAAGTTTATCATCACTAATAATCAGAGAGATGCAAATCAAAACAACAATGAGATATCATCTCACACAAGGGAGACTGGCGCATATCCAAAAGTGCAAGGACAACAAATGCTGGTATGGATGCGTGGAAAACGGGGCTCTCATCCAATGTTGGTGGGAATGTCGACTGGTACAACCTTTTGGAAAACAATATGGACATTCGTCCAAAGACTAGAAATTGAGCTCCTGTTCGACCCAGCCATACCACTCCTGGGAATATACCATGGGAAGCCAAAACCACACAACAGAAACACCATCTGCACTTTTATTTTCATAGTAGCACTATTCACAATAGCCAGTATCTGGAAACAACAGAATGCCCGAGAACTGAAGACTGGATAAAGAAACTTTGGTACATCTACACAATGGAATACTATGCAGCTGTTTGAAAAATGAAGTTATGAAATTTGCTATAAATGAATGGACATGGAGAGCATCATGTTGAGTGAAATTAGCCAGAATTAAAAAAAATAGACATAGAATGACTGCATTTGCCCATATATATGTATATATATACATACATATACACATATGTATATATATTTGTGTGCGTATATATGATTATATATACATATATACACATATATGTATATATATTTCTATATATATAAAATGAAACCAATATCCAAGGTCAGGGAAAATATGGATCAGGAGTTCATATCAAAGGTGGAATCTACCACAAATGTGTGGGAGTCAGGGGAGTCAGAGGTTAGGTAAGACAGAGAAGGAAACAGTGTGCTAATAACTGTCGAAAGTGATAATACCAGCCTAGAACTTAGCATTGAATACAGGCAAAAGATGCACATAACCTCTTAATGTATGTGTTGCAGTCCACAATGAGAGAGAGAGAGAGAGAGAGAAAGGGAGGGAGAGAGAGAGAGAGAAAAGGGAGGGGAGAGAGAGAGAGAGAAGAGATAAAGAACCTGCCATAGAGGCCGACTAGGGAAGGGTGGAGGAATTGGGGACATGGTGGTGGTTGATGGGCACTGGTGGAGGGATGGGTGCTGGAACACTGTAAGACCAAAACCCAAACATCGACTTCTTTGTAACTATATCTCATGGTGGTATAATAAAATATAAAACAAAAATAAAAATAAAAAAATTAAAATGCTGGGTAAATGGCCAACATTTCACTCACACTATTTTTCTTTTTAATTTTGGGGGAGTAAAAAACTGGTCCTTACATTAATATAAAATAATAGAAATGAGGAATATTCACTATTTAATAAACCATTTGCATCAATGACTGCTATTTTCATAAATGCTGCCTAGGGAGCAATATACAAATTAGTGAGTGTTCATGCCTTGTGTCACTGCTGGTGCTCTGGTGTGCAGAGCTATTTCATAGTCCCATTTACTGAAAAACAAGTTTCTAGATGTCTACAATAAATTCAGGAGCCTGTAGCAGATGGTCTGTTATGTTTAGAACTACTGTACCGACAGTTACCAAGAGCACAATTTCAAAAAACATAAGTCCAGAACCTTTAGCCAGAGGAAAAAATCCTACCTGCATTAACTTGGTGTCGTGTCCAGTGTAGACGACTATTCCATGAACCCACTGTGTATTTCTCAGCTGAGCGCCGCACGCAGAATCTGATCAGCTCCCAGGGGAACAGTGCTGTGACAGAACAGGCTGACATTAGGAATGACATTCTCTGAAATGCTTAAGAATTCCACCACCACTATATCATTCCAAAAAAAAGCGTTCTTCTATCAAAATAACTCTTCTCACATTTACTTTATTTTTAGAGGAGAACTGATTTTTCTACCATAAGAATACTTTGCTTACACAAGGACAGCTGAGGGTAAGCATTTAAATTCTCTTCTCCTTAACACCAAATTAGCCATTTCACGATTCAAAATAGTAGGCACGGTTGTGGAACTCGGGGGCTGATCCTCAAACCTATTTAAAAGAACTTTTTTCATGATTTAGTAAATCTATTTAGGTTTCTGAGGTGTTTGGAAATGGCGAGCTTAGAGTGGGGCTCTGCTCCTTCCTCCCACCTTCCTTTAGAGATAGCTTTGCCTATAATAAAATTGCCTATAATAAGGATCTCGTCATAATTTGTCTTGTTATTATCCTAACTCTCCAGAGACAAGACTCCATATTTAAAATCTTTAGGACATTCTTTCCCATTCTGAGGAATGGAAAGCCACAGAATGGGAAAAGAATATTCACCCAATACCCATCTGATAAGGGGTTAATATCCAGGATATATTAAGCACTGGTAGAACTTTACAAGAAGAAAACAGCCAACCCCATCAAAAATGGGGAGAAGAAATGAACAGAAACTTCAACAAGGAAGAAGTTTGAATGGCCAAAAGACATATGAAAAAATGATCATCTTCATTAGTCATCAGAGAGATGCAAATCAAAACAACAATGAGATATCATCTCACACCACAGAGACTGGCACATATCCTGAAGAGCAAGAACAACAAATGCTGGTGGGGATGCGGGAAAAGGGGACTCTCATCCATTGTTGGTGGGAATGCCGACTAGTACTGCCTTTTTTGGAAAACAATATGGACATTCCTCCAAAGACTAGAAATCGAGCTCCTATTTGACCCAGCCATACCGCACTCCTAGGAATATACCATGGGAAGCCAAAAGTGCGCAGCGGAAACACCATCCCTACTTTTATGTTCATAGCAGCATTATTCACAATACCCAGAATCTGGAAACAACCAAAGTGTCCAAGAATCGATGACTGTATAAAGAAACTTTGGTATATCTACACAATGGAATATTATGCAGCTGTCAAAAATGAAGTAATTAAATTTGCCTATAAATAGATGGACATGGAGAGGATCATGTTGAGTGAAATTAGCCAGAAAGAGACAGACAGATATAGACAGATATAGAATGACTACATTTCTTTTGCATGACATGAATATATATGTACATATTATGAAACTAATATCCAAGGTCAGGCGAAACATGGAACAGGAGGTCTTGTCAAAGGTGGAAATTATTACAAATGTGTGGGAGTCAGAAGTTAGGTAAGACAGAGAATGGAACAGTGTGCTAATAATTGTCGAAAGTGCTGATAACAACCTAGAACTGAGCAATAAATACAGGCAAAAAGATATACATGAGAACCTCTTAATGTATGTATTTAATCCACAATGTGGAAGGGAAGGAAAAGAGAAAGAGAGAGAGAGAGAGAGAGAGAGAGAGAGAGAAAGAGAAAGAATTAAGAAACCTGCCACAGAGGCAGGCTAGGAGGGGGGAAGGAATCGGGGACACTGGTCACTGGTGGTGGGAAATGGGGACTGGTGGAGGGATGGGTGCTGGAACACTGTATGACCGAAACCCAAATATGAACATGTTATGAACATCTTTGTAACTGTATATCTCACGGTGGTATAATAAAATATTTAAAAAATCTCTAGGACATTCATTCAACTTAATGTATTTTAGGATCCGGTTTCAAGAAATATTTCAAATGAATGATCAGCATCTAGCAATTTCCATCTAAGAACACCCCTCTGAAATGACAGTTAATTGGAGTGATTATTTCAGAGTTGTTAAAACATATATTTTAACGAATTCATTCTGTATAAGCTTCCCCACCCGGTGGGCTGCTAGCTCAGCCACAGGAATTAAGCATAGTCACTTAAAATCAAAATTCCATGACAATAACCGGGACTCAACTAGAGTTAGTATTAGTTACCTAGACTCTAAGGCTTCTGGCATTAGATGATGACCTTCCTCCAAAATTGAATCAAAGCAAACTTATTACAACCCAAGAAGTTCCAAAATTCAAGGTAATCACTGTAAAAATCAAATGAAAAATATAGCTGAAATGAAAAGAAAAAGGACTGAAAATACGCTTTTAGAGACAGTGATGAAGAATCTTTGGTACTTTGGTGGCAGTGAAGGGGAAGTGTCTCTGTATACCATACGCACAAATAGAAGCATTATTGTAATCATGAACCTCGGTGCCACAACAAATCAGTTGCCACCTTTTGCATAAACTCAAGCATATTATAGAAATTCTATATGTCTTCTAAACCTTGGAACAACCACACAAATTTCTCCTTCACAGCTTGGATTTACTTTGAAATGGATTTGCGGGGGAACTGATAAAAAAAAAAATGGAAACTGTCCAGTTAGGATTGTCAGCTACAGAAACATTACTTGTATGTAACGGCCAAATCTATCATTAGTATATTACCATATGTTCACAGAAAGTTCACTCTGTACAAATTTTAGAACAACATATAATTACTTCAATAATTACAGGAAATCTTTGGGTGGATCTAAATGAAGATGACAATATAGGGTATGAGCCAAATGTCCTTTAGAATTCATATACTGCAATAAGGAAATGACAACATAATGAAAGCACCGATAATGCCTCAGGCTTCTGGGCTGGACTAATGCGTTTAGTGCATTTAGTGACATTTGGTTCATGACTGAGATGTTGGTACATAAAGTACAGTATAAAGCACAGGAAGTGAGTAGAGAAGAAGGGAGGATGCGAGAAGGGGACCAGAAAAGACTCTCTACCATTTCTACAGTTTGTTTCCTTTTCTTTGTTCCTCTTTGGTACCAGAAAAGCTTCTGGGGCTGGAGAAATCATACTGCACGTAGGGTGCTTCCTTTGCATGCAGCTGATCCAGGTTTGACGACTCCAGCATCCCACATGGTTTTTTGAGCCCACCAGGAGGGATTTCTGAGAGCAGACACAGGAGAAAACCCGAGCACCACAAGGTGTGACCCCCAAAACAAAACAATAAACAAATAAAAGACTTCCCAGAATTTCTATTTTTAAAAGAACAACCATTATGTTTACTCTGTGTGGCTCCTCCTTGTGAAGCATTCCTGGAACTAGGCAGCCACATGCGGAGAACGGAGCCTGCTACTATCAACTATTTAGTTCTTTCAGTCTCTTGCATTACCCTCCACCTGTCTAATCAAGCATAAGGTGTTCATGGGCCAAATCCAACAGTCATTTCTTAGCCCACTTGTATCTGACCATCTGCAAATCTGACCAACTATGGCCGTTCCCTAGCTGGTACAGTTTCCTCACTCAGTTTCCATCTTTTCAACTTGATCTTAGTCTTTTTTCTTGGTTCCTCCCCTTGATGCTAGAGGGTCTTCAGACTCTTCCATGGGCTCTCCCCTTTCTGTCAGTGATTTTGTCCAGTCTCCTGATTTTAACATCTATGTTGTCTACTCCAAATTTAGCTTATGAGTTGAGATTCTACCCCAAACTCAGGCATATATACCTAACTAATTCCCCAACGACCTTATTTTTGCCATCATAAACTTACTAAGTGCGAAAGAGGATGGTAATATTCTACCCCAAGCCTCCCAATAGATCCCTAATTTACTAATATTACCCTTCAAATTACCTAGTAAAGGCTGCATGGTCTAAACTACAATAGTCCCATGACCTTTAAGTTACTTTTCCCTCCAACAACACTGGTTCCTCCAACATTATCTAATTACATGAGTCAATATTCTACTTGAAAACCATGTAATAGTAAACTAATAATTTGCACTGAGTATTCTCTTCCTCCAATCCTCTCTTCCAGATACCTGTATGGCTAAATTCCTCATTCCCAAACTCCTACCTTTGCTCAAAAGTTACCTTCCAAAAAACACTCACTACAACTACCCCAACTGAGTAAGAGTGATCTCTTCCCAAGAATCACTTACCTAGTGCTATTTTTATCAAAGCAACTCTCACTTTCTGACATAGTTCCATTTTATTATTTTATTTGCTTGATTTTGTTTATGGGCTGCACCCAGCTGTGCTCAGGGCTTATTCCTGGCTCTGTGCTCAAGGGCCACTTGGTAGAATCGAACCATATGGGGTACCAGAAATCAAACCCAGATGAGACATGTGCAAGGCAAGTGCCAAGCAAGTGCCTTGCCCGTTGTATGATGTCTCCTGCCTTTATCATTGTGTCGGTTTGTCTTTCCCCTGGTGTAGAAAGTAAGCTCACAAAATCTGGATCATTTAACTTCTTTGTTTAGTGCTACTTCATTGACGTCTGTAACGACTTAGACCACTAGGTGTTTAAAAAGCACCGGTTATGGGGAGCAGCAGAAAAGAAGAGAGAAAAAGAGGAGAGATATGGGCAGAAAGTAAACAGCAGCAAAAATGAGAACATGGCCTAGAAAAAGCACAAACAATAGCATTGATAAGATTAGGAAACTTCCAGTACAACGAACTCCATGAAGCATGTAGAGCGGTGGTTTCTGATCGTTGACACCTGTGGACTGGCAGTGGTTTGCAGACTAGAGGTAGTAAACCACTTATCTAAGATCACAGAAAAGAAACAGGCGATAGAAAATGCATGCTTAGTCCTATGATATGAGCATTCTGGCCAAAACAGAAGCAAAAGCAATGTTCCAGGGATACAGGCTATCCCTGAAAACATTGAACTGTCAGGTTTGCATAAACACAGAGTAAGTCTTCAATTATACCACGTGTATAGGTCCTAAGATCTAGCATTTTCACAAAAGGATTCTGGGTAGCATAAAGAGAAATACATAAGAAAATAGTTTTAAGTAATAAAACTTAGAGCTTAAGAAAATAAGTTGCTAGACTTGGAAGAAACATAGCATATACCCTGCAACATGATAAATTCTGTATTTTCATGAAAAATGGTTTTACATACCCAAGTTCATCAAGCCTGATGTTTCCAACAAAATCATAAAGATGTCTGTTTGGACTTTCGCACTCAATTCTGCCGGAAAGTCTCATCAAACAGTCAATGTCTTTTATATCTGACGTGGCTGGTAAGCCCTGTTTAGAGATTTTTAAATAAGCAGAGAGTAAATTAAGTAAATTGTACATGGGAGTTCTGAATTTTTACAGACTTGAAGGTGTATGTGATTCCCCGTTTCTACAAGCGATCCACTACTTACACACATTCTTTGTGAAGCCTTTATTACTTGGTATATTCCTTCCCACCTGAATATAGGGTTATTTTTAGCACAAGCATGGGACAGCTTTTTGTGGAAGTTTTTAACTACATCTGAGACTATAAATTACTCTGCAAAGACATTTTGAGATAAATTCTTAGAAAACCACTTACATCCCCATTAAAAATTAATATTTAGAATCTGAGTCCGCTGAATCTTAGAAAGAGAATAAAAATATATAACCCATATTCAAAGAGATCACTTATTATTTATTTTTTAAGTATACTGAGAAGGAAAACTTCTTCAACACAGTTCTTCCATCTGGTCAACCAGAATTGGTCAAAGTAAAAAAGGCAGTCCTTCCTATGGTACTGAGTTCAGGTATTCTGTGCTAACTTGCTTCAGCCACATCCCTATGTCATTTCCAACTTCTGCCTAGAATTCAACAGAATATACTTTTCAAAAAGTCCTTTTGAATCTTAAGAAAAATGACATCTGCTTTCTACTATGGATGGTTTATAAAGTAAATATGGAAACCTTCCCTGAAATCAGTGATGACTTTTTTGAACAGCAATAGAAACTAAACCACTTGAGAATAGCAAAGCCAAATAATTCTGGTCAGTTGAACAGAAAAATAATAAAGCTAACACACGTCAAAGCCATCTCAAACTATAATTACTATTATTACTAGAGTACTGGCAGTTTCATAAAACATTAAAAAATTGTTACAAATAGTTACAAATAGGCTATATACATCAGGCAAGTAAATGCATGTTTCCTAATGCTTAATCATATCAGTTGAAAATTTTTTCATCGTGGAAAGAATTTGCACTTAGTCAGAATGACTTCAACTGAAGACGGTAACATTAAGAAACAAAAGTATTAATTCTATGCTCCCCACCTCAAATCCCACCACACACCCAGCAAAAAATTATATGAACCTCTACTAGATCTCACCTGTCTAATTTTCAGGTTTGTTTCACCATCTAAGTTGGATGTTTCGATGTAGCACATGGCCTGGGGCTCACTGCGCTTAAAATGAAAAAACATAGAGATTTAGTGGGGGATGAAACCATAACTTATTTAAACACTTAGACTCGCAGAAGCCTTTTATTCTAAACAAAGCTTTCAAGTCACCTCATTTCTGAAATCATTTTCATTCTAACACCACGGTGCTATGTAGCAGAACCCATGCGGACCACTGGGGGTAGGTTTATCAGCCCAATTAAAAAGCCATTTCCTCCTGGTCTTCATGATAGTATCAATGACTTAACGGTCACATGAAATTTAAATTGTTCATCCACACAACACAGGACACACAAGCATGTGTGAGATGCAAAGCAATTCTGTGTCCAGATTTATCTTTAGCTCAAAACTATCAAGTGAGATTTCATGCTCCTACCCCACATTGGTAAAGAAAAATTGGTTTATTAGAAAATTCCAGGGCCGGAGCGATAGCCCAGTGGGTAGGGCGTTTGCCTTGCACGTGGCCGGCCTGTGCCGCCCGGGTTCAATCCCCGGCATCCCATATGGTCCCCGAGCACCGCCAGGAGTAATTCCTGAGTGCAGAACCAGGAGTAACCCCTGTGCATTGCCGGGTGTGACCCAAAAAGCAAAAAAAAAAAAAAAAAAAAAAAGAAAATTCCAGATTGCTGCCTCTATAAGCTAGTTATAACAACCTTTCAGAACAGAGAAATAAAATTCTAGGAGCCATGCTATAGAAAAAATTTAAGACTACGTTTAGAAATGGGTTAAACACATTTTTTAATGAAAGTAAATATACACTTGTTCACCCATCCCAGCTTTCCCACTCTGATTTTATTACCTAAAATAGTTTCAGAAATTCTTGGGGAAGCTAAAACTAAAATTAGCTCATCTGGCAGTATTGCTTCCTAAGGTGAACCTAAAATGTTCATTTTAAGGCTGCCCACCAGGGAGTTCTAGTTAAGTCTGGTGTGCAATGCTGTGTTTAAATTATAAAATTAAAAACATACCTGATTATATAATTATATATAATTCTGAAGACAAATGCTATCTGAACAACGTTGATTCTATAATTTGGTAAGCAATATCCATTAAAAACTTACTGAGCAACGTATTAAAGACCATCTCATATTAAAATGAGAATAAAAATCTAATTCTTTTTTATTTCTAATTCTTTTTTTAGAACATGTCAGCTTTTCTAGAACTGAAGAGCCTGAGGAGTTAGAAATTTACAGGGCTAGGCTGATTTATGAAAAGGGACCAATAAAATATGCATCCAATACAGAACATTCTTAATCCCATAGACAGTCATTGATAGTGCTATGAGAAGGCTGCAAGAAGTCACAGATAAGGAATCATGCTAGATAATAAATCTTTCAGCAAATTATGATGACATCCGAAACACAAACTACAGTCAAAGGGGCAAAGCAGGCTTTTTGATTAGTAGGTGGGAAAATGAAACAAGATGTGCATACAGACACAGGAGACAGCTGAAATTGATCACAGAAACGTGCACATTGTCACGTATAACAAGGGGGATAAAAACTGATCCCAAAGCATGCGGTACAAAATGTACAACATCCAGCTTTGTGCAGGGGGTCCTCTGTAAACCCTAGACAAGCTCAAATTAGAATCACTGAAGAGATTTTATAGAATTGCTATAAACTTTAAGCATGTTCAAGTAAGACAGTTTTGCATTTTGCTTCACGAACAGTTTAACACTGTTTAAAAACTATATTCTGAAGAGGTAAAAAATTCAGCCAAAGTATTCTGGTGTGGTGGTCAATAGAAATAGATATTAATGATATTAAAGGTGCAAAGGAAATTCAATCTTCCTTTACAGACATGTTTCATAGCCTGCTACTGATAACAATAGGAGATGAATCCGCCCATTTGAAGGACAAACATAGACTAATATCTAAAATATCTGAAACATGTCCATCAGCAAGAAGTATACAGAAGTTTGTGTTTTAAAGGGAGAGACTCAGAACTTGAGATTCTTTGGGTGACAATGGTGTAGGTGAGGACCCACTTACACACAGCCTGTGCCATTAAGGGGTTCTAACCTTGAGGACAGGCTGATGAGATCTGCCGGGAGATGCTCCCCATTGGTCACTTTCACTATTTCCCCCTACCGCCACCTTCGGTCCCAGTTTAAAATAATTCAAAAGAAAAAAATAGATAACGGGGAGGGAGGGAGAACAAACAAATGGACAAAAGAGACAAAGTTTGAAATTGTTATTGAAAATAATACATGTTAATAAAAATGTCTAATGCCAATTTTTTTCAAAACTTATTCTGATCAGGTCTTTTAGCATATAAAACTGAATATTGAAGGTTTCATTTTTTGCTTTTAAGCTCAATTCCCATTGTTTTCATTGAATTACCAGGAATTACAGTTACAAAGAGTGGATGATGTGATTTTTTTTTGAAGTTTCCTCACAATTAATGGTATTAATAGAAATAATTTTACATAGTTTCTTTACCTTACAGACTTTTCTTTCTTTAATCCCTCACTCATGCCATTTACAATGGCTATTAGACTATTCAGGTAAAAAGAAATGTGTGGAAACTAGAGTTTTAGGTTTTTGATAAATAAAGATGTAATTGCTAACTTTCCTCCTAGATACACATTTTAAAAAATCATTTCTGATTCTAAAAATTAACTGCGTAAGTCTTAATGCAAACCTGCAAAAAGGATTTTAGGAGGTTTGAAGACATAATTGTAACCTTTTATGTTATTTAATAACAGATGTAACACATCATTTAGAAGGATAAGAAGAAAATCTTTCAGAGGGCATAAAATAGGTATGTTAAGATTGTTTGGAATAGAATTATTAGCTTGACTTACTTCACTATTTCACACTTTTAAACATAACTATGTAACAAAATCTGATTATTCATTTAGAAATGGAAGTCCGTGAAATAAAACTTTCAACTCTATCCATGCTTCAACTTCAAACTATGTCTAAGAAGATGTGCTATTAGTAATGAATTACTAAAAAATGCTGGGAAACAAGTATTATAAAGTGCTTATTTTTACTCCTACGTGGGGCTTATAGGTGAAAATCACCATGTCCTAATTTTGATTATGGAAACAAATGTTCATGTAGTGGCATAAGAGGATGAGATTAGGAGTTAGATATTACAACCATGACTTTGTCCTCAGCTGAGTTTGCAGTGGCTGAAAACTAGACAAAGTGTTCTTTATTTTTCCGTTGCCTGATGACAAAAACTTTAATCTACATGTTAAGGTTAACGGAAATTCAAAGGAATCAACTAATACAAAAATTCTTTGAGAAAAGTAACTGAAAGGTGGCATATGTCATCTGGATAGAAAAATCTAACAGTACAAGCTTTACACTTTAAAGTGTACCAATTAACAAAACTAAGAGACCATATTATCTTAAAAAAGAAATGTTTAGAGGAAGTCAGCTAATCCCTGTAGATGTCATACTGACACTTAGGAGCCCAAATAATACAAGCACAGAGCTTATTAGGTATTTCTAGGCCTGAACAAAGGGATTAAGAAATATTTTGACAGCTGTCAACTTAGAACATAGTCATGTTGATATAGTCAATTATCTTTGTATGTTTGATCATATAAAAAGTAAATACATGGGGCCGGGAGCGATAGCCCAGCGGGTAGGGCGTTTGCCTTGCACGCGCCGGCTCATGCCGCCCGGGTTCGATCCCCGGCATCCCATATGGTCCCCCGAGCACCGCCAGGAGTGATTCCTGAGTGCAGAGCCAGGAGTAACCCCTGAGCATTGCCGGGTGTGACCCAAAAAAGCAAAAAAAAAAAAAAAAAAGTAAATACAGTAACTGGTGTCTCAGCATATACTATGCTCTTTAGTAAGTTTGTCTTGATAAGTTTAATTAAGTAAAATATCAATAATTTATTAAACTAGTGAAGTAGTTTACAATTATTTTGAACTTTGTTCTATGAATATATTCATATGATGACTTATACTAATCAGACTTTTTATTTAGCACTACTAAGTAGTTAGGCATTTTTAAAGATTACTAATTTAATTTTTCTTAGAATTTGATTATTTAATTCAATTTTATTACTTGAAAAGTTATAAAATCAAAACCAGAGATTTAAGTATTTTGTACCAAATCATGAAGCCATGGGAAAAACTTTGGTCTTCTACCTCCGTCCAGGAATCTCTCAGTACCTAAAACTGCCCAGTACTTGAGACAACGTAGTAAGTTCACTGTTAAACTCCTTTTCAGAGGTCATATGCGCACCACTGCCTTTACACTGAGTTTTGGAAACTTATCTTTCATAAAGTTATATGCAAAGAAAACTATTAATAGAAAGATTTATGTCAAAATCTATTAATTTTTTCTTAAAAGCAAACTCTACAGGTGAATGGCACAAAGACCTTCTATCTACAAAATGGAAATGTGATTACCTACAGTTACTTCAACTGCCTGCAGTCCTGTTTCTATAAATATCTGGGTAACTCATTTGTTTCATTAAGTTCCACCAACTGATAAGATCAATCACTGATATGACCTGATTTAAAAAGGTTTTGAAAAAAAGGGCACTGTTCATATTCATATGGGTTATACAAATAAAACAGTCCAAGGAAATGATGATAAACAACTTCCAAGATGTTAAAACCATTTTTCCCCTTAATTTACATTAGGACTAGTTTCACAGATTTAAAAAATTAAAAGCATTTGAAAGTCACATTCTTTAAGGGTAACAGTGCCATATGTTCAGAATACTAATTCATGACATCTTAAATGTGAGTAAAATAAAAATTATGTAAATCAACCATGAAAGAACTTAAAACAAGAGTAAGGTACTTTATTTTTTGTTGTTGTTGGAAGAGAATGGCTTGTCAAAAGATGATGACAATAATAAACAATTCATCCATTTTCTTGTACCATTTCACCATAAAGATAAAGAAACTTTGCAGCAATATACCAACACATTATCATCCACAAATCGATCATGAACAAGGACTGGGAGATAAAATCAGCAGAACCCAAGCCATGTCTCATATAAAATAAGTGATAGGATATCTTAAAGAGTTCACAGTCTAAACAAAGGATCTATACACATTCAGAAAACTTTTTGTAATTATAACATTTAAATTTTAAATGTAATTACAATGTTTAAGTTTTATAAACATTTAATGCAAAGTTCCTATTACTTATTCTATATGAAAAACATGAAAGAGTCCCTTAAGCCCAATTAATTTTTAAAGCTTTATTCAGAAACAATAGAGAGGTTTATAGTTCCTCGTTTATTCCAATTTCCTTGGAGAAATCACAAGGTCAATGCAGAGTAGAGTAACCATTGTCTACACTGTTTGAGCGCCAGCAGGTCAAGGTCAATGCAGAGTAGAGTAACCATTCTCTACACTGTTTGAGCCCCAGCAGATATCTCTACCTTGATGACAGAAGTACAGTGTCAGCAGGTATATACTCTTTGCCTTTTATTATAACTATATCTCCAACATTTACCTGAAAGAAAACTGGGAATTGGTTAATTATCTGCATTCAAAGATAGTTACAAATAGACAATCCATTATACTTTAAAATAGAGTACACTGTAAAACTGCGATGGTAAATAAAAACCTCTGATCTTCACAAAAATGGCATAAAATAATCTAGAAATAAGGTCAAGGGGTGATTCTTAGAAAGCGAAACAAAAAAAACACCGGGATGTACTTTCTGTTTTAATATTGGTCCTATAAGTTACTTAATAAACAATTCATTCTATCCACTTAATTGACATCTCATTTTCTCCTTTTTGGCATAAAAATAAAAAGGAGGAACTGAACAAATGAGATGTTTGGCCTGTTTTAAAAAATTCTCAACACAGCTGGAGAAATTACTGTACAGAAGTTCATTACTCTTATGATGACCTATGAAATAGTCTTTCATCATTTTGAGAGAAAGAAAAGGAGTCAGACTCCAAATTATCTGTTCCAAGATCACAGAAAGGAAGAGTCTGGCTTTCAACTCACTTTCATGGCAAAGCCTCACTGTGCATAAGTAAGTTTACTAAAACTCTGAGTTTAAATGAAAATAAAGAGCTTATTCTGTCACTTATTTTGCTACCTGTGAGCACTTTTGTGAGACTGGTACAAGACAAGCTAAATACATACCATGGCCAGAAACTATTAGGAGCAACTTAACCATTTCACACAAACTTTGGCATTTTATGCAACTACAACTATTTGGCTTGTTGACCAAGCCAGGTTGACTAAGTTACACCCGACAGTGACTCTGTTATATCCACAAAGTGCCAGCTCTCCCTTAGAGGCTAAATGTACCCCAAATATCAACAGAAATAACTAAACTATATGAAAGTTCATAAGCCTTGAAAAAGCATACTCCAAGTAATCCTGGCTATCACTGAAATGATCTTTAATTGCCTTCTGTGTTAATATATACTCTCCATCATGCTTCATAAAATTAGGATGCCTATCTATATTACAGTGCTGAGTCTAACAGACTTAGAAGATCATCCTCATTGAATGACACTAATTTCTAATATCTCTAGTCATTTTAAGACAAAAAAAGGACTCAGTTATTGAACTGTAGGCTGAAGGAAATAGCAACTCCAGAATGTTATAAAGAGTTAATGGTATAAGTTAATGGTACAAGTTGACCTCATGATAGTTGAGGTCAGGGAAAAGCAGGAAATGTACTGATAAAGTAACGCTCACAGAACTGTGAGGAAACCAGGGAGGGCCTCCTTTTCCCTTCCAATTCCTGTGTTTCGGATAACTTACTCAAACACATCCAAGCACCTCACTTTCTTGTGGGTTCTGACACGGCTCCTAATGTAACACCCTCCCTCTAAGACTGTTGTGTGCAAAAGGAAGAGACAGAAGAGGAAGTCCAGACATCAAAGGTTCTCAGAACACACACTCTAGTTGGAAGAACAATGTCACCAAGCAGTGTATAAGTCCCAGCTAAAGTCAAGGGAACAAGGCTTTTGTTTATTACTGGGAGCCCTGCCATTAGCATTTACAACCTGAGGGTGGAGTCCAAAGGCTAGAGGATCAAATTATAACACAGATTTTAAATCAAAATAAGATTTTATAACACATATTTTAATGGATGCTGGGACATACATATGCATCTAGGTCCATTTGTATGTCCAAGCATATTTATATTTTTACCAAAGAATTTTTTAATATAAATATTTTAATCCAAAGAAACACCTTTCACAGTGGAAACTTCACGCATTAAAGCTGGTTTAACAGAATGGCATCTATATATGCACAAGGCCCACCATCCGAAAGTTCCCTTTAAAAGTCAGAAGAATCATTTTGCTTTTGTGGTTTAAATTTTCCTTTTGGATCTATCTCAAAGAACTGAATAATCTCAGCTGAATCTCAATGTGAAAACTAATCTTTAGGTGAGCAATGAAGACAGATGCTTTAGTTCCAAGAGTGGTGATGTATAAGGTGTTGCATTCCAAAATTTTCTTTGAAAATTAGATACCGCAATATAACCTTGTGCAATAGTGAAAAGGCATGAGGGTAGTAATAGGAGAGAAGTGTTAATGCAGAAGGGCTGAAGTCTGCCCATCTGTGAATGATTGGATCAAGGTCTGCAATCTATAAGTCCTTTGAGGTTCATTTCAAAATAGCCACAGTAGCCACATATTTTAAAAGACAGAGAAAAAACTTGAAACTAAAGACCATTACACTAAGGCTTATCATATTACCTTGGTATATGACATTGATCTCAGTTATTAATTTTGTTTTTAATTGTGCTAAAAAATTACAAAGACTAAAGGAAAGATTTATTCCATGGTCTGGGTATCTGGCTTGCAAGACAGTTTTCATGACTGTCCGCTTAGTATTCACTACAATACTTTCACAGAGCCAGAATCATCGCTGACATAGTTCGTTCTTTTCACCTGTGATTATAGTTTATCATACAGAAAACTTATCTGTCTTGTTTGTTCCTGTGAGCTCTCTGCTTGGCATTTGCATTCAATAAATAATTCAAAGAATGGAATCAATTTTTCTCCCTTTTGCTTCAGAACTTGAAATTAAGCTTTTATCACAAAACAAAACAGAATGCAGAATGTTGATTTCATTTATAAAATTATTTTTCTTTATTGTTGGCTATCCCTAATTTCACATTATGATGAACAGTACTAGACACTTTTATATGTGAACACTTATGATTACTTGGGAGGGAGATGTTTTTAGAACTGTAATTTAATGGTTTTTTATTAAAAAGAACCTAATCACTAATCCAAATACTGTGAGAATTAAGTACTTAACAAATTTAAATTCTACCCCTTTACTTAGGGAAGGCCTAATACTTCTCTATCAAATGTCTGAAAAAGGTTGTGAGTCTTGATAAACAGGCTAAAATTTCATTTTATTATTTTTGTCTAGAAAACTGGAGAGGAACGAAATAATTCAGAAGAATTAGCACAACCTGAAATGATATTAGAAAAACAAAACATTTTAACAAGTTAAGTTTAGCATGAAGATAGAGAGGTATCTCCTGACTTTTAAACTTTATTTTTTTTGAATAAGCACTCTAGGCATGACAGAATTGATATATTCTGAGATATTGATATGTACTTATATTGCCTACATTGATAGCTCTAGGAAAGAAAATGTGTAAAGTTCATCATACTTGATTCTTATTTGACTTCTCTGAAACATCTAAATCTACTAATGCTAGATGAGCAAAAAGAAAAATGTTTTGACGTGATAATTTTTGTTTTTTGTCCTGTTCCTCTGTTAAAAGAGGTGACCCTCACAGAAAGAAGAGGCAAAGTTGTTGTTTTTATATCAAAGATCAAAGAGAGAGAGAAAATGGTGAGTTTTTAAATATTCACAAAAGATGTCAATTTCTATTCGACCCACTGGTAGAAAAATCAACAAAATCTGCCCTGAGCTCCAGTGGAATCCACACACTTGGATGATCCTGCTAGCCACAGTGAATGTTCTCCCCTCTGGAGGCGAAACTAAGGGCCACTTCCCTGCTATCCTGGCAAAGCCAGAAAGTGAAATGCCTGGCAAATTATTGAAAGTTAAATATCTTTCCAGAACTAAGGAAGAACTAGTAATATTTGCTTACCTTTTGGGAAATCAAGGTCTGAAAATATGAACACTCGGATAATACTTGAAAATCAGGAGTCAACTTACTAACTGCCATTAATAGAGGTCGTGGAGGAAATGAGCCTCTTGATGTTATGGCACCTGACTTCCAGCAAAATGATGCTTCCATTAAGAAATTGTATTTAGTTACATTTTAAAGAGGAATAAGCATGTGTAAATGTGATTAGTCACAGCATATAAATGTGAAATGAACAAATGTGAAATATCAGAATATTAATTTTTATTTTTACTTGGCCAGTAGATGATTAAAGAAAAATACAAACACAAGATAGTCATGGTTAAATAAATCTGTGAAAACATGACTCAAAATATACTATGACAGAAACAAAACAATTCTAAGTATTACCTTTCACAGTGATAGTCTTTTTTAGTATCTAGTCGATTTAATATATGGAAGTAAAGAATTAATGTATGTTTATAACATTCATTACTAAATATCTTTCATATCAGATGAATCTGCATATATTTTATATGTATACATACATATATGTATATAACTAAATCTATTCAAATAAGCTCTATGCATTTCTTCTTTTGAAACAAAATAAAAATCAATGCATACCTTTTCCCAGTGCACAATTTCCCACGCACCATTTCTCAAAACTGAAAAGAAAATATGACATTTTAAAGAACATTTTTACAATTTCTCATGATGAACTTATCACTTTAAACAGAGAGTTCAAGTAAATCAACTAGCCGCAATTTTAAGAACTAATTTCAATAGCAATAGAATGAAAAGATAATAAAGAGTTAGAAACTATATTTCCTATTCCCCAGTTACATATATCGACAGCCGTAATTTCAATGGGGAAGCTAAGAACTTTCTTTAGCATCTAGAGCATTACAGGGCCGGCTGGTGGGAGAGACATGGACACAAGAAAGGTGAACTGACACGTTTAAGAGCATTTCAGAAGCCATAAGGGTAGCAAAGTTAAGAACAGAAACAGCTGCAAAGATTTAAAATTTTTTGAAAAAATCACGAGCAGAGATTCAGTTTCTAAACAATAACTAGACATTCAACACAAAACTAACCGAAAAGACCGTGCACCTTCACATTTATAATAATGCAAAAGAATACAAGTCTTTGCATTTGGTTTACTACTGAGAAGGAATGGATAAAAGGGTAGTTTTAAATTATGATAAAGATTGACACTTCTTCCGTGTCTCTCTATTTGTTTTGCAAACATTTCCAATGGACCTTTTGTACTTTTCTACTCTGTAAAGCCACTGTGGCAGAATACTGAATATATCGAAATATATCAATAGACACTGGAGAGATAAAATATAAAGCCAGGAAAGAGAGTACTGTGTGTAAGATAGTGTGGCAGTACTCAAGAAAAAAAGTAAGTCAAGGTCAGCTAACAAATTTATCCCAAAGGTAAATTCCATGAAAAGCATAGCTAATTTGTTTTAACACTATATTTCCTGGGAAAGACTTCTAAACTGATGAGAGTAGTTGCTCAGCAAATATCTGCAGAATGAATAATTTATGTGTATAAAAATAATAGATTCAAGTCTTTTTTTATTAGAAGAGATGAAGTCTGCATTTTAAGAATATCTCAATGATACTAACTTTGAATATCAAATAGAAAATTTAACATCAATTACACACCAATAAATCTTATAATAAACATTATCTTAAATTACATATAAAATATTGAACTAGGGGCCGGAGGCGATAGCACAGCAGGTAGGGTGTTTGTCTTGCACAGGACTGACCCGGGTTCAATTCCAGGCATCCCATATGGTCTCCCAAGCACTGCCAGGATTAATTCCTGAGTGAAGAGCCAGGAGAAACCCCTGAGCATTGCTGGGTGTGAACCAAAAAGCAAATCAATCAATTAATCAATCAATGAATAAATAAATAAATAAAATATTGAACTATGTTAATATAAATATAACTGCTTGGTATTCCCAAATATCACTGAACCAAGATACAGTGTCTCAGTCATTTCTTTATCTCTGGCAACCTCATCACACTCTAATGAATAGGACACTGAAATGTTTGTTAAGTGAATTAATGCAACAACAAATATCTTATACGGTGTATTTTGTTGAAATAAATTCATGCTTAATAAAACAGTAATAAGGCTATAAGATACAAAGTTGAAAAGCTAAAAAAATTCTCATATAACATCCATAACTATGAAAAGTTAAAGCCCCATGTTTTAAATACTCATACTACTGATCACTGCATCCTAATTACCCAAACTCATCACTATGGAGTTCACCCAAGCTCATCCACAGGAGTAATGCCACATCCTCAGCTTCCTGAA
Source organism: Cryptotis parvus (assembly GCA_021461705.1). NCBI lineage: Eukaryota > Metazoa > Chordata > Mammalia > Eulipotyphla > Soricidae > Cryptotis > Cryptotis parvus. The sequence goes on from JAJIBD010001705.1 coordinate 293,304, forward strand.
ATCCTCAGAAGTCAGAACTTTTTAGAGTATTTTTTGTTTGTTTGTTTGCTTTGGGGTCACAGCCAGTGCTCAGGGCTGATTCCTAGCAGGTTCAGGGAACCAGATGGGGGAGCCTGGGATCGAACCCATGTTGGCTGCTCACACTTACTCTTTGAAACAAGTGCTGCAAGTAGTGGAGAGACAGTCTCTAACCCCAGGACCATTTAACTCACTGCATGCAACACAAGTTCCCTACACAGAGGGATAATACAGCACCTTCTTCAAATTTAGTTGTTTCCAAGAATAAAACTGCTATGGGGCGGAGCAATAGCCCAGCGGGTAGGGTGTTTGCCTTGCACCGCGGCCGACCCAGTTCGATCCCGGCATCCCGTATGGTCTCCTGAGCAAAGAGCCAGCAGTAACCCCTGAGCATCGCCGGGTGTGACCCAAAAAAGCAAAAAAAAAAAACTCCCAAACAATAAAAGATAAACATCCCTAGTGTGCCACCCACAAAGATAAACCTCCCAGAAAACACACACACACACACACACACACACACACACACACACACACACACACACACACACACACACCCTTCCTCCCTTGGATGCCCAAGGAAGGCAACAGACCTATATATAACTTTCATAATTAGGAAATTATAGATTAACGATAAATCAAAATGGGAAGGTCCATTCTGCTTCATACACTCTGTAAATGTAAGTATCTCGGGGATGACACAACACTGTGGGTACCTGTCTTTGGTCTCATTCTCCAAATCTGAGCATCCAAAATACCTTTAATGGGTCTCGGCAGGGCGCGGGCTACAGGCAGTGAGGCGTTGTCTGACAGCACCCCTGGGGTCGGGACAACATCTTGGACACATGGACACAGAGCGGCTTGACAGTGGCCATTAAAAGGCCCTTTAATGGGGGGGGGGGAGGGTGGTAGGCAGCACTGCTGGGGTTGGGACAATGTCTTGGACACACGGGCACACAAGGAGCTCAACAGTGGCTAATTAAAAGGTACTTTCATGGCGGAGGGGTCAGGGGGGTGGGGAGAGGGCGACAATGATGTCCCCTCAAGGGATCTTTCAGCTACCAGATCGTCGACCTTCTTGGCTTTCCCTAAGTGGCCCGAAGTACACCGCCGGGAGTCTTGGGGTCCTAGTACCTGACTTCGCGGGCACGTACCTGGTACTGACACAGCCCTGGCGCAGATCAACATTTTCCCTTTTCCCCATTAAATTGACACTAATATACAGTGAATCATTTTTTCCCAAACCAAATTAATTCGTCAGGGCATCATGATTTAGAATAGTATTAATATTTTGTTTGAGCCTTAAAACAACATCACACCCGTGGTTAGAGTGCCGATACCCCTCCATCACTGTTCCCAGGTCCCGCCCTTTCCCTTGTGCGCAGCCTCTGTTGACCGAATTTCAGAGTAGGCTTTCACGGCCACTGTTCCTTTCCCTTGCTTTGTTTCTCTAAACGCTACATGACAGCAATCATCCATGGACTGTCTTTCCCTTCTGATTCCTCGGTCTGATAGCCTCCAGTTCCACCCAAGATGTAGTGAGAGGCAAGATGGCTCCTGCACCAGAGCAACAGCACAGTGGGCAGGGCATTTGCCTTGCACGTGGCCGACCCAGCTTCAATCCCCAGCATTGCCTCCCATATGGCCCCCCCACCCGACCCTCAGCTCCGCCAGGAGTAATTCCTGAATCTTGGAGCCAGGAGTAAGCCCTGAGCATCACCAGGTCAGAACTAAAAAGCCAAAGAAAGAATAAAAAGATTTATTCTCTCCTTATGGCGGATTTCACTGTGTATATGTATGTGTGTGTACGTGTGTATATATATACATATATGTACATTGTATATATATATACATGCATATTTGTAAATATATATACATGTATATGTGTGTATGTATGTATATATATATATATATATATATATATATATATATATATATATATATATATATATATATCATCCAAGAAGTCACTGGTGAAAAGCCCTATAACTGTGAGGAATGTGGCCTTCAGGGGCTTAGGTCTCATTCATCATCAGGGAATTCACAGTGGAGAATAATCAAAACTAAAGCTCTTGTTACCTAATGTTTTTAACAGAAGTGTGTCATTGTTGAAGACTGTGGAGGTGGCTCAAGGAGTGCCTGTTCTGCAAATGGAACCCCAGGCTCAATCTCCAGCATCGCACGGCCCTCTGAGCTCTGCCAGAAATAGCTCTGTAGTACCACGAGGGGGCTCCAAAAATATACAGTAAACTAATATTTTTAGGCAATATTTCAAGGGTTTTTTTTCCAAGAGAAGCGATTTCTTTTTTTTTAAATTTTATTACACCACTTTTAGACATACAATTGCAATATGCTCATGCTCGAGTTTTGGTTCCACAGTAGTAAACTAATATTTGAAAGCCACCCCTTTTCTCTATATTCATTTCTCTATATTCTTCTCTATATTCTTTTCTCTTTATTCGTTTCTCTATATTCTTTTCTCTATATTCTTTTCTCTATATTCTTTTTTCTATATTCATTTATGTGTGTGTGTATATATATATATATACTTTTTGTATGTATATATACTTTTTGTATTGGGACCACACTCAGTGGTGCAGGAAATGTTAGTTTGATGACCTTATCATCCTTTTTTTTTTTTTGAGTTTTAATTTAATTTTATTATTTTCCCCCAAATATTATTACACCATTTTAGACATAAAATGAAGAATACAACCGACTGGTTCAGCACCTCCATGATTGTGCGAAGAATGCCGAGAGAGAGAAAAACACAAAAGGACGCTTGTCTTCAGAAACTCTCGAGCTCATTCGCCAACGTGGCAAGGCGCGAGCCTCAGGAGACCAAATGCTAACGTCCAAGCTTGCTAAACAGTGCAGAGAAGCGATAAAAGCAGACCTCAAAGACAGAAGAGCAGAAATACTGGAAGATGCAGCAGAAGCCGGGAAAAGTATTCGCACTGCCCGCCTGTCCTTCGCCAACTATAAGACCAAGATGACTGCCCTCCGACGCCCTGATGGATCTATCACATCTTCCAGAAAGGCAATGGAGAAGATTATCCAGGACTTCTACTCAAATCTTTTTGATAGCCACATCCACCTGCCCACATACCAAATTCCACAGGATGGATACGTCATTCCCAACGTTCTCCCTTCTGAAATAAGACATGCCATCTCATCGGTAAAGAAGGGAACAGCACCAGGCCCAGACAAAGTCAGACCCGAACATCTGAAGAATCTGCCATCGGTGCTCATCAATACACTAGCTCGGCTCTTCACACGCTACCTGTCCGAATGCAAGGTGCCCTCCCAATGGAAAACCAGCAGGACAGTTCTACTGTTCAAGAAGGGGAGACATTCATGACATCGGCAACTATCGCCCCATCTGCCTGTTGTCTGTCATCTACAAAGCTGTTTACACGAGTCATCCTGAACAGGATTAGCAGAACACTAGATGAAGGTCAACCATGCGAGCAAGCAGGTTTCCGGAAAGGATTCAGCACAATCGACCATATCCACACAGTAACCAAGCTCATTGAGGTTTGTAGGGAGTACAAGATGCCGCTCTGTCTCACGTTCATTGATTTACAGAAAGCCTTTGATTCTGTGGAGACTGAAGCAGTCATCGAAGCCCTAGTCAAACAGGGTGTTCAAACCCAATACATCAAGATCCTTCGTGAGCTGTATTATGGATTCACCACCAGGATCTCACCATTCTACAAAGAAGTGATCATTGATGTCAAAAGAGGGGTTCGACAGGGTGATACCATCTCACCAAAACTTTTCAGTGCCACCCTCGAGAACATCATGAGACAATTAGAATGGGAAGGAATGGGAGTGAAGATAGATGGTCGGCAACTACACCACCTCCGCTTCGCTGATGACATCGTTCTAATAACACCAAACATTAGCCAAGCGGCACAAATGCTGGCTGACTTTGACCGAGAATGTGGAAAGGTAGGTCTACAGCTGAATCTGAAGAAAACTATGTTCATGAGAAATGAACTAGTTCCAGAGGCCCCATTCTCTCTCAATGGAACAAACATCTCTGAATGCAGCAGTTATGTGTACCTAGGTCGAGAAGTCAACATGATGAATGACCTAAAACCTGAGCTGCGCAGGAGGAAGAGAGCGGCATGGAATGCCTTCAAAGGCATCGAAGAAATAGCTAAAAGGACAAAGAACCTCCGGCTCCGGGCACATCTCTTCGACTCCACCGTTCTCCCTGCATTAACATACGCCTCAGAGACCTGGGCCCTACGAAAGCAGGATGAGAATGCTATTCGGGTCTCCCAGAGAGGCATCGAAAGAGCTATGCTTGGAATATCACGTCTCACTCAAGTGAGAGAAGGAATCGGAGTTCTGACCTCCGTCGCTATTCCAGAATCAGGGACGCTGTCTCGTTTGCCAAGGCATCGAAAATCAGATGGGCTGGACATGTAATGCGATTTGGAGACAACCGCTGGACTAGAGCCGTTACCGACTGGATCCCACGGGATGTCAAAAGATCACGTGGCCGCCCACCTACAAGATGGTCAGACTTCCTTGTTAAGACCCTGAAGGAACGGTTTGAGGCTCTTCATATTCCTGAATCAACCAGATGCCATTGGGCTACATTGGCACGTGATAGGGTCCAATGGAAATGTTACTGGCGCCCGCTCGAGCAAATCGATGAGTAACGGGATTCAAGTGATCAAGTGACATACAATTGAAAGATGCTCATGTAGAGTTTTGGTTCTACAGTGTTCCAACACGCATCCCTCCACCCAAACCCATCTCCCATCACCAATGTCCCCACCTCCCTCCCCCCCCCCGCATCTCAACTACTTGGCAGATTCTGTAGGTCATTTCTTTTCCTCTTTTATATCTCCCTCCAACCAAACTTTCCTGCTCTTCGTGGAATACAGTGCACCAAAAGACATTACTGTTTCACTATTTTAGTGGACCACTTGGCCCGCGCTACCTGGGCTCAAACTGGTTTTGCTCTGTTGATCTGGTCATGAGGCAGTTTCCCAGCGTCCGGACAGTGAAAATGGTGGCTAGTGTGATGAGCGAGTTTCATTGGCTGCTTCCGGGACCCCCAGAGGCGATGGGCCAACACCCAAAACCCATCTGCCCTCCTCGGGATCCCATCGTCAGCTGGGCTCGGCGCGAGCCCAGTTCTAGTCTCCCCAGCCACTTGTGAAGCTCTGCATGCTGGCCCGCGGGCAGCTCCTGGGCGGGGCCACCAGGCTCGACAAAATGGAGAGGGGAATGGCCGAACCCTGACTCCATCTGACGAATTCTCAGTGATTCCCGCTTCTGGGAGCCGCCTACCTGGGCTCAAACTGGTTTTGCTCTGTTGATCTGGTCATGAGGCAGTTTCCCAGAGTCCGGACAGCGAAAATGGTGGCTAATGTGGTGGGCCGAGTTTCATCGGCTGCTTCCGGGACCCCCAGAGGCGATGGGCCAACACCCAAAACCCATCTGCCCTCCTCGGGATCCCATCGTCAGCTGGGCTCGGCGCGAGCCCAGTTCCAGTCTCCCCAGCCACTTGTGAAGCTCTGCATGCTGGCCCTGGCAGCTCCTGGGCGGGGCCACCAGGCTCGACAAAATGGAGAGGGGAATGGCCGAATCCTGACTCCATCTGACGAATTCCCAGTGATTCCGCTTCTGGGAGCCGCCCACCTGGGCTCGAACTGGTTTTGCTCTGTTGATCTGGTCATGAGGCAGTTTCCCAGCATCCGGACAGTGAAAATGGTGGCTAGTGTGATGGGCGGGTCTCATCCGGCTGCTTCCGGGATCCCCCAGAGGCGATGGGCCAACACCCAAAACCCATCTGCCCTCCCTCGGGATCCCATCGTCAGCTGGGCTCGGCGCGAGCCCAGTTCCAGTCTCCCCAGCCGCCAGAAGCTCTGCATGCTGGCCACGCGGGCAGCTCCTGGGCGGGCCACCAGGCTCGACAAAATGGAGAGGGGAATGGCCAAACCCTGACTCCATCTGACGAATTCCCAGTGATTCCCGCTTCTGGGAGCTGCCTACTTGGGCTCAAACTGGTTTTGCTCTGTTAATCTGGTCGTGAGGCAGTTTCCCAGCGTCGGACAGTGAAAATGGTGGCCAGTGTGAATGGCGAGTCTCATCCGGCTGCTTCCGGGACCCCCCAGAGGTGACGGGCCCACTCCCAAAACCCGTCTGCCCTCCTGGGGGTCCCATATTCAGCTGGGCCCGGGCGAGCCGAAGTTCCAGCCTCCCCAGCCTCAGCAGTGATTTCTAATGTGACATTATAGTTCCTAATTCCCCATCAACCTCCCCAGTTTGTTACAACTACAATGATCATTATGTTGTACAGATGTGAAAGATCCTGGGAAGGACTTGTCCCAGCCTACTTCATTATCCAAGTCTCTTGCGTGGCTGCACACTGTTCTTCCTATGTCAGACCATCCACCATCCAGGGCCCACAGGTCAGAGCCCTGGGGGTGTAGACAAGCCTATCTCCTGTCTGCCACCTGCCAATGCAGCTGGGCACTGCAGCCACACCTGCAACACCTCGAGGGGCAGGTGGCCGACCTTATCATCCTTAATTTTGTTAAATTCACTTATTAGGAGTCCAGTAGAATTTTTTTTTGTTGTTTGTGTAAGAATACTTTCTCAACGACTAAATTTCTGTTTTTAATAATGGTGTGTCATGATTTAGCCAGTTTGATACAACGGAAGCTAAGGTGGAGAAACCCAGGTCTCTTTAAATCTCTACCTATGGAGCTGGTAGCCAATCAGAATGTAGAATAGGATGCCTGGGGGTGGGATTTGGCAGCAGATAAGAGAAAGACCCCCTCCCTCCCTCTTCCTTCCCTCTCCCTCTCCCTCCCTCCCTCCCTTCCTGATTCAGGTAGGGTGGCATGCCCAGACACAGAGCCCAGTACAGGCCAGGCAGAGGCAGGTACAGGCTAGGTTCAGAGGCCCAGTTTAACTCGGGTACAGGCAGGGTTTGGATGCCCAGCAGTGGCAAGTTACTAAGTATAGGAGTCTCTCCCATGTGCACAGGGATCTTGCCCACGTGCCTGGGGCTTTAGCTAAAGACTGGGAAAGTGTACAGAGAATAGAGTGAGCAGCACAGGACAGGACTTGGCCATCGTTCACAGGAGTAGAGCAGACTGCGTGGGACAGGAGAGGAAAGTCGATCAGTACTGGGCAATATCAGAGACAGGACTGGTGACATCATTCACGGGTGTAAGGGAGCCTTCATCTTTTTCACTCTTATTTTCTTTCAGTTTTAGTTTCTAGAGCATAGCTGACGAAAATGATTCTACACATGGATAATATTAACATATTTGAACCTTATAAATATACACAAAATGAGGTAACCCTTGCCCCAAATTCTTCAAGTTTTCCCTTAGCTCACAAAATAAATCTAATATTACAGATTTAGATAACAGTTCCAGCTGACCATCCTGCCCCGCACCATCTCCTCCATCTGACCCCAATTATCTGTGAAGACCAGTTGCCCCTTTACTCAGGTTTCCGCCACTAGTAACACTTTCCTTCCAGCCTCACCCAGATAATGTCCACACAGTTTCTATATTTCAGCCTTAACACTGATTTCCAGGCAATACTGCTTTGACACTCACTCCGTCACCAAAACGTCCAAGTGCTTCTTCAGTGGGATCATGGTTTCACTATGTATTTAGTCGAGAGAGGACTTATATAAGGCTGTCTCCTCCTCCACGCTGCAAGATTCGTGACAAAGGAAATCTCCCTATTATTCCACTCACTGTTGTATCCACAGAGCAATGAGGCGGCAGTACAAAGGTGCCTTAGAAATACTTTCCAGATGGAAAGCTGGATCCAGGGATACTCCTTTATATTTGGGGCCATACGAAATTATTGGGATTTTACGCAGACTTACTAAGAACACAGTAGTAGGACTAGTAGAACTCATGTTCTAAACCACTCCCACATAGATAGGAAATACCCCGGCAGGTCCTTGATATGTGAAGCTGAGTAACCATATGAGTCAGAATTTCCACGCCAGGTGTATTTCCGAACAAACTGAGAATGTATGTTCACACAAAGACTCAGACATATGCAAATACCCACTGAAACATTATTCATGATAGCCCAAGCATCGAAGCTACTGAAACTTTCATCAAAGAATAAGTAGATAAACAAGATTGGGTATATTCCCATATGATGGAATATTATTTAATCATAGAAAGGAATGAATTCTTGTCCATGTGTTGATTGATAAAGAAACATCTTGGGAGGATGATGTGGAATATAACAAGTCAAATACACATACATACAAAATCACACACAGTATGATCCCATTTACATGAAACAGACCTTCCCAAATGGACAAATTAGAGAAGCTACCAGAAACTTATAGAGAGCTGAAATGGGTGGTGATTGCTAATATATGCAATTTCTTGGAAGAGGGGAACAGGAGGGTAATGAGAATATTCTGGAATTAGTGGTAGCTGGTGCCTCATCTTGTAGATATAATGAAACCCATTCAAGTGTATACTTGGGGCCGGAGTGATAGTCTAGCGGGTAGGGCATTTGCCTTGCACGTGACCTACCCAGGTTCTATCTCCAGCATCTCATATAGTCCCCTGGAGCGCCGCCAGGAGTAATTCCTGAGTGATACTAATTCCAGGAGTAATCCCAGGAGTAACCCCTGAGCATTGACAGGTGTGATCCAAAAAGCAAAAAATAAATATAGACAGGATAGATAGATAGATAGATAGATAGAGAGAGAGAGAGAGAGAGAGAATAAAGTGTATACTTAAAATTCATTTCCAAGCCAGAAAGATAATACAGAGGTTAAGGCCTTGATGTGGGGTGACCCCTGTACCATTTTCAGCCCTGAAACTGGTCTCCCAAGCACCACAGCATATGGCCCCAACCCCACCCCAGAAAGAATTTGATGTCAGTTATAACTCAATAAAAAAACATTTACAACAAAAGGATGACCCACTATTTAAACATTTGCTTGAAATTTACTTCTTAGATTGATAAATCACTAGTGTGAGCAGGTGGAAAGGTTCTGTCCCCTTCGGGAAGAATAATACAGCTTCCTTTTCTACCAGCCCAGGGGCCACCCTTTCCAGCTCTGTAATCTTAACTGGCCTCCTTGAATCACTGCCACTTTGCAGATGTTTGTTAGTTCACGAGTAAAAATAGCCCTAAGCCACTATACTGGGTTACTTTTAATGGGGTGACAGTGTCAAAACAGACTTCCCAAATCCAGCAAACCATGCCAAAACTCTTCATGCCACTGCAGCAGGCAGAAGCCAGTGGCCTCTCCTGGACTCAGAGATTTGGTCTTTTTATCCCTCATTTCTACTCAGTCCTGAATCCTCTCTGCTTTCCCGACACCAACCTTCCCGTACTTCCTTTTTACCAAACTGCCTTCCTGTTATCTCTGAGGGGAACCCTCTATCCCCACTGGAATAAGTTATTCTCCTCAACTTCTCTTCCCCATTCTGTCCCAAAGTTTTCTCTTAGTGAGAACAGTTGTATAAAACATGACCTCCTGCAAAAATGTACACATCCAAGGTATTTTTAAATATATAATCATATGGCAACAAATTCTATCAAATGACAAATCAATGTATGTGTGCAACTAAGCCATCAGAAGGCTCTAAAGAAATAGTGGTGATCTTTTCTCATTTAACGCTACTTTGTTATGGTGAGGAATACCAGCACATTCTAAGCACACTTTTCTCTTGACAGGTATGTATACAGGCAGTTTTGCTTTCTTTTATCTAAAATATTTATTTCTGGGGCTGGAGCAATAGTACTGCAGGTAGGGCATTTGCCTTGCAAGCGCCAACATGGGTTTGATTCTCGGCATTCTTTATGTTCCCCAAGCATGGCCATGAGTAATTCCTGAGTACAGAGCCAGAAGCAACCCCTGAACATTGCCAGCTGTGACCCCAAAAGCAAAAAATAAATAGATAAATAAAATTAAACATCTATTTCTCTGAAACTTAGTTTCCTACTTACAACATCATAGATGCTGTCTAAGACAAAACCTAGAGACTTAATCCCTAGTTTTTAAAAACTAACAGTTGAGGGGCCGGAGCGATAGCCCAGCGGGTAGGGCGTTGCCTTGCACGCGGCCGGCTCATGCCGGCCCGGGTTCGATCCCGGCATCCCATATGGTCCCCGAGCACCTCCAGGAGTAATTCCTGAGTGCAGAGCCAGGAGAAACCCCTGAGCATTGCCGGGTGTGACCAAAAAGCAAAAAATAAATAAATAAATAAATAAATAAATAAATAAATAAATAAATAAATAAATAAATAAATAAAAACTAACAGTTGTATGGAGACATCATTATAATGAGTCAGATAATTGATCAGATTCAAAACACAACCGTGGTGTCACAAGACTTCACCCAGTAGTACAGGTAAATGAAAACCCCTGACATGCATCAGGATCTGAGAAACTTCCAGGCACTGTTTCCATCTCATTCATTGAGGATATGAATTTGAACCTTCATGATTCCGTAACAGGTAGGAAAAAAAATTTAATTTCGGAGAAGGCTGGAAAATGGTAGGCAGGGGCATCTTTAACACTGCTAGTTAATTAGACAAACCAGATAGTAACAAGGCAAGCCAGGAAAGCTATCCATCTATGTTCCTCCTGAAGTGAAATCAGGAAACGTCTTGGGTGTCTACAGGGACGTTTCAAGTTCTGTCCAGAACATTCTAAATCTCCAGCCAATTAATTCATCTTGGCTGATCTCATATCACACTTTCAGGGGCCCCAGAGATAAGCACAGAACTGACCTACTCCAGCTATGAAATAACTTTCCTTGGTTTTCAATGGTTTGTTTTATTAAGGTACATTGGTTTCCAAGAGTATAAATGTTTACATATTTTAAGGGGCAGCTTACCACATGACATCCCCAACAAGGTCCCAACTCCCCACCTGCTCACTGGATCCTTCATCCCAGTCCTCTCTCGCCCCTACTGGCACCACAGAAACCAGGAGTTTGTTGTTACTGGGTCTGATCTCTCTTTGTAAGTTTATTTATTTATTTATTAAAATATTTCATTATACCACCGTGAGACATACAATTACAAAGATGTTCATAAGATGTTCATATTTGGGTTTTGGTCATACAGTGTTCAGAGCACCCATCCCACCACCAGTGCCCATTTCCACCACCAGTGTCCCCAATTCCTCCCCCCTCCCCTAACCTGCCTCTATGACAGGTTCTCTCTCTCTCTCTCTGTCTCTCTCTCTCTATTCTCTCTCTCTCTCTGTCTTCCTTCCCTTATACATTGTGGATTACAATACATACATTTAGAGGTTGCCATGCGTATCTTTTTAGGCCTGGTCTCTTCACTTGCTTCTTTATTTACCCATTCAGTCGAGGTTATCATGCTTACTTTTCTCTTCCTGATTTAGCCTACTAAACAGTATGCAAACGAGAAGATTTCCAATAATAGCTGGAAATGGTAACACTAGACTAGAACTGAATATTTAAAGTAGGTAAAGGGATATACATGACAACCCTTCAGTGTCTTTATTGCAAACCACAATGCAGAGAGAGAGAGAGAGAGAGAGAGAGAGAGAGAGAGAGAGAGAGAGAGATGAAAAGTGCCTGTCACAGAGGCAGGCCGGGGGGGGGAAACTGGGGACAATGGTGTTGGTAAATGTGTACTGGTGGAAGTATGGGTGTTGGGATACTACTGTATAACTAAAACCTAACCATGAACAGTTTTGTAGTTGTCTATCTTACAATGATATAATAAAATTAAAAAATTAACAAAGATATATTTCTTTTTCAGGGGTGGAGGAGCACACCTGCTATGCTCAGGGGTTTGTTTGGCTTGATCTGCACCCAGTAATCACTCTTGGTGGTACTTGGGCACTATGGGTACAAGGATGCCAGGGATCGAACCTAGGTTGGTTGTGTGCCAGGTGCCCTACCCACTGTACTACCCTATCCAGTTCCAATACTTCCTATTTTCTAACGGGTAAATACTATCATTTTGTGAATATAAAGCATAGCTTCTTTATCCCTTCATTTGTCTATAAACACTTGGGTTGTTTCCATATCTTCTGTATCATAAATAGTATTGCAATGAATAGACATGCATATATTTTTTGGGAACTGGTATTCTATTGTTTGGATAAATATATACACGGGGAATTAAAACAGCTCCATCTTACACAGCCACATTCTAATGCGCTCAATTATTCTCCTTTTAAGGGAATCATATCTTTCATTTTTACCACCATCTCAAACAACACAAATATATTTACATTACTGTTTTCTACACAAACGAATCCCAAAGGGCCTCACTGTCTTCAGAGTATTGTGCTAGCATCTTCATTGGATATACTCATGTATCTTATCTTAGACTCTATAGCAACCCATACTTTATCAGCAATTTACAAAGTTCACAGACTATAAACTAAACAAGCACAAATTATTATCAAAAATTTGAATTTGTCCATCTGATGGCTATTTGGTATTTGTTTTGAAGACTATGCAGTCTGGATTATACAGGGGTCAAGGTGTTTTGCCTTGAAAGTAGCCAACCCGGTTCCATCGCTGATACCACGCAAGGTTCCCCAGCCCAGGCGGGAGCGACCATGACACAAAGTGGTGAGCAAACCCTGAGCATAACTGGTGTGGCCCAAAATAAAATGTTGTTTCCCTTTTGGGTCACACCCAGCAATGCTCTGGGGTTACTCCTGGCTCTGTACTCAGGAATCACTCCTGGCAGTGCTCAGGGGACCATATGGGATGCCAGGAATTGAGCCCGGGTCAGCTGTATGCAAGGCAAACACCCTACCTGTTGTGCTTTCGCTCCAGCCCCCAAATTAAAATGTTTATAAAAATTATAACTTATCTACTTAGAATTCTCAGTGTCATGGCATAAAAGTAATTACACTCTGAAAAATACACACCACATAGCATGTATAAAACAGTAATATTGACTCTACTGTTAAAAATAAATCTTTCTTTTAACTGTGACTTATGAAGTTATTGATAGTTGTAAATAAATCATCTTTTTTTAAAAAGGAATTCTAATTATGCAGAGAAACAGTTCATTGACAAATTATATAACATTGTTAGTCAGTAGGCATATGGGATTTATAGGATCTATAGTGGAACTATAGGATCAGGTGACTTTTTAAAACCAAGAATGTTTCTACCCTTCTTATTCTTTCACTTAGATATACAAAGCCATTAAACTGGATAAGCACTATCTCTAAAATTTGAGCTGGGATGCAAAAAAGGATACAATATTCTGGTAATATATAAAAGTCACTTCATAATATATGAAAAACAGTCTTCAGCTTTTCTCTCAAGTCAGTTATATTGTAGCGTGTACTTAAGTAGTAAGTGCATTTGGGCTAAATCAGTGAATTATGTTACATGTTGCTCTTAAAACAAGTTATACGTAAAACACTGGGTACACGTTGAAATACATGTTTTTAAATAAAATTCAAATAGGAGCTGTGTCTACAATTAAAAGTGAAGCATTTGGCATGTCTTGTTAATTCTAGTTTAATAACCCATGGCACATAAGTTTAAGCTTTTTTTACATTGATGAGGGTACACCTGATATTTAATACATCAGAATTTTGGTTTTGGTGTATGGGTGTGAAATTCTGAGGGCCTAATTTAAATCTGTCATTGTATTGTGATTTTTCTTTTAGCTTAATTGTGTTAAGTGTGACCTGTCAAATAAATCTTCCTTTCTAAAACTGAAGGGGGGAAAAAGCTTTCTTTGAGCCTCAAGGCTTGAATATTGGCCAAGAATAAGTCAATCATATAATTCATAGTATTTACTTTGAAACTGGTTTCTCGACAGCTATTCCATAAAACAATGAAAACAAACACCATCATGTAGAAAATGCCAGGGACTGAAATAGTAGCCTGACTGTCTTTAATCACTGACCTCCCCTGACCGAGCTCCAACCAGATTTAGAGGAGGCAAGAATGATACTAGTCCTGGCTAAGGGTTAAGCTTTCTTGGGTCAAGAAGGACCTCCATGATATAACTCGAGTCTAAGTCTCTAGGATAGTGCAGTTTGAGAAGAAGAGTCCAGCAGGAGATGACTGGTGACTCCTGGCGAAGGGACATGAAAGCAAGCTAAGACAGAATTTAGGGGACAGTTGTTCTTTGGGGGCATTGACAGCTTTTTCTCTTAAATGCAGACCTCCTCTGTTTCTCCCCATGCTTCCATCCAAACACACCTGCTATGGTTTCCACCCTATCTAATTAGTCTGACAGGGTGTCAGGAGAGCTGAGGTTTCAAATACCTCACATGCAACCTGTTTTTACTTAGCAGGCTATGACTTATCAGCTATGTTGTAATGGATTTCTTTCAGACAAAATGAAAACATTCTGTGCTCTGGAATCCCCTCTACCAAAGGCAATAGGAAGTGGGTCTCAGGTCAGTGCTGCACAGGGCCAGATGCTCACGCAGAAGCTGTCACCACCCAGGAACCCTGAGCATCAGTCACTGGGATACTTTCCAGAGTACTGAAGCCACTTCTTGCGGTGGACAAGGAAAGGTGAATTATCCCCATGGTCAATGGGCACTAGCTGTGCCCAGAGATCAGAACTAGATCCAGTTCCTACAGGGGAACTTCCGTGCACGAGAGCTACGCACAGTAGAGACATAACTTTCAAAACAAATTATGAAAAGGGTAAATTAAAAAAATGCACCCATGCCAAAGCTTCTATTCCTCAGTGGTGCAGACACTTACTTCCAAACATAACTTTACAGCTGGCACCTCACAGTAGCACAGACTGGCACGAGACAAGTGTCCTGGTACCAGCTTGTCTAGAAAGGTCACACTGAACAAGGATCTGTTTCATGGGGATCTTGCACGCTATGGACACAGAGACTAAAGGCCTGTGCAGGCCTCTCACATCCAGATTCCACACAGCAGTGAGTGATGAGCAGCGACTGTATCCACTCACTCATAAGACTGAACGGTGCTCCTTCACCAACATCACCTCTGAAAAGCCAACAAGTGAATCTGAAGCATCTCATGAACTCCAGGGAGGATTTTCAGCAATTGGGTGCAGAATCAGTGATTGGAGGAGGTGATAATTAGTGCATAACACTACCACCCCCCCACCACCCCACCCATCCAGTGATTCTGAATCATTTGCTTTTCCTTTTTTTTCACTAAGAAACTACCTTGAGGGAAAAAACCCTTCCTCTATGCCTCCTTGGTAATTGTAGCCACCCTTGCAGCAGCAGCAGGAGTTCAGCTTTCACAGCTCCACGAGGCTCTCCAGGTAAGAGCAAAGAACAGGGGCCAGAGCGATAGCACAGCGGGTAGGGCATCTGCCTTGCAAGCAGCCCACCGGGTTCGATCCCGGCATCCCATATGGTTCCCTGAGCACCGCCAGGAGTAATTCCTGAGTGCAGAGCCAGGAGTAACCCCTGAGCACTGCCAGGTGTGACCCAAAAAGCAAATTAAAAAAAAGCAAAAAAAAAAAATGCATCTTGAGTGCTGAGTGTGGGAAGGATGGAAGGAGTGGGTGTACTCATTAAATTCAGCGCCTGGGGTCAGAGTGACAGCAAAGCAGCTAGGGCATTTGCCTTGCACGGTCGGCCCATGCTGGCCGGGTTCGGTCCCGGCATCCCATATGGTCCCCTGAGCACCACCAGGAGTGATTCCTGAGTGCAGAGCCAGGGAGAAACCCCTGAGCATTGCCGGGTGTGACCCAAAAAGAAAAAAAAAAATTCAGCACCTGGGGTCAGAGTGCACAGCAGCTAGGGCATTTGCCTTGCAAGTGGCTGACCTGGGTTCGATCCTCCGCATCCCATATGATCCCCTGAGCACTGCCAGAGTAATTTTGGAGTAATTTCTGAGTGCTGAGCCAGGAGTAATCCCTGAGCATAGCCAAGAATGACCCCCAAAAACGCAAGAATGAATGAATGAATGAATGAATTCAGGAAGCAGCCAGATGAGACTCGCCCACCACATTAGATGCCATTTTCACTGTCCGGACGCTGCAGCATATCAGCGGAGGGATGCTGACCTCAAGACCAGATTAACAGAGCAAAACGAGTTCGAGCCCAGGTAGGCAGCTCCCGGAGGTGGGAATCACCAGGAATTCCTCAGATGGAGCTGGGGTCGCCCCTTTCCCTCTCCATTTTGTCTGAGCCCAGTAGCCCCATCCAGGAGCTGCCCTGGAGCTGCCCTGGGGCCACCAGCCATAGCAAGCAGAGCCTCAGAGGCAGCTAGGGGAAGCTGGAACTCGGCTCTCCCCTGGCCCAGCTGACTATGGGGCCCCCAGGAGGACAGATGGGTTTCGGTAGTGGGCCCATCACCTCTGGGGCGTGTCCCAGAAGCAGCAGGATGAGACTCACCCGCCACATTAACCACCATTTTCACTATCTGGACTCTGACCATGAGGCCCCTAAGTCTTGCGCCGCATGGTCCACCAAACTAGTGGAAACAGTTATGTCCTTTAATGTACTACATTTTACGATGTGTAGGAAAGGTAGGTGGGAGGGAGAGATAGAGAGGAGAGAAAAGACATACAGAACCCGCCAAGTAGTTGAGGTGTGGGAGGGGGAGGGAGGTGGGGACACTGGTGATGGGAGATGGGTTTGGGTGGAGGGATGGGTGTTGGAACACTGTGGAACCAAACTCGAGCATGAGCATCTTGCAATTGTATGTCTAAAAGTGGTGTAGTAAAATTAGGGGGATAAATAAATAAATACACAAATACATAAATAAATACATAAATAAATAAATTCAGCGCCTTGATTTGATTGGATTTCTCAGTGTGTGGCACCTGGCTGGATCACTCCATTGCATATAGCTCTTGGCCATTTCATTCACCACCCTCATCCCTTACCTTAAGTAATTAAAAGTCAATCTTTCCTCTGCCTTACTTCCTTCTCTTCCCCTACAGGGGTCAAATGCTTTTGAAAGAATAACGAGGAACCCAGTTACAATCTTTAGGAATTCTAAGTTCTTCACCTGAGTTTGCTTAGGCATCCAGAACATGGCCCTGATTGCCTGCCCTCTGCCTCCCTCACTCTCTGACATGGATTTCCAGTAGTCTTGTCAAAACATACCATCCGCCCTCCCGCATTCTATCTCCTGCTTTGTCTCTTCCTCCTGGATCACCTGCTGCTGCCACGTCACAGCTCTACTTACTGAATGACTCTACTTGTCCTTCCAGAGTCTTGCAGCATTTCTAGAATCCCCGCCTCTCTCTCCTTTGGCCCTTACAAGTTCATCACATCATGTTGGTGAGTATTTTATACTCCATGCCAGATTACAATTCTCTGCAGGATGCAAAGCAAGGTCTGGTTCTCTCTGCACTTTCTGCAATGGGTCTGACTTAAGTAAGGTTGATGCTTGGTAAAGTAGCAGACTTTGACTCTCACATTGCCCTGCTTCCTTCCCTTTAGCTGTGTCCCTGAGTGTGCTCTGAGGTATGCAACCTTCATGGATCAGGCAACTGAAAGGCACACTGAGGTGGCACTTCTCCACTTAAAATTACCAAACCACTTCATCCAGAGCCATTGTTGAAAAGAACTGATTGAACAAACATAAATCTAAAGTTAGAAGGTGATATAATCCTAAGTTTTTTTTTTTTTAAACAGTAACAATCAACTAAAATTACCTCGGTCACATATGTGTCCCAATTTCTTCTTAAAGGCCCAATTTTTCTGATTATGAAAAGAATGTTATCTGATACTTTTCATAGATAAACTAACATACGGGGCCCCTTATCTGACCATGTCAAATGAGTATACGGATACCACCAAGGAGACGAAAGTGCAACATATTCATATTTTCAATGACTCAAGAAAATGGTGTTTAAGTCCCTTTGTGCAATACTGTAGCACCGGAAAGAACCTCACATGATAGATTGAGCCCTGTTAGTAGGTCCTTTAAGGCTCACCAGCCTAAAAGAGGTCCATTCTGGGGTCAACTCAGCACCTTTTCCGCTTTAGGGTTTTGTAGGTGAAATAGTTTCCAGCAACTCTGCTCTGGGAGCAAGGTATATAGTATCAGCCACCATCAACTCTGCTGGTCTCAAAATCGGTTGATGTAGCTTCAGGGAAGGAGTAAATCGATGTAAATGCTCCCTAATAGCTTTAGCTATGTGCCTAGTTAACTTTTTTCATCCCGTTCTTTCCTGAATTTAGACTCAACCTGCCTTTTTAAACAAAGACATTCTCTAATCTGTGCTTCCTCCCACCAAATCTCCATATTAAACAATGACACAGCAGCAAAGTAGCCTCACTGAAATATAGCATGAGAGCAGGTGAACACGGCCGGCTGATATCCCAGGAATTTCCTCCCACAGAATACACACACACACACACACACACACACACACACACACACACACACACACACACACACACACACACACACACACACACACACACACACACACACACACACACACACACACACACACCAAGATTAAGGTTGAGTTTCTAAAAATCAAATTATTCTATTAGGAGGAGCTTTGAATTTCCCCCAGGTAATTGTCTTAATCTGCACCAGAATCCCATCCTTTTCCAGGTCTCCAGATAATGATTTCATTGAAAACTATTAGACCGGCTCCAGCCAGAGAGAGTACAGAGGGTAAGGTGCTTGCTCGCCTTGCATGTGTCACCAGAGCATAGCTGTGTAGAGCGCTGAAGGCCTCAAACAATATTCAGGGTGGTCCAGCTAATCACCAGTTGGCCAAGAATCACTGGAGTAAGGGGGTGTCTCTGGCTTCCTAGGGAGGTCTCCTGCTTGGGAAGCCCCCTCCCCAAAAACACTCTGGAGATGTTGGCATGCTAGCAATATAGCAGCAATTCATGTTGGCAGAGGTACTTCTACCAATATGCTCAGGGTACTTCTGACAACATGCTCCGGGTTTACTCCTGGCTGTGTGCTCAGGGGTCACTCCTAGTGGGGCTAGGGGTTGGGGGGGGGGTTGAGGGAAATATGTGATGCAGGAAATGGAACCATGATCAGCTTGCAAGGCAAGCACCTTACCTGCTGTACTATATCTCTGGACCTGGCAATTCACTTTTTAAATGAAATCTTAAACTGTAAAAGAGAACTAGTTCAACTACCATAATAAATTCACTGCAGGTTGGCTTCAATGTACATAACATAACGATGAGTAGACATTTTTGATTTACAAATCTCTGTAGAGCTACATTTGGCAAAACAACCAAGTTTAAAGAAAGTCATGAGAGACTGCCCCGATATGTGTTTTGACATATGGAAGAGGGTAGCTCAAATAACTGACAGAAGATACCAGAGGAAACAGGCGAGGTTTCGATGCACGGAAATGAGGCTTTCTGCGTAAAACAGTGTGCTCTGACTTTGGGTCAGTGGAAAGTGGACACCTTGTGGTGTTCACAGGAATCCAAAATAAGGTGGAATGTTGACTAAATGGCTTCCACAAGGAGGTCTAAGAAGTGGTAAGAACTTCTATCACATTCCTAATCTACAAGTGCTTGCAAAGCAGCCAGGATACAGTGTATGTGAAAATACTGCTTTCATTGTTCACACCCCAAATAATGAATCTCCTAGAAGGGATATTTGATTTCTATCCTCCCTTCCTTATCTGTACTCAAGTATAGGTCCAAAGAGTGGTTCATCTGCCATCGCGCGCACAGCACTCCTGCTCAGAGTGGGCCCCTGGGGTAGGAGCTCTGGGGAACACAGTGCAGACAGGCGCTGGGTCTGCTCTCTGCAGCATTCTCTGGTACACGCAAACCATCACACAATTAAAACACAGGGCAAAAATACAGGGAGCTAAAGAGTAGGAAATCACGAGAGAGAGAGAACCACAAAACTCAACAGTCTCATCAGGTCTTCCGAGTATCAACTGACTCAGCCCTACCACAGAGATGCCCAGAGAATATACTGCACTTGCCAGTTTATCAAACACCACATTTAACTAATTTATGTATATCTATGACAAGAAATAACCAGTCTCCAAAGGTGGTGATACCTGGCTCAAAATACTGTTTATAAAGGTCTGAGTTAGGTCCCAAATCTGGAATTTGCTGATTGAGTTCATAGCTGATAATTCTTAGACATTAGACAAGAACTTAGTCTACAGCCAAAAGGTTAAAAATGTATAGGAAAAAAAGTGTATAGAAAACTGTAAATATTTTGCCTTGTAAGGGGCAGATCCAGATTCAATACCTAGCACCCCATATGATTCCCCTGAATTTCACTAGAAGTGAAAAGTAATCCCTGAACACCGATAGGTGTGGCCTATGAAAAGAAAAAATAAGAGAAAAATTTAATGTTTTTTGAACATCACTAAGGAATGATGGAGAAAAAGTTACTCTTGAGAGCCTAGATGTAAATAAGAAAATATGCATTTCTCTAGGAACACAGGATTGGTATTTGAATTAGGGAGGCATAGCTTCCTACAAATTATACAGTCTTGGTAAACATTTAGAAAATGGAAACTCAAATCTGATGCTTCAAATATCTGTTGAAAACTAATTATTCTTTAAAAATAGCCCCCTTCCTACTCCTACAGCCCACTTCGTCCTCAACTCAGGGAAGCAAATGGAATTCCATTCTGGTCTGATGACAACAGATGGCTTTTATACCAAGTAATTCGTGTGATCTGACAGCAAACAATATCCTATTCACACATTTCTGCTATCTCAGATCAACTGTAAGGCCAAAAAAGACAATCAACACTAACTAGACACTGAACAAAATGAGATTCACTGTTCTCTTGGAAAACAACTTCACAGATAAAAACAGAAGTTGTAATTTCTGGGATTTGGGATTTCAAATCTTCCGGCTACAATGGCTCTTAGGCTGCTAAGTCATGCTACTTCATGTCTGATAAGAGTATTTATGCTGCAGATTCGTTCCCTCTCACCTATTCATTTTTAGTCACTCAGCGTATCCTATTAATCCAGGAAGAATCAGTGAGCCAATAAAGACAGCAAAAAAATTAATTTTTTTTCTCTGAATAGTAGACAAAGGAAATATTTTTGTTTGTTTATTTATTTATAGCTTGGTGGTCACACCCAACTCACTGGCTCTGCACTCAAGGATCACTTCTGGCGGGCCGGAATCCACATGGAGATTGGACCATGTGGCTGGCAGTGTGCAAGGCAAGGGCCCTTCCCTGCTATACAATTTTTCTGGCCCCTCCTGGGTACTTTTTTTTTAAAACACTGAGAGTGGATGATAATTTATTTGTGCTGAAGTTCCTTTGGTTTCTGACTTAGTTAAAATGAGACACACAGAAAAGTCAAAATGCCCTGTACTTCTCAAAACAGTTTTAATCTTTTTCTTTCTGAAGCATAATCATCTGCACATACAGTATAATTCAAAGTACCTTCACCCAAGGAATATAACATCTGGTTACTTTCTATAAATCTTTTTTATTATTATAGCTGCAGATCGCAAACAAAATACAGACATTTTATTCTGGCAAACATTAACAAAATAACTACAGATTTTTATGTACAATGTTTGAGAATACACTGCTATCAGACACTAAATCACCAAAGTATTACACTATGAAGCACTCCAATGTGAATTTATCGTGTTAATAAATGTTACAAAACAAGAATCTGCTCTGAAATAAAAACTTAAGCAACACACAGAAATCCGCACTGAGTTGGTTTTAATGGGAGAAATTCATATGTTACTAATTGTGCATCTGACAGAAATAAAATGCCAAATTCCTACCTTGTGTCTGCTTCTTGTTTACTGCATTATCCGCTTTATGTCGTTTCTAAAATTTAAAAAGCAGAAATGAAACTGTCAAAAAGTGAATATAATTCATAAAACAAAGGAGCATCTTTAACAAAAGAAGAGAACCTGACTCAGGTTTCTAAGTTTTCTATGCTTTCCTGCCATTACTGTGCTAGAAGTAGGCCAGGTGTACTCATCGAAAGAATCAGAAGGTTATGCAAGATCCTTAAACAAAAATTACAATTCACAGCATCCTTATACAGTTCTCTTCTCGAGCACAGATGTATGTTCCATGATAGGATTGAACATGACCCTATAGGTAAAATTAAAACTCTAACATATCAGGGAAAAAAACACAATGAAAGACTGATATACTCTTTAGCTTAACTGACTCACTTTAAAAAAAAAAAAGACTGTCCAAGAGAATTAACTGTAAAAAAAAATTACCATTTCATAACAGTACTGAAATATTTTAAGCTTCTTATAAATTGGTCTAATTGAGTAGCCTCCATAATTTAATGATGTGCTAATGCCTGTCGATGACCAGAACCAAGTCCATTGACCATTGCATGAAATCTCCAAGATCCAGGGCTCCCACACAACCTCCCTTTCCAGTCATCCCAATGAAAGTCCAAGAGCTTTGATCCTACTCTCCCTCCCCTAAAAGCAGTGGGAAAATTAAATGTCAACCAGACAGTGGAAAACCAAGGTCTGGGTTTGAAGAGCTGCATATACCAGGATTTTAGAGCAGCAGAAAAGAAACTGGAGGTCAGGAGGAAAGGTGAGAAAGTGAGGGCCTGGCCAGGGAAACTCTCTTTTCTTCAGTTCAACTACAGGCTTCTCCTGCTTCCATCTAAACTTACAGCCTCGGGTGTAGCTATGCAGCCTTAGTTGACATCGCAGAGAAGTGTGGGGTGTAACTAAATTACAGCCCAAAGATTCCATCTACATAAAGCCCCAGATCAGATTTAGTTGTATGTGCCTGAGTAGAAGGTGGGCTGTAAAAATAAGTTTTAAGGCTTTTTCATTAGACCAAGGCACATGGTTTTTAGAATTATAATACACATATGAAAAGACTCTTCTAGAGAAATTCCTGGAGTCATGAATTAGCACCTCAGAACAGCAATGTTGGGAAGGAATGGAGTAGTTATTAGCACTGTGAACCCGGGCATTCAAAGGACCAGCTACTGAACTCTGCCAAACAAATAGAGCAATCAAAACATCTCCATTGGAAGGTTGGCTGAAATGTTTCTTCTTGCATCTGGTGCATCAAACACACTACATTCTTTCTCGGAATAGAGTACTCACTAGTGGAAGTTGAATAGCCTGGTCTTTTAATAGGCAAAGCCTGTCTTTCAAAAGTAGTAAGCACATGGTTTGCCATAAATATTCTTAAATGAATTTTAAAGTTCTGTAAAATTTGTAGCAACAGTAGGAATATTTGGAAATGGAGGGCATTTTAAAATGCTTTTTAATTTTTTATGAGCCTTTTCTTCTTCTATGTAATGTACCATTGTACCATTACATTGTGAAATTTTCCCCTAATTAAAGGTGTTAGGAAAATTAAAAAGTATGCTTTGGTCTTAATTAATGGACCAAGGCAAATTTGTACATTTAAAGGGGGTAGAAATATTTTCCAAACCCAGCACATCTATGATGGGTAAACAGAGTCTCCCAACCGAAGGAGACAGGCAAAAGCCAAGTAATGAAACGTTCTACTTAAACAGGAAAGTTTATCTCAGTGAAAAGAACTTAAGGAGATTACTTTCCACAAACAGAGAATTCTTGAACAGGAGCATCTCACTTTTCAATCTTGCCACCCTCTGAATAAATGAGGTGACTTGTTAGAAACAAGTGTTTATTAGACATGAAACTTCCTCCCACACAGGCAGATTCTAATTTTCTGCCTACAAAAAAGTAAGCAGCTTTGTTTCCTAAAGGTCATACTTCCTCTTCTCAAATTAATACTTCAGAAAAATTAATATATCTTCTGAAGTTCAGATACCACCTCTACGCTATGATCGGTTTCATTGCAAGAGCTAGAGAATTATTTAGTATTATTAATACTGGACTGACAGCATATCAATAAACTCTAGCATATGAAATAGTGCCGTGAACTCAGTACTATTTTGTGTCAATGGGGACCACTTCCTTCTCCTAGTAACCCTTTAGGGCATTTCTTGTCACTTAGAACTCAGGTTTGTTTGTCTGTTTGTTAATCTGTACCTTGTCCCCTTCTTAATCTCTTTGTTTGTTTAATGTTTTTCTTCTGGGGTCACACCCACCAAAGCTCAGGGATTACTCCTGGTTCTGCACTCAGGAATCACTCCTAACAGTGCTTGGGGACCATATGTGATGCTGCAGATTGACCTGGAAAGCAAGGCGAACACCCTAACCCCTATGCTATGGCTCTGGCCCCATCTTTTGCTTGTTTAATGTTAGAATTGCTCTAACTCTTGCATTTTCCTTTTTTGCTTCTCTCTGTTCTTTTCCTAGTTCAACTCATGTATACCTGCAGTTTCAATTTAACCAATATTTGAGGTTCCACCAGTCAAAATTCCTACCTAGCTTCCAGTGGCAGGTATTTGTCTTGCACACGGCTGACCTGGGTTTGATACCCAGCATCCCATATGTTCCCCCTGAAGCCTCCTGGAGTAATTCCTGAGTTCAAAGCCAGGAGTACTCCCTGAGCATCACTGGGTGGCCCAGAAACCAAAAACAAAGAGCGTAAACTTTATTCATTATAAAGCATATACTTTGGGGAGAGCCTTCCCAGCTCTGGCTGGAGTCCAGGTTCACTTCTGGTGATAAGCTTTGCAGTGTGACATGGCATATCAGTGCTCAGGTCTGGCATAAAGGCTGCTCAGTCCACAGGTGCTGGGGGGTCCCGTGAGAGCTGGGGGAGACCACCAGAAAACATCAGCAGGCAGTGCGGCGTTTTAATTTAAATGCAACTTGACCCTTATAATTAAATCAGAATTTGACAAGGCGAAGTTTCGTTTTTGTGGGGAGGGGCACACTTAGCAGCAATAAGTGACTACTCTTAAGCCTGTGCTCAGGAGAACTCCTGGTAGTGTTTCGGGACCATGTTGTATTGCAACTAAACCCAGACCTCCCACTCTAAGCAATTTTTTGTTTTAAATCAAAAGAAAACAAAGAAAAAATGACAAATAAGTGTCCTAAACTAGAGTGACTATAAGGCAAGTTGCCTTTTGGAATTTTGGTACCGTTGTTAAAATCTGTGTGATGTTGAACAATTCATCGTACCTTCCTCTTATCTGTGAAGTGGAGAGAGTACCAACAGTCCCTTAAATAGTTATTGTAAGATTTAATACAAAAACTAAAAATAAATAAAAAGAGCAAGCACATAAAACCCAGAAGTTTAGTAAAAAGTGTATCATAGGAGATATGCCACACACAGTAGTACTTGGAAGAGCACATATGAAGTGGAATTCTGAGTCTAGCACTGTTTTGAACAAGTTAGACAACTTACACCTCAGCTTCTTTACCTTTCAAATAGAGTCAATCACCCAGCTTTCAAAGTTATTAGAATAACTAAATGAGAATCATATTTGCCAAAAATAACATAGAGCCTAATAGATTACAGGCTCAGTGAAAATTGGAGGAAATAAAGAAAGAAAAACAATACATGAGCCAAAAAGAGAGGGGAATTCACAGTAATGACCAATCCAACCACAGTTAAAAAATTATTAAGTCTGGGGTAGAGCGATAAGTGGGTCTTGCACATGGCTGACCAGGGTTCGATCCCCAGCAACCCATTTGGCCCCCCAAGCACTACCAGGAGTAATACTGAATGCAGGAGTCTAAAGTAACCCTGAGCATCACCAGGTATGATCCATTAAAGCGAAAAATAAAAAAACAAAAAATGGTAATTCTGTGCTGAACAATTTATGGCAGAAGAGAATCCCTGAAATTCTTAGCTTGTCTACCCATTGAGTAGGTCATTTTGCATCAGGAGGAGGTGATGTTTTAGACACTTGTACATGCACACACAACCTCTGTTCCCATCCTTAGACACTGGGATGCTTTTGAGACGGAAAATCTGAATGATCAGCTGACTGATATCTAATGGGTCTTGTGATGCCATGTTTCATGAGTTCTTAATAAGACCCCAATATGATTCTCTACAGAAATTACGAATATCTGTGTAACTTGGAACTGTCTGTTTGTGTATCTTTGTCTCAGCCTTCCCATCTGACTTGCCTAGGGCCTAACAGAGGTCATATTAGGGAGGGCAAGTATTTAAAGAGCATGGGAAAAAGTGCTTCAACCACAATAAGTTAAAATAATGGTAAAATAGGGGAAAACCTGAATTTATTTGGGGGAAACTTACTTAACAGGAAACTTCCCTTTTCTGTACTAGAGTAATAAAAATAGCAATTTTGCTGTGAGTTTTTCTTAACAAAAGAAAATGAAATAGAACTATTAAAATAAAACAATCAAGGTGTTACTGATTTAGTTTAAAATAATATTTAAATAAAAAATTAAACATAACTGAAAATAAAGTTCAAAAAAATGTTCTCCTCAAGTCAATAGAGAGAGAGAGAGAAAAAGGAAGAGAAAGCGAGGAGAGAGAGAACAAGGGAGAGAGCGAGAGAGAGAACAAGGGAGAGAGAGAGAGAATGAGGGAGAGAGCGAGTAGGGAGGGAGAGAGAGAGCGAGAAAGAGAGAGAAAAGAGGGCAAAGTGCCTGCCATAGAGGCAGGCTGGGGGTGGGGAGGGAATCAGGGGACACTGGTGGTGGGAAATGGGCACTGGTGGAGGGATGGTTTCTGAAACACTGTATGATTGAAACCCAATCATGAACATCTTTGTAAGTGTATATCTCACGGTGGTATAATAAAATAAACTTTAAAAAATACAAGCAAACAAAAAAACTAAATGAAATTAACCTCTCTCATTATTAAAGTAGAAATATCATAGAATACTATGAACAACTTTCTGCAGCATGACCCCATGTAAATCAACAAGAATTAAACAAGAATTAATTCTAAAAGTGGGAGTATAAGTTATATGGCAGTTTTACACCTTGGACCAAGAATGAGGCAACTTTAAAAAGGTAATATGGTTTTTTAACCAAAATCCTGCCATCCCAATAGAGCCTCACAAGAAGCCAGAGGAACCCCCACACCATGAAGGTCGCTATTTTCAACATCTGGACTCCACAGCTTATCAGAATTCCACCCAAGAGAAAATCCCATCTCTCCCTGTTGTGTGCAGCCGCAAAGCAGCCATGCGGTTCAACAGTAAATGGATAAACTGAGAGCCTACTACCGAGAGTATACCGCTCACACAGCAGAGCCTGGCAAGCTACCCGTGTCGTATTTGATATGCAAAAAACCAGTAACAATCATAGACCTCATTCCCATGACCTGAAGGAATGGTTTGAGGTTCTTCGTGTTCTTGAGTGAGCAGATACTCTTGGGCTACACTAGCACAAGACAGGACATATGGAGATGTTACTGGTGCCCGCTCGAGCAAATCGATGAACTACAGGAAGACAAGTGATACAAGTGAACCAAAATAACGAAGACTGGCATGAATTTCTATAAGTCAAATACTTACAATATCTTCTATTATTTCTTTGATAGCTGCCACAGCTAAAATAAATAAGAGAGGAACCAGTGTTGTGTAGCGACCTGTAGGTGAGACATCAGGTATTTGCTATATGAAGGAGAAAAACAAAGGAGAGATCCAGTGAGAGGGAGACAGCTTAGAACAGATTTCAAAACAACTTTCAGTGCCTCTTAAAATAAGCTTCACTAATTTTACTATCTCAGCTGACTAACACTGACAAGAGGCATACTGCTCCTTGTCATGTAAGAAGAGGCTGGAAGCGTAAGTTAATGATCTTGATCCCCAGCAGTTGGGTGGGACGAGCACCTCCAAAGGGGCACTAGGTAGAAAAAATTACATGCAAATACCAAAATGTTAGAGGACTCTTTACAATCAAAACCCAGAAACATAGTGACTCATCTGGAAAAAGTACTCACACATTTTTATGTGAGTAAAGCGTATTATAAAGGAGTACGTGCTCTATACACCCCACAAACTAGACCAGTAAACAGTGCTGGGGAAATAAGAGAGGGGAAAATATTCATCTAGGGTTTTAATTTAGTTGCTGTGGATGGCAGAACAATGAGTTTGCTCTTTTAATTTTTAAACCACTTCATGCTTTGTTGTGCTTTCTTACTCTTTTCACCATCATGGTATGCTCATTTTTTCTCTTTTTTCTGGATTTTAGGGCCACACTTGACTGTGCTTAGTGACTATTCCTGGCTCTGTGCCAGGTACAGTGACCTACTGGTATTAAGGGGACCATATGTGATGCCGGGATTTAAACCAGGGTTGTGGCTTCACAGCCACAAGAACAGCCAGTGCCTTAACCCCAGTACTATCTTTCTGGCCCCATTATATTACTTTCTAATCAAATGATATTTTTTTCTGTCTTACAATCAACCAAATATTAAAAAGACTTAAAATGGCAATTCTTGTATTTTCAGATTCAGAACTGACACCTTCACTGTACTAAGATATATTAATATTTTTTAAAGTCCCATCCTCTGATTCTAAAATTTTTGTCACATCAAATTTACAGAATGTTCAGAATAAGCTGATAAAAATGTTTGAAGAGTCTGCTTGGAGCTGGATCTACAAACATTCACACAAATCAGCTGAACATACCGCACTAGGCAAGCTGCAGATGGCTGAGGGCTTAACAAAGACACTAATAATAATGTTATTAACAAAAACATTAATTTTATCATCTAAACCTTTGGGGCCGGAGAGATAGCACAGCGGGTAGGACATTTGCAGCTGACCTGGGTTCTATCCCAACATCACATATGGTCCCCTGAGTACCATCAGAAGTAATTCCTGAGCAAAGAGCCAGGAGTAACCCTGAGCATTGCCAGGTGTGACCCAAAAAGTAAAACAAACAAACAAACAAACAAATAAATAAATAAATATATAAGTAAGAAATAAACCTTTGATTCTGAAGTAAGATTGAATGACAAGACTTTACCTGAAGTAGTGCAATAAAGAGAAAAAATGAATTTGCAGCTCTTCTGAACTGAGAGTAGAGGAATCTTGGAAGGAATGTAATTATGTTGTATTTTGCAGTGCTAGAAAACAAAAATGAACGTTAAACATAAACTCAGTAAGTGCGCAATTAGCACCCACAACTTACGAAATTCTTTTATCACCATGTAAAATTAGATTTGCCTGATGTTTCCAATCAGGAGAATACCGAAATGGTCATTAATTTTAATGAAAGGGAGAGGAACTTTAATTTTCTGCATAGTGTCTCTCATTCCCTTTGGCCAAACATCACACGGTGTTTTGTTATGTAAGTCAAACATTCTACTTAACATTCCTGGGCATAGGTAACACAGAAGAGGATGTCAGTAAAGACAGTGTAAAATACATTCATTGAAGGTAAAACATTACCTCCAAAACATAGCAATCTAGACATGGCCAGGCACTTTAGAGAATTTTTCCTGGAAAACATTAAGGAGATAAGGAGTTTTCTTCATAGCTCTTCTCGAATCCTACATTTAATGTCCAATAATAATTTTACACTGAATACCCTAATGGCATCGTTAGGATAATAATACTAGCAGTAAGATGTCACCTCTTAGGACTTGAACACATTCAGGAGACACATGTCACACCATCCAAATTGACAAAAGCTACTCTCAAATTAGAAGTTATAAATTTTTACTTAATTTGGGAATTTCTTGAATGTGGACATTTTGCCCAATGACAAACACTTAATACCTGGAGGCCATTCACTTGACTCCAGACGCCGCCTGGTCAATCACACGTTGATGAAAATATTTTATTATGTTGGAATGAACACATAAAGTATAAAGTAATTAATCCTCATTGTTCTCCATTCCTATCTCATCACTACTAAAACAAACAAAACCCCTGAGACTTAAAGATTCTGACCCCAAAAAAGGTTTGGTGAAGAACTAGAAAGGCTTCTCAAATGTTAAAACATCTTAACCCAAAACAATACTCTGTTCTATTAACAGATTTAAGACAAAGGCATTAACCCACGAGCATCTTTCATTATTCAAACCCTATATATAGAATTGGTAGCACAAGGCTGCCTATCTTTTCTGCTCCTGCTCGCCTAAGGTCTTACTGTCTCCTTATTGACAGATGCTGAAGCCTCCCATAAGCTCCCAATATTACCCTGTGCAATAGAAAGTTCTCTGTAAGCATTTCTTTTTTTTTTTTTTTTTTTTTTTTTTGCTTTTGGGCCACACCCGGCAATGCTCAGGGGCCACTCCTGGCTCTGCACTCAGGAATCACTCCTGGCGGTGCTCAGGGGACCACATGGGATGCCGGGATCGAACCCAGGCCGGCACAGGCCGGCCGCGCAAGGCAAATGCCCTACCCGCTGGGCCATCGCTCCGCCCAGCATTTCCTTTGGCTGGCCGGGTGTGCGTGGGTGATAGGGGGGTCCTACTGCAATCTTCAGCAGCTCCTACCTGACATGGTTATTGCAGAATTTTGTCAGCTGGGGCTGGTTGATAAATATAGTGCGTACTTCTTCCTGATCAGCCAGTGAAGTTTTCTCTGAAACATCATCCGTCTTCTCATAACCTTCAAGAAAGAGAGTTTTCCCACTTAATAGGAAACTGAACTGCTTTATTATCCAGGGAGAAAATACCTTTGTGTCCCCTCTCATATTGCTATCTTTCTCCCCCAGACCTAACTTTTCTACTAAATTTTAAAGGCAGCATTTGTAATGCATTCAAAACTGGACCCATTTTAAAAGCAGTCAAAGCAGTTTTCAACTTTTTCTCAACTTTCCCCATAAACATTCAGGAAATTAAAAACATGTTCAAAAGTAACAGATTTTCAATAGATTAGCATTACTGCTCAAGATAAAACCTCATTTGCACGTGAATTTTCAAATTTCAAGCATAACCATGTAACTCATGCTTTTCTGGTTTTTTACTCCTCTTAGATGTACTCGGGAACAAAGGACAAATACGAAGTCTGAAATAGGCAACCATAATGTTCTCTAACTCACTAGGATCCTCCAAATTTATTACTAATTAAATTTATGGTTACAAGAAACTTTAACACTTTTCAGTGAAGCAAAATAGGTTTTATTTGAAAACAGAAAGATATGTAGGAGTGAGGTGAAGGAAAGGAATACATGTTGGAGAGAGAACACAAGCCCGAAAGAAGAAGAAAGCAAAGGGACAGAGGGAATAGCAAGATACATGCTCAAGAACACGCGCTTAGGGGCCGGAGCGATAGTCCAGCGGCTAGAGTGTTTGCCTTGCATGCAGTCGACCTGGGTTCGATCCCCGGCATCCCATATGGTCCCCCATGCAGTGCCAGGAGTGATTCCTGAGCGCAGAGCCAGGAGTAACCCTCAGCATCGCTGGGTATGACCCAAAATGAAAAAAAAAGAACAAGTGCTGAAATGTGTATGCGGAAACATTTCATTTCTTAAGCTTATGTTGAGTCAATTTATAATCCTAATCATAATGCAAAGTCTAAGTAAGGCAGCCCCATCTGGATAAAATGTTGACACCGCTTGTCCAAAACACAGTTACGTTGCAGAAGAAACTGGGCTTATTTTACCTTTGAGTAAGAACAAAATAAAACAGATTAACTCCTTCCCTAGAAAGGATTAAAACAGCACTTAACCTCACGTATCTATTTTTCTCTCTTTTCATCCTAGCCAGGGATGAAAACTTCTCCCAGAGTTGCTGCCCTGGTGTGTTTTTTTAAAAACATTCTAAGATGATGCTGAAGTCAGTGACCTCTAAGTCCTTATAGGGCTCTGCAGCCCTGCCCTCATCCCTCCCCAGTTCCCAGCAAAACACTTACCAGACTGTTCCCTTGCAACCTGCTTACCAAGCAGCCGCCCCGACCCACATGGAAACGCCCTGCAGCCACAGCAGGTGTGTTACTCATGTTCCTCAAACCTGCACCAATCCACAGCAGGCACCCAGTCAATATTTAGAGAATAACTGAACACCCAAGGACAAAGGAGTGGTTATTTGGCAGGCTCTTTTTTTTTTTTTTTTTTTGAGGACAAGCACTCCACCCACTGATAATGACACTAAAGATAACAAAGTGCTGGCAAGAAACTGTGAAAAGCTGGCCTGCAGGAGGGAGTCTGTTGCTTTCAGTCACCAGAAATGCATGTGGACTTTCAGGTTTCCTGCAAAGCAGGTAGAGGAAGCATGAGCTTAGGAAGTGAGGTTGTGGGAGGGATGGGGAAGAAGGGAGAGACTTGCCACAGGGCAGCGAACAGGGCCCCTCTCACTAAGGCAAAGGGCAAAGGTGGAGAGAGCGAGCGGATGGGCGGCAGCCTCTGAGGCCAGGAAGCTACTACAAGCTTTCCAGAGAGGCTGAAGTCACGCTGTCAACCCTACTCACACACCTCAGGTGTTTGCATATGACCCTGAAGGTCACATGGTTCCAGGCTAAGTACTGCCGGCCTTATTTTATAGCATGAGACACAGTTGTGGGTGGGCCCCTGGTCACATGGATCATAATTATCACCACCGCCCCATGTTTCGGAGACAACACAAGCTTTCCTCTCTCCCCTCCCTTGCATAGCGGCACCAAAATGTCATACAGCATTGGCCACAGAAGGGATATTTTGTGTTTCCTCTGAAATTCAGAGGCTGGAATCCTTTAATCGGATGTTATTAAGGGGTGTGGCTTCCACCAGGTCCAAGAATCACAGGTGTGGCAAAACAATGGGGGAGGAAAAACCTCACCAAAAGATCAAAAGAGGAAAGAGCTCCTGAAGGGACAGGGGCGACACAGAAGAGCCAGGAGCCAGGAGCGCACCAGATGCTGTGTTTGCTGGAGCCTGAATCTTGCCGTCCAACCTCCGAACTGTGAGAAGTCAATTCAGATGCTACACACCCCACCTGGGGTCTGTTCCTGTAACAGCCCAACAGGCTAAGCCACGCTAAGAACGCTTTAGAGAGGGAAAAAAAGGAAACTCTACTAAAAGATTTTTTAAGAAGTTTAAAATTAAAAAAAAAAAAAAAAACCCTAACTCTTTCTTCATGACAGCAAAAACACAGAAGTGTACTGACCAGAGAGTCTCAGAAAACGAGCAGTGTGGAGGCTGCTCAGAGGCAAACCTGCAGGGAGCACCATGTCACTGCCCTCCAGAAGGTGGAAGAACACGGGGCTTCGGTCAAGCTGAGCGTGAGGTGTCAGCCCGTCCTGGGTGTCCATAAACATGAGGGTTTCTGCACAGCCCTAAGAGGGAGCTGGACACTGCCTCTCCCCTCATATATTCATTCTTCTTCAAGAATTTCTATGGGGCAAAGGAAATTCTTGAGCCAAAAGACTGGAACCAAACTCTTCCCTTAATTAGGGATCAAAGTGATGACAACAACTCTAATGGGTCGGACAGTCATCCAAGGGATCTCTAAAGAAGACTCACCAAGTGAGGTGACAACCCCAGTCGGTCCCAAGTAGGGACCCACTCTCCGAAGCAGGGTGAGATGACTGTAGGAGAACAGCCGTCTCCTTCCACACTGGTCAGAACCACACTGTCAGGATGCCAGTCTTTTATTTCCCTAGAATATTCCTGAGGAGCTCTGAGCCCCACTGTGCCTGCTCAGAGCAGGCATTCAGAACATTCAGAGCATTCAGGCTGGATGGTTGTAGGAGAACACTGTTGGTATCTGAACTCTCTTCCACAAGGATCTGTGGAAGTCAAGATGGTGGTCTACAATTGTTGGTGGCAATATCGACTTGTACAACCTTTCTGGAAAACGATATGGACATTCCTCCAAAGACTAGAAATTGAGCTCCTTTGACCCAGCCGTACCACTCCTGGGAATATACTCTGGGAAGCCAAAACACACAGCGGAAACACTTTTATTTTCATAGCAGCACTATTCACAATAGCCAGAACCTGGAAACAACCAGTATGCCCAAGAACTGATGACTGGATAAAGAAACTGTGGTACATCTACACAATGGAATACTATGCAGCTGTTTGGAAAAATGAAGTAATAAAATTTGCCTATAAATGGATGGACAGGGAAAGGATCATGTTGAGTGAAATTAGTCAGAAGGAAAGAGAGAGATATAGAATGACTGCATTTATTTGCATGACATAAATATATCAGGTGGTCTTACCAAAAGTGGAAATTACCGCAAACGTGTGGGAGTCAGGAGGTTAGGTAAGACAGAGAAGGGTACATGTGTGAATAAATGTCAAAAGGGCTAATACCAACCTAGAATTGAACATTAAATACAGGCCAAAAAATGCACATGATGGTTTCTAAGTGTATGTAGTGCAACCCACAATGTGTAAGAGAAGGAAAAGAGAGAGAGAGGGAGAGAGAAAAGAGATAAATAACCTGCCATTTAGGCAGGCTATGGGAGGGGGAAGGAATTGGGGACATTGGTGGTGGGAAATGGGCAATGGTGGAGGGCGGGGTGCTGGAACACTATGTGACCGAAACCTCTAAACATGAACAACATTGTAATTGTATATCTCATGGTGGTATAATAAAATGTTTAATAAAAAAAAAGAAAGACAAAAAAAAAGATGGCGGTCTACAGAGTACGTAACGCTGAATTCAAGGAGCAGAATCCTTGAGTCTCTCACAGTGGGAGGCCCCAAGCAGGTGTGATGCTAGAGGAGGACAGCGCTCTGTACCCAAAACAGAAACCCTCGGTCCAGAGGGCTCTCCTCAGGTCTCTAGAAAATTCAGTCACGTGAATTTCTTCTTCTGCAGTGGCATAAAGAACGGAAGTCTGCTGTAAGGATGTCTGAAGGCCAGAGGCTGCAGGGATCATGGATTACCTTGTGTTAAGCACCTGATTCTCAGTGGAGTTTTATCAGATGGCAGGAAACTAAGTGAGCAGGCACAGTGGGCTCAGAGCCCCTCAGGAATATTCTAGGGAAATAAAATACTGGCATCCTGACAGTGTGATTCTGAGCAGTGTGGAAGGAGACGGTTTATAACTATTCCCTCAGCAACTCCCATGAGGTCTTATCTTACAGTCTAGAAACACACAATTTAGGTCTGGGTGTAGAACAACACATGAACTCCAACTTCCTTCAGAAGAGAAAAAGTAAGATGACCAGCACTCTGAGCAAAAAGAGTGGCAGAATATTGGAACTTTTCAGTACTTGGTATGATGAAAACATAAACACTCATTCAACTCAACAGATAGCCCAAATAACCCCCACCCCCCAATTTTGTGTCACGCTTATTTTTAAAAAATTCCTTCTATAAGTTTGTGGTCCAGAGAGAGAATACAGGGATTCAGTGCCTGGCACCACAAGGAGCATCTCCAGATGCAGCTGTGGAGCTTCTCAGCACTGTTGTGTGAAGCCCGGGAGGCCTTCAGCACTACTGGGATGGCCCAGGAAATCCAAGGCAAGGCAAGGCAGAACAACATTCTGTCTTTGGGCCTGGGAGCCCCTCTGGGAAGGCCACCCCCTCCCCTCAAAAAAAAAAACAATAACAATGAGGACCATGTAAATAGCTCTATATTCATACCCAGGCAACACCTTCACGGAAAGCAACTGATGAATTGTGGGAAATAAACTAAAGGGAGAATCTTCTCACCACTCTGCCCCATAGGAGGTATGTCTAAGAGGCGCAGTTGTCATTCTTTCCTGTAAAGTCTATCTTAACGATGCCATGTTTCATGCCATTGTTCAATAATTTAGAGCAATCACTCACAGAAATCAGTACAATTCGCTAGTAGTTCTGACCCCACCTGTCTTCACTACCAAGACCCAAGCCAGCTTTGTAAACCCCAGTAAAGGAGAGAGGCTACATATCCATTAACAGCTCTGAGTCTCTGGAAAGTCAACATTTGGTTTGACCTATGGTTTGACCTTAGCGCTCAAAAAGGGGGAGCTTCTTAAGAGGAAGAAACACACTGCCATCCCCGGCAGCTCTTGGCAGTTTTTTAAAGCACAATACTGGAAAGTACATAATTACTATATTTAGTTCAGCTGACTAATTTGGAGATTTTTTTCAGTGACCCATGCCTTCTGGGCCAATACTAAGGTGGTTACAAACTCTGAAGTTCACCATGGAATAGTTCTTTGAAACCTCGAATCATGAATAGTCAAGTGGATCATCCACTGAAAACGGCCAAGCCAAGAATAAAACATAACTTTAGGAAGGTCCTAGGTTGACCTTATTTGCACTCACTAGACTTTTGTTTTCTAATCCCTAAAATAAAAAACAATATTACAGAAAATAGTTGGTTTTAAATAAAATACATTTATTTATTCAAGTGCTTGTTAAACATCACATATATAAGTTGAATTTACTATCAGTTGTCAAACACCTGATGGTGAATTCAATCTATCATGTTTAAAGAAG
This sequence comes from Cryptotis parvus, assembly GCA_021461705.1. Lineage (NCBI taxonomy): Eukaryota > Metazoa > Chordata > Mammalia > Eulipotyphla > Soricidae > Cryptotis > Cryptotis parvus. Next base: position 329,387 of record JAJIBD010001705.1, read on the forward strand.
TAACTGGAGTAGACAATGATAAATCCATGTGTCTAGCCTTAGGGAAAGGGCCTGTGCTTCAATTAAAACACAGAGTTGGGCCTTCATTATGTTGTTGCCTGTTTTTCCTGAGAGTGAGAATTACCTAAAAAATTAAAACGCCAATGATTTGGGCAGCAACACACTAAGAAAAGATCATCTCGGAACAGATACAGGTTTTTCAAGTCCTGAAAATCAGGATGTTTTGCATAAACTCAAAGTAACTGTGATTAAGTTTTGGATGAGAGAAATTTGCCATTAGAAATAAAGTGATTCCAAACGTGTGGGATTCAGAGGCTAGGTAAGACAGAAATTGAACAGTGTGCTAACAATTGTTGAGGGTACTAATGCCAACCTAGAACTGAGCATTAAATAGAGGCAAAAAGATACACATGACAACCCTTTAATGTATGTTCTGTAATCCATGGTCTGGAGGGAAGGAAAAGAGAAAGAGAGAGAAATGGAAAGAAATCAAGAACCTGCCATGGAGCAGGGCTGGGGGAGGGGGAGGGAACCGGGGACGTTGGTGGTGGGAGATGGGCACTGGTGGCGGGATGGGTGCTGCAACACTGTTTGACCAAAACCCAAATATGAACTTTTTAATTGTATATCTTTGTAATTTTAAAAATAAAAAATTTAAAAAAAAGAAAACAAAAGTCTTAAAAGTAAAAAAAAAAAAGAAATAAAGTGATTCATGATAACCTCTAAATGTATGTAGTACAATCCACAATGTGTAAGAGGAGAGAGAGAGAGAGAGAGAGAGAGAGAGAGAGAAGTTAAAGAGAGAAGAGATAAAGAACCTGCCATAGAGGCAGGCTAGGGTAGGGGGAGGGAATCGGGAACATTGGTGTGGGAAATGGGCAATGGTGGAGGGATGGGTGCTGGAACACTGTATGACCAAAACCCAAACATGAACATCTTTGTAATTGTATATCTCATGGTGGTATGATAAAATATTAAAAAAAAGAAATAAAGTGATTTATGCCCAATAATCAATTCAATTCTCCTAAGAAGGTTTATATGAAAAGTCAAGGAACCAGGTGATAGTGTCTGGTGAGCACTGAGCAATTCATCAAGACTTAGATAAGAATCTCAGAGCATCTGCTGAGCTCACCTACTCCCATAAAAAGGATAATGTGTCCATACAACCAAACTCTTCAGTCTATTGTATTACCTTGGTTATGGGGCCATGATACCCCCAAATCTGTTCACAAACTTGCTGCTTCCCCTATAGAGTTGAGAACAATACTGCCAATGTGCAAATCTATGACTCACTCTCTTCTGACCGTCCACCACTACCTCCAAGTCACTTAATCTCAGTGAACTTCTAGTTCACTGAGAAATTCAGACTTAATCTCTTAATTGAATTACCATCAAACCCTGAAGACCTAAAAACACAACTTCCTACAGGTGATTCTGCACTGATCATGAATGGATCTTACAAAGAGAGAGCAATTCCATATCACTCATTTTTCAAGTTTTTGGAGGCATCTCAATCTGGCCCTACCTACAGACACACAAACTAATGATCACCACATGTTGGAGTCTTTGGAGAATCCCTCAGGCATTTGTCACTCCTGTGTCCTCAGTGCTCAGTCAGACATCTCATATCCATCAACAGTATGATAATTCTCCTTAAATCCAGCCGAAGTTCTACCAGGTAACCTTTGACTGGCACATTCATACACCCATGAACTTGAGAAATAGAAATGAGCAAGGTCCATTAAAGTCTTGTGAAACATTTTAGCTTCTTTGATTGGTTTTGCTTTTCTCAGTCTGTAATATCTTAGAAAGCAGAATCAAATCAGCCTGCCCAAATAAACCTTTTTGCCTAGCAGTTAGTGAAATGAATGACTTTCTCCTATTTAGGTAAAATAATAGATGATGATTTGGGAATTTAGAATTCTATCATATTTACTGTTTACCCTTTCTTTCTAAAAAAAAAAAAAAATTTTAAAAAACCTGCCTTGGAGTGAGTTTAAAGGTAAAATAACCCTCCAAAATAAGGTACCATAAAAAATATGTCTTTTCTAAGTGTTTAATGTCTAAGTGTCTTTACGTTTCCTTGCTGTTTTGAAGTGTTTAAAGGTGAGAGCATGTGAATAACTCTTAAGGAGAAGGTATTTTGTAAGAATTTTCTAAGGTTTTTATGTACAAAAATGACTAATGAAGTTTTCTGATGTTTTCAAGAAAAATGAAATGGATTCCCATGTATGATGTTCAGTGTCAAGGTTTTAAAACTTAATGAGTTTTCTAATGTTCTGTTTACAGGTAAAAAAAAAACTAAAAAAAAAACCAAAAAAATAAAAAAGGAGAAAAAAGGGTGAACTCCAAGTATAGTGATCAATATCAAAATCTGCTAAAACCCAATAAACATGTTTTAATGCTTTTTGTTCAGAGATTTACAGGAAAAGAACTTGGCTGCTGCAACTTCCTTCTATGATGTTCTGATGTTCAAGGCTTTGGACTCTAGACACAGTGCTCATTACAAAAAAAGTTTGAAAAAGTTTTTCTAATGATTCTGTTCACAGGCTAAGATGTTGGAATGCAGTAAACTTGTGCTACAACCCTCAATACTCCGAGATTCCTAAAACAGTGCTCACAACAAAAACTTAATCATTTGCAAAAAAGTTTTTCCTTATGTTCTCTTTCACAAGGTGTGTGTGTGCGCATGTGGTGGCCATTATGTTTGTGAATAATGTTGTGTCTATGTTATGTCTAAACTACTGCCTTCTCAATTGGATTCATCAGCTCCTTCACTGACCTATTAGACTCTTCAATTTTGGATTCATCAATTCTCATGCTTATCTCACTGCTCTACCTGCCTTGGAGCTTCTTTATGTTCTTCTCTCCATACCAGACTTGGATTCCTGCCAAACCCCTCATAATCTCTATTTGTGATTAATCTCAAAGTGTTTTTGTCTCACCTAAAATTAAATTATAGGTATGGTTACTGGTGCCAGTGTTCCCTTGCTGAAGATGCCTTGCGAAATGCCTGTACTGCTGTTCCAGAGACCTATTCCAGTGCTTGAGAAGTTTGTTCCAGTGCTCCTGAAACCTGATCCAGTGTTCCTGATAATACATCGAGTCCCTGATGATTGCTCTCCCGAGACTCATTCCTGTCTTTACCGATGCTGTTCCAGAATCAGTTCTTCAGTTCTTCGGACCTTGTTCCAGAGACGTGACTTCATGGGAAATTGACTCTCACTAATTTAGGACAATACAGGCTGTAGTCAGTTATGACCAAACAGCCAGAGACATTTTACTATGAACTTTGCTCTGGGTTCAAAATGAATTCAGACATTGGGACAACATATGATATTACCTTGTAATTGGAATTGCTCCTTTTCTGTATCACTCCTCTGTATGTATTATTTAGAATACTTGAATTTTTATATTTTTGTGAACAAAAAAGGGAGAGTTGTTGGAGGACAGGTTTAGCTATTCTGGGAGTTTTGTTGTTTTGCCCACTCCTAGCTTAATCTATTTAAGTCAAAGTTGATTCTAATGAGACCTCTCTTCTATGTAAACACTGCTAGAGGGTGTGGCAGTTACAGAAGTCACCTTGATTGAATAACTTCTGTCTTATACATCTACTAAGACTTCTATGTTTTCTAGATTGGGCACAGCTCCTCTTTATACCCACTGCACCCAACGTGGGACAGTTAGAATTTACCAGGAGACTACCACCCTGGCTACGCTGAGACTATAGGAAAACTATAGGAAGGATCATACTAGTTTGCTCTAAGCAGGCGAGTGTGACCCTTTCAGTACATGAGAACAAGATACTCAGAATCACCCTGGTGCAGATAATAATAAGAAGGACCTTGTGGGTACCATCTAGATTACATGAAGCTCATGAAGTTAAGATGTATTACTTTATTCCAGCCCCCACTCTCCAGTGTTTTACATAAGAGATAATCTTGGTAGAAAGGATTAGACCTTGGCATAACCTTTGTTTATACCTGCAATAGGGTGTGGCACTACACTCTGTTTAGAGTTCTTTGTTGACATGACCCTCCCAGTTGGATTACTTTTGGTGTATATAAAGGGCTGACTTGAGGCCCCTTCACTTTTGCCTTTTGGGCCTTTTAGCTTTCGGCTTTTGGCTTTTGGCTTTTTGCTCTTTGGCCTTTTGCTCCTTCTTCTGGGTAGGACTCAGCTTGGGTGAGATCCTCTCTCTTTGGTGGGAGACTTAGGCTCTTTTGTATGGTCTAAGTTCGGACCAGAGCTAAAGTTTGTTCATTATATTGGATTGCTGTGGAAGAGCTTTTGTACTATTAAAAGCCCTTCTGGAACTGCACCGACTCGTGAGTTTTCATCTGCCCTCCCGGCGTCCTCGGAGGTAGAAGAGAACTTCTGTCCTGACACTGTTGGGGACCCCGGCGGCGTTCCCGACACACCCAGTAGAAATTTTGTTTCCTGAACTACGCTTTATTGCAGTTAATGATAAAAAATTACTTGATTTTCTCTAGATAGACAAACTGAGGGTTTCATCAAAACAAATTCTGCCAACTTCACTATTCCTGAACTTCTGAAGAAACAAAAAATTTTATACTTAAAAGTTACCTATCACAGTTAGCTACTGAATGCACTATGAAGAAATATTTTGCATAAATAAACTTATACAAATATCATCTTCCTGGTGACCATTTCAAATCCCAGCAATCATTTTAATTATCAAGATCTAGGACGCTGATGGGTTTGCAGTTTTCTAGTGGCCCTGTGATGATCAGTCTTCATCATCCCAAAGAGCTTTTTGATCACTAATCCCTCTTTGCTGTACCGAGGAGAGCTCTTATTCTATTCATAAACTATGTGATTCTGTAAAACCACTTAATTGCTGGGGTTGCTTTCCTTATAAAAAAGAGGAAGGTAGGTTAATAACCTGACATTCTGTTCCAGCTCCCAAATCCTGGGAAATTAATCCACTGGGCTCCAAGAAGAAGATGTCATCCCTTAATTGGATCAGAATAGAGCAATATAAAAAACAAGAGAAGGGAGAGAGAGAGAGAGAGAGAGAGAGAGAGGGAGAGAGAGAGAGAGAGAAGTGATGGAGAACCTGCCATGAAGCAGGCTAGGGAAGGGGAGGGAATAGGGGATCTTGGTGGTGGGAAATGGGCACTGGTGGAGGAATGGGTGCTGGAGCACTCTATGACCGAAAGCCAAACACAAACATTTTTGTAATTGTTAAAAAAATAATAAAATTAAAAAAAATTTTAAAAAAAAAAAAATTTCTCCATTTGAATCTTTATCAAAATGGGTCAGAACAATAACTGCTTGGATAATCTGCAGTTACAGAGTCAAAGGCTACTTTTGTTGACACCGTATTTCATGTCTGCAAAGATAAGCACTAAACCTCCAATGACCTGCTACCTACCTGTTATGACAGTGACAACTAAGCTACCTAAACTTAGCATATAAACTTCCTTTCTACTTCTGCCCATATTCACGGTCACATGCTAGTTTCTCATGGCATAAAGAGTGCCTTATAAAGAAGGCCCAACTGTTATTTATGAGACAGGCATCTAGCTCTCATCTTCCACTGACTGTAGAATTATCATGGCCAAAATTTTCCATCTCTTATCACAAACATCATGATCCAATCACAATAAGTAATGTGTACTATTCATCACTTGTTCATTATATGTATTTATATTATATTATACATAATATATAACAATTTATATATATATACATATATATATACATATATATTCTCAATCAACAGTTCAATGTATTGGCAGAAGGATGGGCTACAGCTTAGGCCCAAAAATGTGCTGTAAGTACTATAATATTTCCGGGCCTCTTATTCGATATATTTCGATATATTTAAGTAGCTACCATGAGTCAGGCATTTTTTAATGGGGGTGCAGTTCTAGAGATTGAGTCCAGGGCCACCCTCACGCATGGCAGCAGTTCTACCACTAAACCTCTACCCCGTTCACAGGCATTTTTTTTGCCTTTTTTTTGGGGGTCACACCTGGCGATGCTCAGGGGTTTCTCCTGGCTCTGCACTCAAGAATTACTCCTAGCGGTGCTTGGGGGACCATAATGGATGCCAGAGATCGAACCTGGGCCAGCATGGGCAGGCCACATGCAAGGCAAACGCCCTACCCACTGGACTATCGCTCTGGCCCCAATTCACAGGCATTTTAAAAAAAACCTTCAGAGAGTCAAGGTCCTTCAAAGAACTTAATTTCCAGAAGAGAGCAGGTTAATTACTAATCATCATAAGGGTAATGAGGGAAACTGTGATTGCCAGAAGGGCTGACGGAACTCTCTATACTTTAGCTTCTTCATCTAGAGATAGATGTAAAAAAAATCATGCATCTCTATTCGATGACAGGGTGTTAGTAAAATACTGAAAACTTGGGCGTGTTTTCAGGATGTGTGCCAAGTCATTGGGATGACTACAAATTCATGACTGTGTGTTTGAACTAGGGAGTAAGAAAGTCAATTCAGGTGCTCAGCTAAGAGCCGTGGCTACCTTAGATTAAGTCACTCTTGTCACAGCTTCTTTCACAGGATTTTGTGATGATACAATTAATCATGGGAACCGATGAGATCACATATATGTAAAGTTCTTCGGTACATACTAAAGTTGACTGGTTGCTTTTACTGGTGAAATCAGAAAGGCAGATTGTGGGAAAAGGTAGAGGATTTTATAATCCAATCTGTCTTCAAACTCAGTTCATGGCTCTTCTGTATATCTCTGAGCATTTATTTTATGTGCTGAGCCTCAACTTCCTTGCACATATTATGAGGTTAGTGCAAGGATTAAATGACATGTTAACAGTATGGCACAATACTTGTCAAATGATTCCTATCACCCACTCCAAGATCCATAAATTGCAAAGTTCATCTCCCTCCGCAATATTTGAGATGGAAGAAAGTAACTCCTTAAAAATGATCATGTTCATAATACCACTTTTTAAAAATTAGATAATAAAGCCCTGATCAGTGAATAATCTAGATGACTGAAATAATGGATTCTACCTTATCACTGTATAAATTGGTATTAAAAGTACATGACTTCCCCAATAGTGTAATCTGTGTAGGAGCTATGCAACAGCAATGCAGGGTGGGTAGGTAGGAAGGAGAAGAGAACACCATATAAAAGCATTCTGTTTCCTGGTAATATGGTTCAGAAGCACTGGGTTTTGTACACTTACTTCTATTGCAATTTTATGTAAGACTGTAATTGGAATCAGAGTATTTTGTACTCTGTTTCCTAAACTTATGCAGAAAAGGCCAATTACATATCCTTTTTACTCCAGTAGTAAACATTAAGGAGCTCACAGTTATTGCTTATGTTTCTTTACTTAGGAGTTCATCACAGTCGTGTTTGCTACAGTCAAAGATTCTAATAAAAGAATACTTAACTGAATAGCTAGCCACAGGCATCAGATGCACAACTACAGAAATTAGATGGTTGAAGCTGAATGCTGCTTGGTAGGAAATTATAAGCATTACCTCCTTCCTTCAACCGGTTTAATGTTTTTATTTCATTATCAGAGGAAAACCAAATAAATGGAAAGTCATTATCTCAAAAACTGTTTTTGCCTCAAATTTCTGGGACAAAACAGTTTTAGCTGAATAACTTGGTTGTATTTTATTTTATTGTTGTTGATCTCCTATTCGATGTATCTTGTTTATTTAACCAGAAACACAAAAGCAGTTACTAGAGCCCCGAGAGAGACTGGAGATCCCATATTCTGCCTTTCTGGAGAACAACAGTCATTTCAAACATTTGCTTGTGAGTCTGACAGCAGCTGTTTAGACAGAGAGGGCACAAACAAAATGAGCCACCAGGAAACCACGGGAAACAACATGACGCTTTACAGTGGTTTATCAGACCACTGACACATCATTTTCAAATATGGCTTTGGAAAAAAAATTCAAACATCTTTGAAAGCATGGAAATGAAATAGTCTATTCAGCAACAAGTCTCAAATTTCTCATGACTTTCTCAATCTCTCAATTTCCACCATGACCGCTAGAGCCTAAGGGGAAATATAAATTTCAGTTGCATCAGAGAGAGAAGTATAGCTTCCCTCTCCAGAGCATTGATTCAGGCTCTATTGAGTAGACACCAGCTGCTCATTCCAGCCCAGCATCTGCAGCTTCTGAAAATAGCCCTTGGGTGTTCTGGGAGAATTGCCCTCCCTCTGCTCTGGGCAGTTTTGAGGGAGCTGTACATCAGGGTAATAGCCCCTTTTTAACTAATGGTGATCTTAAGGTTCCAGGTAAGCTAATCCTAGTCAACTGGTAGAAGCACCAGATGACTAGAATAAGGTAAGACTGATTCTCAGGCCTCAGGAAGTAACTGGCCATCGGCAAGCTCCTAAGATCATTCTTGATCTTCTTGTATAGTTTCTTTTGTGATTCTGCTCCAATTGCTTAAAGAATATGATCCATTCTATTTTTTTTTCTTTTTTGGGTCACACCTGGCGATGCTCAGGGGTTACTCCTGGCTCGGCACTGAGGAATTACTCCTGGCAGTGCTTGGGGGACCATATGGGATGCTGGGGATCGAACCAAGGTCGGCTGCGTGCAAGGCAAACACCCTGTCCACTGGACTATCACTCTGGCCCTGAATATGATCCATTCCTTACTGTGGAATTTTATTTTGGGGTTGTTTGAGGTAGGGCCATACCCTCTGATGCTCAGGGGCTATTACTGGCTCTGTGCTTAGGAGTGGCCCCTGAAGGAGCTCAGGGGACCATATACCAGCCAACTGGGATTCAGCGTCCTTGCTTTACCTCCAATACTATCTCTGGCCTCTGAATTGTGGAATTTTAGTAAAGGCAGCTCAGTCCTCTGCTGGAAACCAAGTACTATGCCAATGGTCTGTCTAATATCAGTAGTTGAACATGGTATTTGGACTTTGCCACTAACTGCCTTCTATGCTCCCCATGGATGATAGCCTCAAACAATCCAGTCTCACCAGGTGGGCTAGAACCTTCTCCCCCAACAAGTTCTACCTTGCTCAATAAATTCTCCCCTGATGTAACAGCTGCCTCAACCAAACCCTGAGTCCAGCATGCCATAACTATGGCTTCATAGCCTAAGGAACTTGTCCAACAGCCAAAGAGCTTGCCACATGCCTACCTTCTTCTCCCTTTGCCCTTACCATGCAACTTTGGTAGAACTCACCACCCTCAAGTCCATCTTAGATAAAAACAAAATGTTGTGACAAAGAATATCTACGTATGTATTTTGGTGATATAAAATATGGTAAGTTGTATCAAACATGCTGCTTTTTGTTTTAGAAGGAGTAATTTCTTGAAAAGAATGTGCAAAATGAGGGAGGTGAAAACACTTAGCTTCTACCTATGGTCAGAAAGTCAAAGTTTGGACACTATTTGGAATTTGGTAAGGTTCAACCTAACTCTAAACCACAGGTTTCAAACTTATTTGGCCTACTAGTGCTTCTACAGAAGAAAAAATTACTTACTACTCCTCCAATTCTACCTTCTATAAACAAACAGCACCCCTAAATTGTACCTAGAACGATCACCTTGGGTCACTCCAGAGTCACTTGAGAGACGGTGTCACCTGCTTTGGGAAATATTTCTCAAAAAACTTTATTGAGGCACACCCAGTAGTGTCAAGGGCTCACTGCTAACCCTGAGCTCAAGAATCACTCCTGGCCAGGCTTGAGGTGCCCTATGTGATGCTGGTGATCAAACAGGTATTGGCCTCTTGCAAAGCAAGTTTGTTGACCCTGAACTGTCTCGCTCTGCTCTAAAACATTGACACTGATGATACAGCAGTTCATTTACTCACTCAACCCACTTCCCCTGAACTCTCCTTCTATTTCTCCTCAATGGACCGCCTTTATCTCAACATAGCTTTTGCACTATGACCCTCTTAAGAGAGGTCTATTAGGTACTAAAAGGTGTGAAAGCACCTTATTTGGTCATTCTTCAACGAGGTGTCACCTGTAAGTTTTCACCATTAGTCTTTTGACATCTGAACTTGGGTATACAGAAACTGAGACTAACCATAAATATTACAAATGTATCTAACAAACACTGAGCATGAGACAGGATTAAGACCACCTGAAAGTATCTATCAAGGAGATAAACATTGGGGAAGAGTATGAATATGAAGATGTGACATGCTGCACAGGAAGCTTTAGATGATAAATATTTACTAAATTTAATATCAAGCATTCAAAACTTACCCAAACCTTATGTTCACAGCCTCTATCATACTATCACTGAAATATTTTTCAACTACACCCCTTTTACTATATATGGTAAATGATAATTTTTCTTTAAGTCTTTTTTGTGGGAATTGATCCAAAACTAAGCACGTGTGAAAGTCATCAACAGCATTTCTTAACTAACACAGAAAAAAGAATAGCTTGACACTTCCTGCACTCAGGCTGACTTGCAGCAAGTTCCCAAATTAATACTATAGACACTAAGCATTAGATTCCGAAAGTGTTTCCTGACTTTCCTAAGTTAAGTTACTATCCTTCACAGTATCATGTCAAAATCTGGAAGCAGTTTCCTTGGCTGCCAGCCCTGAACATTAACCTAGAAAACCTTCACCTTGGGCATGCAGAACCCTTGGAAATAATAACCCAAACATTTATTGACTTAAAATAAGATTAGCAGAACATAGAACAAAGCAGGATGAAAGTCAATGATACCCACCTGGGACTCTCTCAGACATGGCTTGGCCACACAGAAACAGTAAGGGCCATGTTACCAAGATGGATTTAAAAATGGGCAGAGAAGCAGACTGCATTAGTCATGAGGGGTCCAACTCCCAGCAAGTTGGACACGCACAACACTGCTGACTTGTCTTGGCACCCAATTTGTCACTGAGAAGGAACAGGAGTCAAGAGCAGGAGTGGATACTGTGGAGCAAATTCTAATCTATGCAAGAGGGATAAAGTAGGGATGCACAGATGCCCCCAAAGAGCTTTTGATAGAGTGGAGAGCACCAGGGCATGCGGAGAAGTATTCTAGGCTTCAGGAGACACACATCAAGTTCTCAAGAAGCTCCCAAAAGAAAAAGGCAAGAAGACAGTCTAGAGCTGAGCGATAATTTGTTGGGACATTTTCAACAAAAAGTCCCAACAAATGGGGAAAGGGGCACAATCGGAGACCACGGCAGTCACATGGGAAGGGCTTGAGCAGAAAACTGAAAACCAGATCATGGGAAAGTTTGGAAGTCAGCTCACAACAACGAAAAGGAGAAAAGAGGATTTTATTTATTTTTAATTTTTTTTAATTTGTTGGTTTGGGGGGCTACACTTGGCTGTGCTCAAGACTTCCTCCTGGCTCTACACTCAGGGAATTACTCCTGGCAGGGCTCTGGGGACATTATGTGGTTCCAGGCACAAAACCCAAGTATAAGGCAAGCACCCTACTTGTTGTACGATCCCTCCAATCCAGAAAAGTTTTTTTTTAAATGTAGAGGCTATCAAAATGCCCCCTTCCCCAATTTGGAAAATAAAGGATTGACAGGCTAGGTCTGCCAATGCTGGCAGATGGTATCATGTTACAGAGTGTGAAATACAAAGCAGAACTTCTCAACTCTTTCTGCCTCATACCATTGTCTACAAAGAATCACAAACAAGTGGCTGACCTGGATGTGATCATCCAGGAGGGAGGGACCCCTGGGCTCAGAGCTAGGAAAAATGCACTGAGAACAGTAAAAGGCCCAATTCTCACTGACACCCCTAAAGTCATTGGTTTAAGACTCGAAAGATTAGAATATTAGCTGAAAACCAAAAAGGAAATGTGGGGAGAGCTGGGGAAATAGCACAGGAGTGAGGATGCCTGTGCTTACATGCACCAGAACCCGGCTTGATACCAAGTGAGTGCCACATGGTTCATCAGAGCACGCGCCTGTGTATAGCCCTGGAGGTCCCAGAGGGCCAAGCACTGTTGAAATGAGCCTGGAAGTCTTCAGCACTACAGGGGCTCCAGCAGCACCATATCCCAGGACCAGGCTCTCTGTTGAGCACATGTGGGTCATGACACCAGGTCCCAACTCTTGACCTGGTTGGTCACTGTCTAAAGACCCCTGGCAAGCCTCGCTAGCATTGCCTCATAGGGCTTCCCCACCCTCCAAAATAAAAAGTGTTTGTTAGTAAAAAGCAAGTCAACACCTGATCATCATCACATGGACTCATCAGATGTTTAAGCCTAAGGAACTGTGGGAACCTGCAAGCAGTGAAGTGAACGGTCATGAGTTATGGAAGAAACCCTGCAAATGAGCGGTTCCGGAAGCTGAAGGTCGGCAGAGGTGCTATAGAGTTCATGACTGTCCGCACCTCATCTTTCCCATGTGTGCTGCGATTGAGATGACCAGGGACCCCCCCTCACTCACACACACACACACACACACACACACACACACACACACGATGGTGGTGCTCGCACGGTTGGAGCTACGTAACTGGCTAAGCTGTGCACACACCTGGCTGCTGTGCTGACGATGGTCTCAGACTCAGCTGCAGAGCCCCACGTGTGCTCAACAGCAGGAGACTCCCTAAGCTGGGGCTCACTGTGGTGCTTCTGGGTTCTCTCTCCTGAGGCCTCTGAGACAGTGCTCGGAGCATGTGGCAGCACCCAGGGTGGGGACAGAGGACTCAGACTTACCAGGGAAGCCACTGAGCTATCCCCAGGGCCCTCATGGCACCACTTTACACAGCAGAAATTAAAATTTCCTAAAGATGTATTGGCAACATGTAACTATTTATTGATTGGCATCATGGTCCAGCTATTTCAGCTATTAGAATAAAAACATTTCGCTTAGCAGAGGAAGGTTCACTTTTGAATCCCTCTCACACTAAGTAGAACACGGTTTGGAAAGCGGTGTTTCAGACAGAGGATGTCTACTAGGAGACTAGAGGCAGGGCCGGGAGAGAGCACAGTGGTTAGTGTGCGTGCCTAGCATGTGCCTGACCTGTGCTGGATTCCTGGTGCCACACAGTCGCCTGAGCATGCTCAGATGCAGCTCTGGAGGACCCCAGCCCCGCGGTGTGGCCTGGGTATCCCTGTCACCAAAGGGCCTGAAGAGCATCACATTCTCCCATCCTTGTATTGAATCTCCAGCCTGGTTGACCAAGAATTGCCAATAGGGCCCCGGGTCTCCCAAGCACCACCTCCACCCTACCAATATGAGAGAATGAGAGAGAGATAGAAAGAGAGAGATTGAAGTTAAAACCCTTTTCCCCTTAGAAGAAGGTTCTCTGCATTACTAAAGTCGGAATCATGCCACTGATAAGTATGAGGCCAATGTCAATCAATTCTCATCATAAATAAGTCAAAGCTAAGTGACGGAAAGCAACCCTCCACACACTTTCTTTCCTCAATCATTTGCTCCTTTATTCATCCATTCATTCATGATACCAGGAACCAAACCCCAGGCTTTATGCACACAAGGCAGCATAACACATCTCTAGACTCTCTTTCCGTTTTGGAAACAGAGCCCTTTTTATTTTGTTTTGTTTTGCTTTTGAGCTATACCTGGCTGTGCTCAGTACTTACACTCAGCTCTCTAATCAGGGATCACTGCTCTCTGCTCAGGGATCAGCGCTGAATTGGCCAACCAATTGGCCCCAGGGTCCCGAGAGCCTGCTTAGGAGGCCCCCCAGAATGATAAATTAGTAACCTTCTAGAATGATATCACGGGGGTTAATGCACCGGCCTTGCATGCAGTCAAAGCTAGTTCAATTCCAAGAAAACATGGTTCAGCAAGTATTGCCAAGTGCAGTCCTGGAACCCGTGAGTACTCTCAGCACTGCCTGAGCACTGCAAGGCCTGAGCAGCGCTGCATTCTTAGGCCTTGCATTAAACTGCTCGCATAACTAGAGCAGTCAGGGAGTGGCCCCAAAACCCCTGAGCACTGCTTGGGAGACCCCAGCAGCAGCAGCAAATTAATGGTAACAGTATTGCCCCAAACCATCCAATTTTAACCTACTGAGTCCTACCAAACAGACACATTCTGCTTTTGGAGGATGGCAGAAACTGATGTCTGATCTCGATGTTCTCTCCAATTCTGGGATTTCATAGTCTAATCTTTTTGAAAATATTTTTAAAATGAGGACACTGAGGGTTATCAGAGAGCCATTCACACAGTGCCGTCCATGAGCAGGTTTCATCATCTTGTAGATGAGCATTAATGACTAGGCTGACAAAAGCGCTTTGTAGGTGATGGTGGGATTGGTGTCGGGACACTGTTATGTCCTGAAACCCTATGATGAGCAACTCTGTTAATCATGATTCCTTAAATTGGGCCAGAGAGATAGTACAGTGGGAGAGCGTTTGCCTTGTATTCACCCAACATCCCATATGTTCCCCTGAGCACTACCAGGAGTAATTCCTGAGTGCAGAGCCAATAGTAAACCTGAGCATCATTGGGTGTGGCCCAAACACGAACAAACAAAAAGATTCCTTAAATTAAAAAAATAATAGCTTTCTTTAAAAAAAAAATGCTTGTAGAATAGTCACAATTATTTCAGTGGCAATGTGTTCAGGGAAAACGTAGTTGAATTACCAGTATGTTAGTGTGTGTGTCCCCCAAACAAACCAACAAACAAACCTGAAAAAAAAACTAAGCTACCACAGAGTTATCTTAATTATTATAACTTTCAGGTTTTTTTTTTTTTGCCTTTTTGGGTCACACCCAGCAATGCTCAGGGGTTTCTCCTGGCTCTGAACTCAGGAATCACTCCTGGTGGTGCTTGGGGAACTATATGGGATGCTGGAGATCGAACCTGGGCCGGCATGGGCCGGCAGCAAGGCAAACGCCCTACCCACTGGGCTATCGCTTGGCCCTATAACTTCCATTTTTAAGATGATTTGCACATGTTACAAAAATAAAATGAGGGGACGGAGTGATTGTACAGGGGTGAAGGTACTTGTCTTGCGCCTAACTGGCCCAGTTGGAATCCCCAATATCACACATGGTCCCAAGTACTATCAGGGCCAGGAAGAGCCCCTGAGTATCACCAAGTGTGACCTTCTCCTCCTCAAATAAAAATAAACTATCAGGCAGACATATGACTCGTTCCAACAGACATACTCAAAGCAACACCCAAATAACAGCATTTTGCTGCTTATTCTCAGAATGAGTCAGCCCAGCTTGATGGGCACCTGCTTCTTACCTCCATTGTGACTTTGCAAGAAGAGAAAAAACCTCACTTTTATTTTTAACTAAGTCTCAACCATCAGAATGCCCAGTGACGACACAGTCTACCTGCTAATTATGACTCCGGTGGAGGCAGCCATGCACACACAGCAACAAGGACTGCCCAGGAGCAGGGTGACCTGGCACTTAGGGGCCAGGAAAGTGGTCAGGACAGGAAATGATGCTCTTCTGGCTGTGGATGACAAGCAGGGTCATCATCTGGTCAGTAAAATATCCAGCAAGTTAGGTTAGAAACATAGGAAGCCAGGAAGGAGTGCTGGAGATAATGCTTCTTAGGTCTCCAGAGGCCCTCCCTTGAGAATGGGTGTGCCGCTAGGACGGCGTGTGGACATCTGTGGGCAGGACAAAGGGAAGCCAACTGGACTGGTTAAGCAGGACAGTTCAAAGGAGACTCCTGCATGAAAGCAAGGAAGGCCTGGCTGCCTTCAGTTGCCAACCTGTGGCTGGAAGGGAGGCGGAAAGCCCCACTAAGCAGATTAAACAGGCCTTGAGAATGACAGCGGGCTGCAAACGTAAACGCCCAGCACAGCACTCAGTGACATTAAAGCAGCAGCATTCACACATGTGTTGCACTGCTGTCAGCCCTGCCCAATTCACAGGCAGAACAGGAACATGCGATGATAGTGGTACACTGAACGGATGCTCCAAGAAGCCTTTAACCTTCTGATCCAACTCACCCAAGGCAGAAAGAGCCTTTAATATCCTTAGGCCTCCAGATACCACCACCACTAATTACAATCAGATCAGCCCTTTAGATCTGCTGGCATCGCTGTGGCCAGAACTAAGCACTCGGCAACGGCTTCTGGAGTGAACAAGAAAATGTCGCTATCTTCAAAACCACTGCAGGCGCTTGAAAAGTTCATCATCCAACACTGGGACAGCTTGATTTGTATCTCCACTGCTCACTACAGGCAGCTGTAAGTAGCTGAGCAGCTGCTTTAGCACAAGGGCTTTCATCCCATTCTGAAAAACCAACCCACAATGTGGAACAACTTTGAGGGCCGAAAAATCATGATGAGGAAGGCGACAGACAGTTCCCACCAAA
Source organism: Cryptotis parvus (assembly GCA_021461705.1). Classification (NCBI taxonomy): domain Eukaryota; kingdom Metazoa; phylum Chordata; class Mammalia; order Eulipotyphla; family Soricidae; genus Cryptotis; species Cryptotis parvus. The sequence continues at coordinate 345,633 of JAJIBD010001705.1, forward strand.
TTCACTCATGGTGCAAAAAAAGAATTCTGTGAGAGAATGTCCAAGCCCACACTGATGAAAACATGATTCCTAGGCGTCTGTAAGCCACAGTGATAGGCAACAGGCTCAAGCTGATGGAGGCCAAAGAGGACGGAGTGCATCGTTTCAGCATAAAAGGCACTGCACCTTCGGAGAGAACAAGAGACATAGACACACGTTCTGGTAGTTCTGGTAGTGATGTAGCCTGAGGTTTTTTGTTTTTGTTTATTTCTGAGACACAGGAAAGTTTCCATCCTTTGTTGCTGTAGCATCATCCTTTGGGTCCGGCGGCCCCAAATAACTGTCTCTTTCTCGAAAGCTCTTTGCTTCGAGAGCATACATCTTCCCCAGAAACAACTGTTAGAGCTACCTTCAAAATGATATCCTGAAAGACCGCTCTCATGACGACCACTGCCACCTAGGGCATCTCTCCCTCATTCAATCCCATCTCCAAGATGAAAGCAGACCCTCTGGAGGTTGGATGCTGAAAGCTCCTTGGCAGATGCTGCTCTGTGGCCTGATTGGGTCTAGATTATTTATGGGTAGGGGTTATTATCATTTTGCAAAGGATACCAGGAGGCTCAGAGAGATTAAGTGACGTGCCCACAGCCACAAAACCTGACCACCACAAGTCGTCTAGCACATCAAGCCCATCACAAGTCACACAGGTCATTTTATTTTCTCTCAAGTCAGTTCCTTACAAGGCATCTCTTCAATGCCACCAAGAGTGGAGCAGCACTGAATGAGACAGGGATTCAAGTTCTGTTGGGTCACAAAATATTTCTTTTGGTGGTTGCTATGTTAGATAGTCTGGTACCAAAGAGATGAAAAGTACACACAGTAGAAATAGTAAAGATGGTAAGAAATAGTAAAGATTGTAAGGCCTGATAGTTCAAAGGGCTGGAGTGCAGACTCTCCTGTCCAAGGCCCAGAGTTTGATCCCCAGTACCTCATGGCCCTCTCAGCAGAGTAGGGTGTGGCTCTGCTCACAGACCCCTGAACCTTGTGGCTCCAGCACCGCAGGACCTGGCGGCGCCATATCCTTAGGTCTAGCAGTGAGACATCCAGCATAGTTGGCCAAATATTTCTATGAGTGGCCCTCTGGTCTGAGAGCGCTATTTGGGAGAATCCCTTCCCCATTTTTTTGCTGATTTTTAAAAGTGTTTTGTTTTTGTGCCACCTTCAGCTGTGTTCAGGGCTTACTCCTGTCTCTGTGCTTATGGATCATTCCTGGAAGGACTCAGGGACCTTCTGTGGTTCTGGGGATTGAACTAGAGTCAATCGTCTTCAAGGCAAATAGCCTCCCCCTGCTGTGCCATGTCTCCAGCCCAATGAGAAAAAAATAAGAATAATTCTCACTAAACATATGAAAATACGTCCAACACAAAGAAAAATAATAATTTTAACTGAAGACTGTGGTACTCAGAACTCAATGAAAGCATCAAGATCACCAGCCCTAAGGACGAATTCCACAGGGAGAGAAACTAGTGAGATCAAGGGAGAGTCGACTTGGCACCTGGGGAAATTAGAGGCTTCTTGCTCTCCTGTGCTAATTATATGCACTCGGGAAGTCAACAAAAGGCCAACACATGTAATCATTCCTTCATTGAACTTTAAACAAAAGCTCAGACTATGCAGCCATCTGGGGTTAAACTAAGCCAATCATTCATAAGTTCCCTCCCATCCCAGGTCAAACCCTGGCTCTGGCCCATTAAACTATAGAGTATGTCACATTAGCATTCAAAATGTAGAGCCCTACAGAAACAGAAAGGACAAAAGAAGCTAAACTCAAAAACCTACCACCCAAAGACTGGACCCATGTTACATAACAGTATACTAGAGTATAACTAGGCCTAAGCGCCTTTGGAGTTTGTTTTCTCAAAACTGAAAGAATAACCCTAGCATCTTGCGCCCACCACCCACCCACAAGGTCAGAAAGAAACCATACTGACCAAACGAAGCTCTCCAAAAAAAATTTCATCTGAGCTAGGAGGGAAGGCAAGAAACTTACAGCCTGTGGCTAGTTTAGTTCTCCCCATTAATGCATAAATGAGATGATGGTTGTGTGGGAAAAGTGAAAATTGCAAATCAAGGAAAATACTCAGGCTACCGAAGTTTAGGAGACTTTTACCATCTTTAAGGTATTATTCCAGGGGCAAACGACACACTTGGAGGGTACAAATGTAGGATGAATAAAGAGGTTACTGCAACTCATTCAAAGTAAGCAAGAGAGTGAAATGCTAGTAATGGCTCGGCAAGACTCCTATCCCTCAAGTTCTCTGAACTGACACAGTAAAACCCAAAAATAAACCGTTTCCTCTGTGTTTGGTCGTACTACAGTGAATGCTGACTTCAGAACTTTATTTTTATTCACTTTTCTTGGTCATAGTGATCAAACCCCAGGTCTCACACACACAAGGAAAGCGGTCCTTCTTTGAACTGGCCCCGCAGTCAGAATTTTTAAGGCAAGATTCTTTAATTTTCCAAAGCAAAAAGTCGAGTATCATTATAGGAGTTTTACCTTTTCTTAGAAGGAAATAATTAAGAATATAATTAGATCCACAAGGAACTAGGCAATGGGCAAAAATATTACCATATGCTCCGGTTTCTTGGCAAGCAAATGCATAGGATGTGATACAACCTGCTTCTCCCTCTCTGCAAGAGACTAACTCGAGGATCTTTACCAGGATGTTTCAGCATTGCTGTACCTTAGAGTCATGGGGAAGACTCTAGCCTTGCTGGCTCACACACCCAATGGACCTGCCTGGCTCATTCCACTGGCCTGGGGTGGGTCCTGGTGTCAGGATTGTTAGAGGCCTCCAGTGGATCCCTGTGCAGCTGCGCACCACCTGAGTGCCCAGACAGTTGTGTTACCTCCCAGTGCCCTGGCCACGGGGGCACACTCTGCATTAAAGGGAATGACACTCATTCTTCCTCCAGGCCACGCTCCATTGTTCTTGGCTTTGAAAACAAAGTCACACAACTTGAGTAAGTCCACCGGAAAACTTTAATCATAAACATTTTGACACTGATAGTAGAGTGAGCCTAAAACCTGGAACCTTTCCTTTCACTTTCAGTGAAAGGACAGAGCAGAACCCACAGGTAATAGGGATTTGAGCACTGGCCTTGCATGCTATGAACGCGTAAATCCCGGACACCATATATGGTCTTCTGGCCAACACAGGGGTCATCCATGAGCACATGAGCTGGAGCCAGGAGTAGTCCTGACCACCATCCTACCACGCCACCCCAAAAGTATATAAGAGTACATTAAATTTGAGTAAAAGATAAGTAGAGATTTGTTTCATTTCTTTGGTTGGAAATATAGCCTGGCTTAGGTAATAAAACAAAAAAGGTAGACTGAGAAAGACTGGAGAAGTCTGGAAAAAGTCGGACATTCACAGCGTCAGAATGACAACACGATGGCACTCCTTCACTCCAGAAGGACATAGGAGACAGGGGTCATGGCGGTCAGTGTGGATCTCACGACAAAAATCCAACAGAGTAAGTCTGTCCTAAAGAGCTGGCCAAGAGCAACTGTGGGGAATACAAATGACACGCAGAACCCTTGACAGGTCTGCTCTGGCATGAGCACTGCTCCCAACCTGCAGCACCCTGGAGCGCAGCCAGGGCAGAGACCAGGGCCTCAGTGAGCTGCTGACAGCGGGGTGGTACCCAGGTCCTTCTTACAGCTCCTCAGGTGCCTTGGACCTCTGAGGCTTTCAGCACTGGGGCAGGCTGTGAGTCTACCTGAGTCTATGGTCTGCTGATATTGGGCGAAGATTCTCTCTGCATCAAGGTGGTTTTACTTTAGGGGCAGAGTACGCCACAGGGGCCTAAACCGATGACAGAAGTGGAACTCACCTAGGCTGCTGTCAAAATGAACTTTCTTGCTGAAGCATCCCTGCCAAACGTGGCCTGTAAATGGGACCCCCGCCCTCTTTATGTGGTGCCCTGCTTCAGAACCTAGAACGGAGGCAGTCTGGCCTTCTCAGGAACAGTCTTTGCCCAAACTGTCATGTGACTCACTCAATTCCATTAAGCTCCACCCCAGACGGACCAAGATCCATCATCGTCAAAAATGGCTCCTTGAAATAATGACAGCAGGGAGGTTTCAGGCACACGCTCGCAAGAACAGATTACTTTTACTAGCTACAAATACACAATTCATGTTAACATATATTGCTTTGTTTTATTTACCACAGTGTTTTGGGGGCAGGGAGAACACCCCAGGAATGCCCAAGGTCTATTCCTGGCTGTGTTCAGGAGTTACCGTAGGCAGTCCTTGGGGAAGCTGATGCGATGGTGGGGATCGACCCAGGCTCAGCACACAAAAATATATCCCCCAAAATTATATATTAACTGTTCAAAATGGAAACTAAAAGTTAAAGAATGGCTTGAAGTGGAAAATACAAAAACAAACATATTAAGATGATGTGCCATAGGAATTAATGTATGCTAAATAAAAACCCCTTCTCTTTAACTTCCTGCATTCTGTACAACAAAAAGATGCGGTGTTCCTATTAAAAAAACCCACGAAACATGCCATTCCTCACATGGGGAGTTACTTTCCTTCTCTTCTACTTCACAATAAATTTTCCTACTTTCTTAAAAAAAATTAATTTATATTGGAAGGGCTAGATTGATTGTATAGCAGGTAAAGTGCTTGCTTTGCCTCGCATGCAACCGACCTGGGTCTAAGCCCCAACACTGTCTATGGTTCCCGGAGCCTCGCCAGAATGTATCCTTGAGCGTGGAATCAGGCGTCATTTTGAGGACAGGGCCAGTAGTAATCCCTGAGCAACGTGATATAAGGCCCCCAAACAAAATCGGAAATGACCAAAGTGCCCACCCACACCTCTACAAATTATTCCCCTTTGTAAGTTATGACACACTAATATAAAGATAATGAGCTGCTACTACCATAATAATCCAGATCCAAGCATTCAGCAAATCACTACTGAGCTCCAAGCAAGTGGCGGGTGTTACTCCAAGCACAGGGGATATAAGAAGTGTCAGAGAACAAAAATTTCTTTCCATGGATAAAGGCAGTCAAAAGGGAAAAATTTCCAGTGAGAAAATAAGTGTTATGGGCATAGTGCACAGCATGGAGTCTATAATTAATACTGTACTACTTCTACTGAAATCAGCTGAAATTGAAAAAATTCTCATCACAATGGAAATTTTATTACCTTTCTGCAGCACTTATCTATCAAATCATTGTTCTGTACACTTTGAAGTAATAAAATGCTTTGTGTTATTTCTATCTCCATAAAACCAGAAAATACATTAAAAAACTCCCATCCTTTGTGAAGCTTACATGAATATTCATTAGAAGGATATGCATAAAATACTAAGTGGGAAAATGACTTAAATCAACAGCATATGATCTCATTTCTCTTAACAAATAAATGTATGTCACTGTTCCTAGAAAACATTTGGAATGGGGGCTGGAGCAATAGCACAGCCGGGTAGGGCATTTATTTTGCATGCAGCCAGCCTGGATTTGATCCCTGGCATCCCATCCCATATGGTCCCTGAGCACCGTCAGGAGTGATTCCTGAGTGCAGAGCCAGAAGTAACCCCTGAGTATTGCTGAGTGTGACCCAAAAAACCAAAAAAAAAAAAAGAAAACAATTGGAATGGGTGTATATTAAAATGCTAACAGTAGTTACATTTGGATGGCCCGGAAAGGGAGTAATTACTTGTTTGGCGACCACAACCAGCAATGCTCAGGGGTTTCTCCTGGCTCTGCACTCAGTGATCACTCTTGGTGGGCTCAGGGACCCATATGAGGTTCCAGGGCTTGAACCCAGGTAGGCTGTGTGCAAGGTAACCATTCTACCTACTATCACTCTGGCCCTGGACTGGGAGACAATTTTATTATCTTCTTGACATCTTTCTGCAGTGTTTCTCCAATGAGCACATGTTACATCATGATTAAGACAACCAAGGTATGCTCGATGAAAAGAGAATGGAAGAGTATTCCATTCATCAGGCAAACTTTAGGTGTGTGTGTGTGTGGGGGGTATCTATGTGGCAAGCAAAGCTTTAAGTATAGGACAGAGAGCAGTGAACAGAACACCCCAATCTCCCCCTTGATGCTCAAGTTCCAGTAACAGGGTATTAAGCAGGTTGGAGAATCTAATCTAAGATTCGCATTTCATTCAACCATTAGCAGATGCCTCCCATGTGTCAGGGTTCTGTGTCAGAACAATGCAGCAGACAGCAAAACAAAGGGCTCTGCCTCCAAGGAGTTTACTCTGCAGGGAAGGAGAGCATTAAATATCCCAGCTCCAGAGAAGTGTGAACCTGGAAACCTGCCTTTATATTTCTCTCTCTTTTTTTAATTAAGGCACTATGATTTACGAAGTTTTTCAGAGCTATATTTTAGGCATACAGTGCCAAGCACCCGTCCCACCACCAGGGTCAACTTCCCCACCAGTATCCCCAGATTCCCTCCCTGCCTGCCCACACCCCAGTTTACCTTCTTTATGTTTTTGAAAATTTTATTTTACCACCGTGAGATATACAATTACAAAGCTGTTCATGATGAGTTTTAGTCAGTGTTCCAGCGCCCATCCCTGCACCAGTGCACCAATGGCCCCAGATTTCCTCCCCCTCCACCAGTGTCTATGGCAGGCAGATTTTCCTCTCTCTCTCTCTCTCTCTCTCTCTCTCTCTCTCTCTCTCTCTCTCCCCCACACATTATGGCTTGTAATACATACATTTAGGGGTTATCATCTATATCCCTTTGCCTAAGTTCAATGCTCAGCTCTAGTCTGGTGTTACCATACTATTTTTTTTATCCCACGATGAAAAATGCAATCATTCTATATCTGTCCTTTTTCTTCTGACTAATTTCACTCAGAATGATCCTCTCCATGTCCATCCATTTAATAGACGAATTTCAAAACTTCGTTTTCCCTCATAGCTGCATAGTATTCCATTGTGTAGATGTACCACAGTTTTTTTTTATCCAGTTGTCTATTGACAGGCTTTTTTTTGTTTTATTTTGATTTTTGGTTTTGTTTTGGGACCCCACTTGGCAATGCTTAGTTCAATGTTACACCTGACTCTGAACTCAGGAGTCACTCCTGGTCATGCATGAAATATGGCATTCCAGGGATCACACCCGGTTGGTCACATGCAAGGCAAGTGCCTTACTGTTGTACTCTCTGGCCTCCAAGCCTGCCTCCTTGACAGGTACATTTTAAGTTTGGTTGTTGTAGTTTGGATCTTCTGTTCTCAGTGCTGTGGGGTTCACACATAGCTACACATACCACTCCTCTCCATCACCAATGGGCCCACAGACCTTGATCTTTGCCCATTGCTATTTCTTGTCCACTTCTTGCTACCGGCAATTTCTTTCCCCTCTTTGTCCTCCTCCTTCCTATATGCTGGGGTCAAGAGTGATGCAGTTATCCTTTTTTAACCATTTCTAATGCAACTATCTCACTGAACGTAAGCAGAAAACATTCTAACCAGTTTTAACAGCATAAACTAACCTCTGCAAACCATCCTCTGGTTCTAAGGTTTTCAAAAACAGTTTCACTATTTTGAAATGATTTAATGGTAATAATAGGATGGGAATTGCATGTGGTACCGCTCGCTCATTAGGAAACCTGGGGAAAAATAGATCTGCTACACTCTGTATCTCTTTAATTGCACAAAGCAAAATGCCATCATTAGGGGTTTTCAACAAGGATTACAGGAAGTATCACAAATGCTGTCCCACAGAGTAATATCCACAGTAAACCTGTGACGTGTCTCTATGTTTCCTTCATGGATCCTTCATCCACCACAGTCTTTTTTGGCCACTCCTTCATTCATGACATCATTCTTGTTCACCAGTCAATAAGCTGGCATACAGCAGGTGCATAATGCATGCTCTTATTTCATTTCTAATTTCTGTCTTCAGGGACCCATTTGATTTAGGATAAAAGTGAAGAGAAATTCTTAGCCTTCTGTTCATCTAATCCTGCTTTCTAGTAAATGTACCTACTATTAGGATATTAGATAATATTTCTGAACTTAACATTCCCAGTAGACTTTTTCCTCCATATATAATCTCCACGTTTCTAAGAATCTTCAAAACATGACCATTTGGATATTCTCCAGTTGCTTCAAATTCTGACTTAATGTTTCTCGTATTGACTCTCCTTCACAGTTCTCTGATCTTTCTATAGATTTTTTTCCCACCAATCAATTAGGTTCAGACTATAAAGCAGGGATTGGAGCAAGCAGTACAGCGGGGAGGGCATTTGCCTTGCATGCGGCTGACCTGGATTAGATCCCGGCATCCCATTGGGTTCCCTGAGCACCACCAGGAGTAATTCCTGGGTGCAAAACCAGGAGTAACCCTTGAGCATCACCAGGTGTGTTCCAAAAAAGCAAAGAAAAACCCACAAAAAATACTGTAAAGAAGAGTGCCTTGCAAATGTTTTCTCAGCATCAGAATATTTTGCAAGTTCATTAATAACAAAGTCCCAGACCCCCTCCCCACCCCTACCTCCTATCACACAGATGGACTGAATAGAAAGCCACAGCACAGGAAAATACAGTTTTTAATGAGAAAGACCTGGGTCACATGAACATTAAAATCCCAGGATTCCTGCTTGAGAATCTCCTTTTATTTTGATTTGCCCATTGCTTTATGTTCACTGCATCACAATATCCTAGGATGTGACATCTCTGATATCATTTCCTCATTCTCTTCATGGTTTCTTGCATACTCTTGATTTTGTCTTGAATGGGGATTTGACTGTTCCCTTGCAGAAGGACCTTCCCACCAGACTAATTCCTCCTCTATCTCTTTGTAAATTTGTCACCAAGAGCAAGTGATTTAAAATTGCAACCCATCCACCAATATTCTGAATCTTAACTTCTCTTTACTTTCCTCCAATTCTTTTTTTTTTTCTTTTTCGGATCCCACCTAGCGACAGACACTCATGGGGTTACTTCCTGGTTCTTTGCTCAGGAATCACTCCTGGCAGTGCTCGGGAACCATATGGGATGACAGGGATCAAACACTAGGTCTGCTGCGTGCAAGGCAAACGCCCTACCTGCTGTGCTATCACTCCAGCCCCCTTTCCTCGTACTCTTGCAATTGCTCTTGCCTCTTCCTTGGAAGAGAGGCACCACTTGGCCAGGCTTTTCTTTTCTGTGTAGTGATTGATGGATCCCAGGTATTTGGAAGGGTATTACCCATGTCATCAGGAAGCGGTTTAAACAACTTACTCAGGCATATGTCTGATTCCAGCTTTCCTATTCTTTGTGTTCCACTTGAACTCTAATCCTGGCCTTTGTCTTTTGAAGACTTTGCATTTGTGATGTGGCGGTGATCCAGTATGGTGCTTGCGGGAAGGGGTCACGCCTAGTGGTACCCAGGGACCATGAGGTTTCAATAATTAAACATGGGCCTCCCACATGCAAAGAAGGCGCCTCCAGCCTATCCAGCTTCTCTCTCTAGCCTTTAGGCCTTTATCATATTTTCATAACACTTTTATAATTAGATTCTATCTACGATGCCATTTCTTCCCTCCACATTATTTCATTTCTTCCTAACATGTGTTTTTTTTGGAAGTATTTTTGGAGGCCCACTACACTGTTGCTGTAGCCAAATTCATTGTCGTACCAGGAAATGAACTTAACAAAGTGGTTGCTGAGGGAAATGCCAGCCAGTGTCAATGAGGAGGAGTGGAGCAAGTGTCACTGTTAAAGTCCCAGGGAGACACTGGCCCCAGGCCTTCACCACATATTTAACAACCTTCCACCCAAGTTATTCACTTTCCTTTCCTCTTTTTCCTGTCAACCATTAATTTGACCGTCTAATAGTTTATTTCAATTTTAGTTCATTCTTTGTTTCCTTATAAAGTATGTATGAGTGCAATGCTGTGCTGTTTGTGTTTTGGACTGACCTAAGACAGTTCTTTGGAAATATCACTCTCTAATAATGGTTTGGCACCCAACTGAACCTCTGAAAGATATTATACATTGATGGTATGCTTCAATGAGAAACTGGGGTAGATGAATTTCTAATTTCTCAGATCCTCTTTGAATATTCCATTCTACATCCAAATGATTCATCTCGGCAGAGCACGTTCTGTAATATAACAGCACTTTACCTAAGCAGATTGACAGCCTATTCCTTCCAAGTTTTCTTGAATTGAAATTGCTCCTGGCGAATTTCCTAATGAACACTCAAAGAAGCCATGTTAACTTTCACCCATTTTCCAACTGGCTACTCCCCACCTTCAGTGCGCTCCCACTTCTGAAATCACGGTGCTGCCTCAGCCCTGCAGACCAGCACCATCAGCACTTCCTGATGTCTGAAAGGCGACTGCAGCTCCAACACGCAGGCCTACTGATTTAGACTCTGTATCTCACAAGATGCTCAGGGCCTTCACGGCACCTTAAAGTCTCAGAATCACTTGGTGAGCAACTCAAATCGTTACTCAGTCAGGGCTTGCGTGTCTGGTCTCATGCTCTGGTCATGCTGCTCCACGGGACCTGTGTCACCCATAGCAAGCAAGGTGTACAATTAATAACAACTCTTTTGAGACTAGTTATTCCTTATTTCATATAAGTCCTTGTGCTCCAATGTAGGTAGCTATAAGTCACTTGCATGCAAGAAAGCAACACTTCTGGCCAATATGGAAACAGGGAGTATCTCGCCATCTAAACCACTTCTATAGAGAGGGAGAGAGTAGTTCCTGAACTATTCTAGCTCCAGCGGGGAACCAGAACTAGGAAAGGAAGGGAAGGAAGTGCTCCAGGGTCTGGCCATGCACAACATCTGTCTGGCTCTGCCCCGTTCCCTCCATCCAGCCCACTGTCTTCTCACGCTCAGAGTTTCTGATTCTTCCTCTCAGCATTTGCAAGATTGGGAAGAGTCGACGTTCTCTCCCCATCAGCCTGTTCCCCAGTAGCCTTTTTCTGCCTCCATAGCCAATCTGGAAGCTTGACCCTCCCGTGGGAAAGATGAAAACCACAGAGAATCTTCTGAAGCCAGACCATCAAGTCTTGTGTCTGATCCACCTATGGACTATCTGCTCTTGGGTCAGGAGTCCAGCCTCAGCCAATCAGCTGAGACCAAGGGATTTGCAGTGCAAACCCCTTTTTAGGCAGCAGGAGCTGTCAAACCAGAATATTCCTTGAGGACAGAAGAGTGTGGGTAGAGAAGGCAATGAGCCACATCACCAGCCCACGGAATCAGTATTTAGGTTGTCCTCACCACAGTCCCCAGCGAAATGCTACACACAAACTGAAGCTAACCAACGCAGGAGGGGACAGGTCAGTCGCCAGCAGGCGCCACAGAGCCACTGCCACCCTGCTGGATGCAGGAGGAATACAAACATGCCATCAGAAGCTGTCCTTGTTTCCCTTGGGCTCTGGGTCTGAATGTGTCACCGAGCCAGCCACTCTCAAGCTTGAGGAGCAAACATCTCAATCACGGCTTCTCCAATAATCAGACGGGCCTTTCCCAGTCTGTAGGCGTGTATTCAGGTTCCACGGGGCAATCGGGAAGAAAATGTGATGCAATGTGCTTGGGCGAGCAAAACCACCAGGCCCTGGCAGTCAGAATACAATCTACTCACATGCCACAGGTTTCCCAGGTGTGTTGGTTTGTTTGCTGGTTTTTGTTTCTGTTCTTTGGTCTTTTCTATCTTTTCTAGTTTGGCAGAACAATCCTGACTGGGGCAACTGCAATTTCATTACCTGTCTGGCTCTGTTAGATGTGAAACTGGGAAAATTCATTCATCCCACTAAGAAGCAGGGCAGGGAAATATGGAAAACTGTTTGCTTTGTATAACTCCACACCATCATCTATCTGTTCAACTGTGTGCAAAAGACTGTCTTATCCCATGTATTTTCTCACTCTGTTACAAATGGCGTTTAGTGTGTAGTAAATCCCTGTGTGGGACACTGGTTCGGTTGGACTCTTGTGTAAACCCACATCACAGCAGTTTCATTTAATAGCCCCTAAAGGTGTAATTAGTCAGTCCTAGATATTGGAGCCCGAGTCCCCATTTTTAACAATACTCTGAAGAGGAGAAAGAACAAAATGCCCTGTGTCTCCAACCCTGCAATCTTATTTCTAGATTCTGTATTTTTCCTTCAAACTTCTTTATAGCAGCCTCGCATTAAAGAATGGGGGAAAAACTGGCGGACTTCATCAGAGATGATGAAAGAGACAGATTTTCTACCAAACAGGCCATTGTCTTGTTTGCAGGAGTCAAGGGCCGCTTGGCAGGAGGGAAAAAGAAAGAAAAATAAAACTCGAGGTAGGTATGATCCTGGCTTTGCCAGGATCCAAACCAAGCCACCTGGGCAAGGGGGTCGGCCACAACACGGAAGATGCAGAAGCCAAGGAATCGCCCTCCAAAAGCAACCTGGCCTCCAGCCTGGGGCATCTGTTGCACTGAGCTGACAAGTGCAGCCCATTCAACAGCTGGCCCAGGGTGGCCCAGCTTCAACAGCTTCCACCTCGCTCAAAAGTCAACGCACGGCATCAATCAAAAGGGAAAAATAAAAACCGAAACCTCAGACTCCTGCAACAGGAGGTGGAAATGCACGGGCAAAGCAGGGGGACCCGCAGAGCACCCGGGAGGAAGGGCTTGTACAGCTCGAAAGAGCCGACCTCACAGTTCAAAGAATTCTGCAGCCTGAGAAAGGCAAACACGCTTCCTCCCGAGACGCAACGCTGGGGGTTGCAAAAACCAGGGGGCGAGGGCGGAAGGTTGGGGTTGTGTTTAGCAGCCGGTGGGAGGCTTAGGGTGCAGAGCCCCGAGGTGTACGTGCTAAGAGGGGGTGAACTGGACGCGAGTGCTTGATGGCAATGGGTCCTGCAGCGATGCGGCGAGAGGACACTAATTGGGGGAGAGGGAGGGGGCGTCCAGAACCTGGAGAGGGTGTGCGGGTGCACGGGAGGTGGCGCAGGACGCCGTTCTCCAGGGTCCGGGCGCGACAGTCAGACAGTCTGGAGGAAGATGTGGGATGGGACGTCTTTTCCCGACACACCACACACACGCACGCACACGACCCTGAGCTAGACCCACGCTGCTGCGGCCACTCACCCTCGGCTCGGGAGCGGATCTCCGACACGGTCCTCCGCATGGTGGGCATCGCGGCGGCCGCTGCAGGAGGGTCTCCAGTCGGGGCTCTGCACCTGTCACGGCGTCGCGCGGTGCCCAGCAGCCGCCCAGGGCCAGAGCCACCGCCGGGAGCGGCCCCGCACGCCCGAGGAGGAAGCGACCGCGGAAGGTGGCGGCGACCGCAGCGCCCGGCGAGCTCTGCCCGCAGCTGCGGAGGGCCTGCGAGGGCCGGAGCTCAGTGCCCGCGCCGGGCCTGGGGGCTGCGGGCGGGGAGCGCTGGGCTGGGGCGCGCTCCCGGGCTGCAGCGGCCGCGCGGCGCCGGAGGCGGGGAGGGGCGGGGACAGCCCTAGGAGGCCTCCTGCGCCCCACCCCGCTCGGGCCGAACCATCGCGGCCGCGGGGGTGTCGGATCAGCTCCCAGCCTCCTTCTCGGGGCGCCCACGTCCCAGCGTCCACTATTCTCGTTTCTGGTGGTTGTTCAACTCCTTTGGGGTTCTTTCTTCTTGCCCGGAGTTGAAGAGACGCGCTGGCTCCCTGCATCCTCCTTCTAAGCTGTGCTCCTTCTAACCTCTAGCTTCTAATGACAATGGAGTTGCCCGTGGTCTGGATAGTGGGTTTGAATCTAATTGGGCTGGCGAGGGGCGATTGAGGGCGGGGATGCCAGGATTGAAGCGCTGCTGGAGTGGGCTAAGGGGTCTCGTGTTGGCCGCCTGGCCGCAGTTGTAAACTGCCCGCACAGCCAGCCACCCCGCGGCCCGGGCCGTTCTTGCTTCTCTGCTTGGCCCACGAGCAACAGGCTCTGGGGCCAGAGGTTGGCGGGCGCTGCAGCTCCTCCTGCCGCGGGCGCTTGGGTGCTTCTGGAAGGAGCCGCCAGTGCTGCAGCCTTTACATCCCTCCTCCCCACCCTGGTGGTGCTCTGCGCCCTGACAAACCTGGAGTGCTGTAACTGCCGCTGGGCCAGATGGTTCAAAGGGAGATCGTTTGCCTTAATTTGGTTTTGGGATTTTGCACTTAATCGAAAGGTGCAGAAAGTAGAGTGCGATAGATTTCCCCCTGGAAAAGAGGAAAGGAGCCTTGTCTAGAATCCATAAAGAGAGGGGAAATGGGAGGGAATCAGGGGACATTGGTGATGGGAATGGGGCACTGGTGGAGGGATGGGTGCTGGAACACTGTATGACCGAAACCCAATCATGAACATCTTTGTGATTGTATATCTTACAGTGGTGTAATAATTTTTTTTTTTTTTTTTTTGCTTTTTGGGTCACACCCGGCGATGCTCAGGGGTTACTCCTGGCTCTGCACTCAGGAATTACTCCTGGCGGTGCTCGGGGACCAAATGGGATGCCGAGGATCGAACCCGGGCCGGCACAGGATGGCCGCGTGCAAGGCAAACGCCCTACCCGCTGGGCTATCGCTCCGGCCCCTAATAAAAATATTTTTAAAAAAGAGCTAATAAACATTACAATTTCATTTGCCCCATATCCCAGAGACCACCTTGACCTCATTAGCTTTTATTATGTATATTGAGAGCTGGACTAACAGTTTAGCAAATTAGACAAATAGTCAAATTATAGTAATCATATTGCAAATTTCATCTTCAGGTTTGGGTGTAAGGCTTTCAAAAAACTGGGGTGCTGCTGAAATAAGCAAGAAATGAAAAAAAATAAATGAAAATCAATTTGCTTCTCATCTTCTAGGACCTTCCACGCATGCCTTTTCTTAGTAGCTGCTTTCAGATGCTATAGAGAATGTCTTATAGAAAGACCAACACTCCAGAGAAATGGCAGTTATTCTCAAGCCTCAAGGAAAATAGAGAAGTTCTGCTAATAGTAGTTTCTCTCCATTTGTGTTATTCCTCAGTCTCCTGCAGGTAGCATTTACTAATCAAACCCTGCCCCCACGTTAATACTACTCAAATGAATATTTATGAAGAACCCACTCTATTTGGCGCTGGTTCAGAGGCTGGTTCAGAGAACAAAGAGAATGAATGGAAGGCTAGCATTCACCAAACAGTGGAGGGTAGAGCTAGGCTCAAGATCAATGTGTTTCCTTCTCAGGGCAGTTTTATCCCTCTGGTTGGGCACCTCCTTGTGTAAATCAGGCTTCCTCTGACTGCATAAAAGGGCAGAGTACAATCAAATAGTAAGCTATTAGTTCTCAAAGTTAGTGAACAGAAAGAGAAAACACAAGTTCTTTATGATGAACATTTTAAGATAGATAGATAGATAGATAGATAGATAGATAGATAGATAGATAGATAGATAGATAGATAGATAGATAGATAGATAGATAGATAGATAGATAGATAGATAGATAGATAGATAGATAGATAGATAAAACCAGACCCATATTTCATTCAGAACCAGTGCCCATAAGTAACGGGGATTGGGCTCAATCTCCAAGGAATCACCTTCGTATTTCTGAACTAGCCCTCAAATGAAGTTAACTTCTGCTTACTTACCAATAATTATTTGCTGAAAGCTCCTGAGATTACCTGTCTTCTAAAAGGCAACCCACTTTATGTCTCAGTGCATTCCATCAACTGCTTGTCAGCAAAGTTGACAATGTGTCATTTTCACACAAGAAATGACAAGAGAACTGTTTTCCTAAAGAGAACATTGCATAATACACACAGTTGTATCCTCTCACAGATTATAGTATCGCTTTCCCCATAATGCAAGAGTATACAAACAGACTCATCTCTGTAAAGTACATTCATTCTTGGTTGCTGGAAATGGAACATGTTTCATAGATTCAGAAAGCTGGTTGAGGTGAAGCTGTTATTGCACTAAGCTGATCTTGATTTCCAACCCCTCTCAGATCTTCTCATCTTCCATTGTTGTGAGCAGCACAGTCTGCCAGACCCTGGCTGGGAACTGTCGGTCCAGCAACATGACCTGGTCAGAGAATCTGTAGTACAACACAAATGTCAGTGAGATCATTTAAAAGCCTTCAGTCCTATGATGGCTCTGCTCATGACCTTGTAAGAAAAGGGGATTATTCAAAGACAGTTTCTCCAAGGTCTATGTTCTATTATCCTCCACCAAAAATAATACAAGGAATGCATAGTATGGCTAAGTAAGGACCCAAGCCAGAGAGCTGGGTTACAAAGACACTTAATGTGCATGTGAAAGTTAACCAGAAGTGTATCAAGATGGGCAACACTTAATGCCAAAGACATAAGCAGCTACAGACATCAGGAGGAGGAGATTCCAAGAGCTGAGATGATCAACACCTTTAACTTAGGTCCTGGTATCTAGGCAGGCTTGGTGAGTAAGTACTTAATGATTTCTAAAGGACTGTTAAGGTGAATGGCATGTTAGCAGAGAATATGTATTCAGGAAACAAAGAAGCTATTACTAATAGTAATAACTACCTAATTGGAAATCTGTGCATCTAAATGGGTGGGTTCTATATGATATGAATTGGGATGTAATAATATTAGTTAAAAATAGTAAGGTCTGATTTCACTGCCGCTGGGTGAGGTCACTCAATCAAGAGGCAAGGTGAGAGGCTGAGAATGAGCTTCATTAACAAGCAACAGGTTGAAGATGAAGGGCTCATGTTCCAGAGAACTCTCTCGACTGTGTGGTCAGAAGTCACTTAGAAAGGAAAAGATGAAGGAGTCTTTCTAGAAAAGGGTGGACTGCAGCCAGCAGAAGCCAGAGAGGTGGGCTCATTGGTGGGACTCATCTTCTACCACATGTCACCATGTTTCTGTAACTCTAAGGATGAATTTGTTTTCTTGAAGGGTTCTGCCTTCCTTGCATAGAGCAATAATCAAGGAAAATTGAACATCCTCCACACTCTACACTGTTGTTGCTCACAAGAGCTCCTACTCTTTTATCCAGAGGTGTCAGCCTGCGAATTCTCAAGTCTCGAAAGTGAAAACAGGATTCACAGAATGTTCCCTTTGGCTTTCATATCCTAATTGCACAGCATTGCCTGAGTTTGTTGCTGACTGGGCCCACCAAGGATTCAGAATTGGTACCCTCTGAGAGGCACTCATAGGCAAGTAAGGGAACCAGGCATTTACTATATTTCTGCTACAGTCAGAAATGCTTTGAGAACTTTTTATATTAATATTTTATTATACCACCATGCTTTGAGAACTTTTGACCCCAGGTGATCTGAGGACATGCTTCTGATTGAGATCAAGGTATAGGGAATATTTTTTTAAGTATCTTATTATACCACCGTGAGATACACAATCACAAAGATACACAATTAAAAAGTTCATACCTGGGTTTTGGTCATACAGTGTTCCAGCACCCATCCCTCCACCAGTGCCCATCTTCCACCACCAACTTCCCGGTTCCCTCCCCCTCCCCCAGCCCGCCTCCATGGCAGGTTCCCCATTTCTTTCCCTTTCTCTCTCTCTCTCTCCCTTCCTTCCCTTCCAGACTATGGACTACAGAACATACATTAAAGGGTTGTCATGTGTATCCTTTTGCCTGTATTTAATGCTCAGTTCTAGGTTGACACTAGTACCCTCGACAATTGTCAGCACACTGTTCCATTCTCTGTCCTATCCAGCCTCTGACTCCCACACGTTTGCGACAATTTCCACCCTTGACAAGACCTGGTATGGGGAAATTGATAACTGCACAGACATTAAACAAACACAGTGAACACTGTTTATTTACATTCCAAATTCTTACATGCTTATTTATACTCCAAAATCTTTTATAGAAGCCGAAAATAATTGGATAAATCAGTCTTACATTTTAAATAGCCACACCTTGAATTTTAGATCACGATTCAAATTATGTCAATGGGAAAAGTCACATTCAATTTTATTTTTTATCCAATACTCCTCAGACCACCATAAAAATGCAGTAAACCACCGGACAGAATGCCACTAGACTGGTAAGACGCTTTCCCCCCAGCATCTCATCGTGGCCACTCTGGTTCTGTTATACCCCCAATACTCCAGCATACTCTCTAGTCTCTTCCCCAAATACCTTAATCCTGTCCACCTCCCTTCATCTCTGTCTCTGCGTCTCTTGTACAAGTCGGCATCATTACTCACCTGTCATCACCTCCTGCTCTCATTGTTGTTATCCACTCATATCTCAGAAGTATATTTTTTAACACTTTAAAACAGTAATCCAAGCATCCAAGTAATTTCTTAAACTCTCCAGTGGTTTCCTGTAGCACTTGGAATGAAACTCAAACACTTAATGATGTACTTGCTGGCCTTTCAGACTCATCACTTTCTGTCCTCTCATTCGGCCAATGGGCTCAGAGTATTCCCACTCACCCCAGATGATAGTGCCTCTCTTTCTTGTCCGGTGCCAGTGACACCACATTGCTTTATCCTATTTCTCTTGTCTAAAAAGAATGGAAGATTATCTGCATCTGCTTACTCTGGAAATTTTCCTGTTTGTGAAACTGATATGAAAGATCAGTCTTGCCATATCTGTCTTATTATAATTTGTCCAACTTTAAGAACCGTCTCAAGTAGCACCAGGTGAGCTATTGATATTCCTGGAATAAATGGAGTGAAAAATGTGTGTGCTAGGAATTATCAGACTTCCTGAGATGATATGATACAGGGAAATAAGAATTGCTCACACTCAATGTGAAGAGAAAATAAGAATATATAAAAACTATATATGGAGGCTAGAATACTTTCTCAGAATTATTTTCATAAAATAATATGAAGCATATATACTTAACAAAGGTTGAATCCACAAACGTTTTGTGTGACCTTTGTCAAAATTTTGTGATCAAAATTTGAAAACAAACTTATTGCAAACAAAGGGTTAAATCTATGAAGGCTGAATAGACCATCTGTTCTTTTTTTTTTTTTTTTTGCTTTTTTGGGTCACACCCAGTGATGCTCAGGGGTTACTCCTGGCTCTGCACTCAGGAATTACTCCTGGCGGTGCTCGGGGGACCATATGGGATGCCGGCGATTGAACCGGGCCGGCATGGGCCGACATGGGCCGGCTGCGTGCAAGGCCCTACCCGCTGGGCCATCTCTCCGGCCCCAGACCATCTATTCTTACTCAGAATGCAAAACTGTGCTTTTCCTCATGCCTCTGGTTCATGTCTCATAGCTATATTACCAGTCTTATTTCAAATGCCCTGTAATGGTTTTAATTTGAAGTATATGGTCCTTAAGCGTTATTATCTTTTCATTGCTGGAAATTTTCAACCAAAAAATGCAAAGTTTTTTCCATCACTTTAATTGAAAATACTCTACTTCTATTTAAATAAAGCTAGGTTTTTAATGTGCTTATTTGTCACTTGTCACTTGTCTTCCCATTGTTCATCGATTTGCTTTAGTGGTTGCCAGTAATGTCTCCATTCACTGGGAATGAGGTCCATTATTGTTACTGTTTTTGGCGTATCGAATACACCACGGGTAGCCTGCCAGGCTCTGCCATGGCTTTGGGTTCATCCCAGGGGCCCAGTGGCCCCAGTCTTTTCCTATGTTAGACTATCAACCATCCAGGGTACACGGGGCAGAACCCAGAGTAGAGACAAACCTGTCTTCTGTCTGCCACCTGCCAATGCAGCCAGGCACTGCAGCCACCCTGCAATACCTTGAGGGGCAGGTGTGTTTATTTGTATTGTATTAAAAAATATAAATGTAGAGATTCCTCAGAATATTTAAAATAATATTCAATTCGTACACTATTCTTTATGTAAACAGTTACTGACTTGTTTCCTGAAAATGTAAATAACCACTTGAGGGAAAACAATCCTAATGTTGAGATCTAAAGTCACTAGAATTTCTTCAAACTAATGATAAATGAAGACTTTAGTGACAAGATCTTTACTCCAATTTTTGTCTTCCTGTTTGAACTGGAAGTAAAAATAGTTAATTGTCAGCACAATTTCTTTTCCAAAAGTTAAAAAATAGACTTCTTGTAATGTTAACTCCTAATAAAATATAAAAATCTCATTCGTGAAATTTATGGATTAGACAAAGATTATTATGAATTTGGCATTTTAGAAAGCAATGTTATTGAGGTATAAATAGCATATAATAAACTTCATACATCTAAAATACAGAGTTTGACAAGGTTTTTATTTGCTTTTTTGGGTCACACCCAGCAATGCTCAGGGGTTGCTCCTGGCTCTTCGCTCAGGAATTCCTCCTGGTGGTGCTCAGGGGACCATATGGGATGCTGGGGATCGAACCCAGGTCTGCCGCATGCAAGGCAAATGCCCTACCCACTGTGCTATTGCTCCAGCCCCAAGTTTGACAAGTTTTGAGTTATGTGTTTACCTATAAGTCATCATCACATTCAATAAAGTAACATACCCATCATTTGGAAAAGCTTCCTCTTTCCCTTTGAAATGTTTATGTATAAATGAAGATGCTGTTCTTCAGATATTCACACAACATTTTGAATACAGGTATGGGCAATAAGAGGTCAACTAAAACAAGTAGCTTCTAGGCCCTTATAAAACTTATAAAACTTACACCATCAATCAAATGACCTTGTAAACAAAAATAACAGGGAAATCACAACTATGTGCTGCACTGTAAGGGAAAGATTGTCCTCACCTGATATGTTGATTGCATTCAAAACATGATTAAGCTTTTATATTTATACCTGGAACTCTCTAAAATTTCTAATATGTGCCTTTGTAATATATAAAGACATATATATTACAATATGTATTTATTAATATATATCTTATGTAATATATATCTTAATAATATATCTTATGTGTATATATATATATATATGTATATATATATATATATATACCTTACTGTGTTGTTTCTACTGCATCTTATGACTTTTCTCTTGAAAACAATGTTATCTCATAACTTTGCTTTTTGGAAAGGATTACCCAGGAAGACAATAGATCTTATTTCCTATTTCCTGGATGTTGTCCAGAAAGCAAATATTAAAAATGAAAAGAAACTTATAAGAAAATCTCATGTTTTTTATTGGTTGTTATATCAGCTGTTGTTTCAGAGAAGAAAAGTAATAAAAAGGAGATAAAGTGTATTGAAAAGGGAAAAAAATCCAGTTTTGATATTTTATTTCATTATGCACTTAATTTTATTAAAAGTTGAGTAGGTTAGTAAGCACAGTAAACAAATATGATAAAAATTGTTAAATTCAATTTTATCCTTGACTTTTAATTTAGACATAATTATTGAAATTAACTGATTAAAATAAGGAATAACTTTCAAATACTGAAGTGTTTACCAATTTTGCTTGAGTCTCTTGAATGTATTCTCTGCTTAAATTCTTGGATGTATTCTCTGCTTAAATTATTGGATATATTCTCTGCTTAAGTTCATAACTGACTGCAGTGTTTAGCAGGTAGTATAGAAAACCGTGAGATTGTTTTTTTCCCTGTCCCCTCTCCCCAAGCCCAAAAACAATCTTAGAAACAGCATCTGCAGGAAAGAGGAATCACTTATCATCGCAGATTCTTGCCAACTTCGAACTTTGAGGAAGTCCATTAAATGAAAACCAAGAAACAGTCAATACTTAATCCAGTATCATATTGAATATATTGTCTCATTTACCACAAGCAAAGCCAGAGGTGGGGAAGAAGTTCTGTAGGGAAAAAACTGTTTTAAATAATTTTTTGGTGGTGCTAACAATACAGAGCATAAATCAAAGATACTAAGTTGATGAAGATAAAGATCTATAAAGTAAAAAGGAAATGGTGATAAAGAAAGTAAGTTACAGGAGACCTTTGGGCCTACAGCAGGGCAGGGCGCTTGCCTGGAATGCGGCTTAGCTGGGTTTGGTCCTTCACACTCTCAGGAGTGATTCCTAAGTGCAGTCAGGAGTCAGGTGTGACTCAAAAATGGGGAAGGAAGGAAGGAAGAAAGGAAGGAAGGAAGGAAGGAAGGAAGGAAGGAAGGAAGGAAGGAAGGAAGGAAGGAAGGAAGGAAGGAAGGAAGGAAGGAAGGAAGGAAGGAAGGAAGGAAGGAAGGAAGGAAGGAAGGAAGGAAGGAAGGAAGGAAGGAAGGAAGGAAGGAAGGAAGGAAGGAAGGAAGGAAGGAAGGAAGGAAGGAAGGAAGGAAGGATGGAAGGAAGGAAGGAAGGAAGGAAGGAAGAAAAGAAGGAAGGAAGGAAGGGAGGAAGAAAGGAAGGGAGGAAGGGAGGAAGGGAGGAAGGGAGGGAGGGAGGGAGGGAGGGAGGAGAGACAGGAACGGAGGGAGGAGGGACGGAGGAATGGAGGGAGGGAGGGGGGGGGGGGAGGGAAGGGGGGAAAGGAAAAAAAAACCCATGTAATCATCTTTATGGTTATAGATAAGACTTAGATATAGAAATGGATATGTTTAGTTATTGGAATGTTTGGCTAATTCCTTATTGCATCAGAAATACTGACATTCAAAGACTAGAGATTTTTTTGTTACTTTAAAATATAAAGGTAGGACAGAGATAGTACAGTTGGTAGGAAAATAGCTTTGGTTTCAATCCCTGGTTCTCCTAGTATGGCCAGGAATGATCTAGAGTGTAGAGTCAGGAGTAATCCCTGAGCACTGCAGGGTGTGCCACCACTAAAAAAAAGTGTATATGTGTATGCAAATATATAAATCCATATTCATTTGAATATATTTATATTAATATATATGCATTTATAAGTATATATTTGAAGATGTATGTTTTATGTGTGTATGTGCTCAGTTATTACAATTGTTTGGTTTATCTTTTAATGCATTTTAAAGCATTTTTTAGAATATGCTTAATCAAAAAAGCTTGTTATTTACCCTGAATTTGATAAAAAGAAATGAGTTCAAGGGACTTATTTTGACCTATTTTAGTGATTTGTTTTTATGAATGTCATTAAAAAACCTTTTGAGTCTCAAATTGGTTTTATAAATTATCGTCATAATTAAATATCTGGGTCCAGGTTCAGAGTCTTCTACTTACCAATAACATCACTTTGGTCAAGTTAACCAATTTTTCTGTATCTAATAATTATTATGCCTATTTCACAGAAATATTGTAAGAAAGCAAAAATTACACAAGATAATTTGATGTAGCCTGCTCTATAAACATAGCTACAATTATCATTACTTAGTGAATCTAAATTATTTACTGCACCCAACATGTTTCTTCTCTGCGAGTCGTAAAACAAATGACATAATGTGCTAGAGACATTTTCCTCAAAATTACCTTTTGTTATACAGACTAATGACAAATTCATTTACTGTCATTTGTTAGACAAATTGCATAAACAATGGGTGTATGCCTTAATGCAGGATTCTAGTTATTTGTTTCAAAAGATTCGTTTCAAGAAAGCTTACAAATAATTCAAGTAATTTTACAAAACGTGCCTTCATCTATCATTTAAAAGATTCTACTCATATAATAGAAACCTCAAGGCAACAGTGGTTTATTTGGCTGTGTATTATGGAAAAACCTCAAGAAAAAGTGGTTGAAACAGGTGGAAATAAGTTTCTTCATCACATAAAATAAATTGAAGATAGACAGCATATTGTCACTGAGGATCTAGGTCTAGTTTCTGCTCTGTGAAGCTGAAAATATGGTTTCTGTCTTCATGGTCACTTCGTGGTTGTAGTTGACCTCTGGTATGTTTGCCATAACTCCCATATTGGGAGAAAGAACAAAGAACAGCAACTGAAGAATTAGAATGTAAAGTCACACATAGAGGTCACAATCATAGCTTGACTAGAATTGTAGTTGCAACTAGTTGAAAAGGAGATTGGTAAATTAAGTGTTTTATTTAGGTAGTATTGGGCTTAGATAAAATTTTAGATTCTAATACTAATGAGAAATGAGAGAATGGATTTGGAAATAATCAGTCAGGCTTCCCTGACCCTTACAGAATAAGCTCTCAGAAATAGTTCTCAGGGTTACAGTAATAAAATCCTGCAGTGCTTCATGAATGAAAAAGTAATAAAATTGTGTTTTGTTCAATGGTCTTTTAAAATTTTTATAAGAAGAGAGATTTACTTCATCTTAAAAATAGGCTAGATAAAACAGATTTTAAAATCACTGTGGTTTAGCCAGGACCTTAAGTGCTAATTGAATTGAGTAAAATAGAAAATAGGGGATCATAATTTAATGAACTTTAGTTTTAAGGTTGTTTCCCAATTAGAAGCAAATAGCTTAGGGATGAGGCAGAAACTCACACAGCAATGAATGAAATTAAAGCAGGAAGTTGATCATTTTGCATTTTTTCCTTCTATTTAAATCAGGAAAGCGGGGAAACTTAGAGATGTTCGAAAAGAGAAGTCATATGAAAAAATTTTAGCTCACCAGTCTCCCAGAAAAAGAGAGGCATATTAGGATATGACTAAGGCTGATTACTATGGTTTCGATTTCTAAAAATATTATCTAAAGAAAATATTTTAAAATATTATATCCAGTTTATTAAATTTATATGTAATATGTGCTTCTTCCTCATGCATTGAACTTCAACTCATTCATTTTATTCTTAAATATATAGCCTCCATTTTCCACATCCGGACTTTTCTCTCGTCAGACCTCCACCCAGCAGACCAGCCTACCAGCGCCGCGCGGTTCATCAATAAATGCTGGGCTTAGAGATGCCTACAAGAGTATGTTCATCAATAAATGCTGGACTTAGAGATGCCTACAAGAGTATGCTACCTGCACGGCAGAGCCTGGCAAGCTACCCGTGTTGTATTTGATATATATATATATATATATATATATATATATATATATATATATATATATATGCCAAATACCAGTAACAATTATAGACCTCATTCCGGAATGGATTGAGGCTCTTTATGTTCCTGGAGCAAGCAGATGCCTTGGGCTCTACTAGCATGAGACAGAAATATGGAGATGTTACTGGGGCCTGCTCGAGCAAATCGCTGATGAACGGGAAAACAGTGATACAGTGATTCTTTTAAGTCTTTTTGTCATCTACAAAGCCTTCCAAGTACTTAAGTAGCCATGGTCTAAGGATAAATTTAACTTACTATAATCAGCTTTAGATGTTCTTAGATTTTCTAATAATACTGGATTATGATAACAACCACTTATCCAGGTCCAGTGAATCCAATTTTAATAGGTCAAAATTTTTAAAATATATTTCTTTTAAACTTGATTTCCTGCCCATCAAGGTATTGCAGGTGTGGCTGCAGTGCTCAGCTGCATCAACAGGTGGCAGATAGGAGACAGGCTTGTCTATACCCAGGGCTCTGCCCCGTGGACCCTGGATGGTTGATGGTCTGACACAGAAAAAGATTGGGTCTCCTACAATGAACCCAGAGCCATAACAGAGCCTGGCAAGCTACCCGAGGTGTATTCAATATGCCAAAGAAAGTAAAAATAATGGATCTCATTCCCAATGAGCAAATTGATGAACAATGGGAAGACAAGTGACAAGTGACAAACTTGATTTAAGTATTAGCAGTATAAGTTTGATTAAATCTTTTGTAATTTTTATATTAGAAATGTATAATGTATAGAAATGTATAATGTTTCTAATATAAAAATTATATTTAAAATTCAGCTGGAATGACTGATTCTCTTGGAAATGTTGATGTCACCTAAGTAATTTTAGGATTCAACATTTTGAAAAGCACTTTTGGAGGTTACACTCTCAAGAAGGCTGGGGTTCAGTAATAACTAGGTGACATCTGGGCTTTGGGACTATAGACACACTTTTTCTGAACTAATTTAGAGTTCTGAACTAATTTGCTGTATTTAGAGGTGACTACAAGAGTATGCCACCTGCACAACAGAGCCTGGCAAGCTACCTGTGTCGTATTTGATATGCCAAATACCAGTAACAATTTAGACCTCATTCCCATGACCTGATGTAATGGTTTGAGGCTCTTTATTTTCCTGGAGTAAGCAGATGCCCTTGGGCTCTACTGGCATGAGACAGGACATATGAAGATATTACTGGTGCCCGCTCGAGCAAATCGATGATGAATGGGAAGACAGTGATACAGACAGTGAGTTTAGAGTAGTTTGTTGACTCTGCTTCTAAATACTTGAATGTGAATTTCTTAAGAAAATTTATTCTCTTAGATAATATAATTTTTACTATAAAATAAAGGGTTTGATATTAAACCTAATATCTAATCCAAAGACCTTCTGCAGGTGTTCTTGGTCTTGATAATGGTCTCCAGATAATAGGTTGCGTTCAGTTTTCATGATCTATTGGTCTCCGCTGGATCTGTTCTTCAGTTTTCCTTTTATATTTTTTGACTCTTTTTTCTCTCCCTTTGTTTTAGGGCCACATCCTTCAATGCTCAGGACGTACTCCTGACTGTGTGTTCAGGGATTGATCTTGGCGGGGCTCAGCACAACCACATACTAGCAGCAAGGCAAGCAAGGGTCTCCCCTAACCCCTGTCCTAGCTCTCCTGGTCATATAGGTCTTATAGAATAGCTCTCAACTTGGAATTGTTGGAAGTCTCCTTGTAGTTTTGACAGGAATTTCACAGAAGTTATGTGTTCTCAGGGCAGTCTCAGGGGCACACGATATACAGGGTCTAGCTATCCCTTTATTATTGTTGATTTAGTTAACTTTGGTCACTTGGTTAAGGTGGGGCTGCCAGCTTCCTCCATTTGTAATGTCACTATTTATCCTTTAGTAACTTGCCTTTTTTGAATTTATATCTTTGTAGTTTCTCTCAAAAGTAACCAGTGAAGGACTAGGTTTGCTTTTATTATTATCTTTTCACATCTAGGCATCTATCTAGAGTCTCTCATATCTGTGAGATAATGTACTCTTTTACTGAGTCATATCTCTGGTCCCTAGTTTCATATTTTTTATAAGACATGCATTAAAATCCTCTGCTCTGGGTATATGGAAAGTGTCTTAATTTCTGTTTCTTTTTTTCTTTTATTTTTACATTTCCAACCCTGGCGTATCTACATGGCAACTCTTAGCTCTGCTGCTGAGAAAGGTATAAGTTGCTCTGCTTCTGATACCTCTTCTTGAGTCGCTCCAATTCAGGCCTTTGACCCTGTTCTCACTGCCCTGAAGGGTCTCCAAGTCACATTACTCTATCATTTCTTCAAGTTGTTAAAATAAGAGAAGTATATTTGGTGTAGAGTTTTGGGATTATTGAAAGGGATTATGTCATTTAAGAATGCCATAATAATTTACCTATTTCTGCCAAATAATTTACCTATTTACATTTAATTCTTTATTTAATTCTTTATTAGTATTATCATTTAATTCTTTATTAGTATTATCATTTTGGTTTTGGGGCTACAGCTGGCTATATTCAGGACTTACTCCTGACTCTGTGCTCAGCAATCACTTCTGGCACTTTGGGACCATACGGGTGCTGAGGATGAACTAGGTCAGCCATGTGCAAGGCCTTACCACAGTGCTAACCCAGTGGTTCTGATTAATTCTTAACATTGTTACAAATCTAGTAAAGAAATCATGATTCTGGGAATGGAGACATGGTCCAGTAGTAGAGCACATGCCTTGTATGTGTGAGGTCCTGGTTTCTATCCTTGGCACTGCATGATCCCTAACACTGCTGGGTGTGATCCCAAAACAAAACAAAGCTCCGAGATCTCTTCCTTTCAATAATTATTTGCTAACAAAGTTGATTGTAAAGATAGGGTAATTTCTCTGTCTTTTTTCTTTTTCTAAAATTTACTTTTTCAATAGAATCACAGTGAGACACACAGTTACAAAATTGTTCACTGATTGGGTATCAGTCATATAACGTTCCAACAAGGGGTAATTTTTTTCATTGCAGGAAAACCTTCAATGTTAGCATAAATGAGCAGTAATAGTAAAAGAATAAATTTTAGTTTCATTATACAAGATTATTTTTGCTCTTAGTTTTCCCTTTATATTAAATAATAAAAAATTGTAGAGTAAAGCATAGGTATGTCCTTTCAAAATGTTTTCCCATAATGTAATAGAACAGATGTTCTGGGAGTGTGTGAGGGTAACGAGAGCCCTTTTTGGTGACAGGTAGTAAAAGCAGTAGTAACGCGTGGACATTTCTGTCTGCTCAAAACCTAGTCCAATGACATTTTCATCCTAAATCAATGGGAAATCTAATCTCACATTCAATTTCATTTGAGACTGTTTTCTGGCCCTGAGAAGCAAATCAGGGGATTATTTTGGGTTTCTATTTTCAGCTTTAACACAGCATGTCTTAGATCAACTGACAACTGAGATCTTGAAAGCAGTGAGTGAATTATTTGGATTGGTCACCTTGAAGGTGCCTAGAGCTTTTGGCAGTTATTCAAAAGCCAGACACTGAACAAGTTAAAGTTAAGGGTAAAATTGATCTGTCTGGTAATTTTCTGTCCTAGACTGTCCCCTTTCATTACAGTTTTGGAGTCTGGACAGTTTTGTTCAAAAGAGAGAAATTTGATAGCCTTAACACGTTTGTTATATAGCCTAAGAAGCATGATTTAGAAACCTGTGTTTCTTCACGATCTTCGTGGCTTCTTGCTCAGGTACACGGAGCACAACTCTGGGAAGTGCTGCCCTTTCCCTGGAGCTCCGTTCTCATGTTTCTCCAGTACATCCAACTCTCTAGTATCTGACTCAGGCAAGAAGGATGCTGGTGCTGTCCCCAGGTGAGTGTTAGTTGTCTTATCCTGGGATGCCCTTGTATTGCTATCTTTCTGATTTTATAGAGGCATATTTTGTGAGCTAATATGTGGTACTTCTTGGAGAATGTTCTATGTGCACTGGGGAAGAATGTACATTTAACCTTTTAAGAATGTAATGCACTTTACGTAAGAAAAATCTACAATACCATCAAAAATGGGGAAAAGAGATGGAGATTCTTTCACAAAGAAGAAATGATAATGGCCAAAAGGCACATGAAAAAGTTTTGTTTCACTAATTACCAGGGATAAGTAAATCAAAACAAGAATGCCTCCTATCCCAGAGACTGGCACTCATAAAAAGAAAACAACCAGTTCTGGCATGGATGCCAGAAAAATAGGCATCCTCATTCTCTGTTGGTGGGAATGTTGACTTCCCCAGCCTTTCTGTGGGAAACAATATTCCTTAAAAAAAATTCCTAAATTTTCTATAGAAACTGAGCTTCCATTTGACCTAGAAATTCTACTTCTTGGAATATATACCCAAGGGCCCCAAAAGAAAATAGAATATCCAAAGTCAATTGGATTGGCACCTTCAACTTCCTTACATCAGAGGTCATTTCTCAGAGAGTGAGACTGACAAACACATAAGGAAACAAGCACACATGAATTGTCCAAATTTTAAGGTCACCTGGGAAGCCACCGGTGTCTCAAAAAGCTGGGGAATGAGATGGAGTCTTTCTTTCCTAAAGGAAATGTTTACTTAAAGGATAACTGATAAAATCAGAGTTCTCTTGGAAGGAAGGAATGGATTTGCTGGTAAGACACAGAAATGCTATTGGCCTCTTTGGTCCAACTTGCTTCATGGATTATTGGACCACTTAGGAAAGAGTGCTACAAAGATATTCTGGTAAACTGATATGGAAATTAGTGGCACCTATTATTTGAGCCTATTTAAGTTAATATGATTGTAAAATGAATATTTAATTGCATAGGATGACAAACAAATAAAAGAGAAAGAAAACTGCAACATGTGCAGGGCTGACGGGGCATCTTGGGGTGGGGGGCAGGTTTTGCTCTTAGCCTGCCTCCCACTCCCGCTCCAGACTCTCAGTAGCCAGAAAACCTCATACAGCACAACCACAATCATCTCAAGGTCTGGACTCCACTGCTGGAGACAGCCCTATCCCCATGGAGTGCGGGCGCAAAGCACCCATGCAATATCTCAAAACCTGGCATACCACAAACATGTGGGAGTCAGAGGTTAGGTAGGACAGAGAAGGGAACAGTATGCTAATAATCGTTGAACATGATAATACCAGCCAAGAACTGAGCATTGAATATAGGCAAAAAAAAATGCACATGATAGCCTCTAAAGGTATGTATTACAATCCACAATATGTAAGAAAATGAAGCGCGAGAGAGAGAAAGAGAGAGAGAAAGAGAGAGAGAGAGAAAGAGAAGAGAAAGAGAAAGAGAGAAAAGAGATTAAAAAAAAACCTGCCATATAGGCAGACTAGGGGAAGGGGGAGGGTATCGGGGACATTGGTGGTGGGAAGTGGGCACTGATAGAGGGACGGGTGCTGGAACACTGTATGACCAAAACTCAAACATGAACATCTTTGAAATTGTATATCTCATGGTGGTATAACAAAATATTAATTAAAAAAATAAAAAAGAAAGCTGCAACAAGAAAAGATACTTCCTTTT
Source organism: Cryptotis parvus (assembly GCA_021461705.1). NCBI lineage: Eukaryota > Metazoa > Chordata > Mammalia > Eulipotyphla > Soricidae > Cryptotis > Cryptotis parvus. The sequence goes on from JAJIBD010001705.1 coordinate 375,941, forward strand.
AATAGTCATTAAACATGTGTGATAAAACAGCTCACACATAAGACATAAATTCAAGTCATCTTTTAGGAATAACAAACTTTCAGAAGAATAATTTCTAAGGCTGTTATATTATTGCAAAAATCTGAAAAATGAGACTGCAAAAAATTAGAAAAAGATGAGATGGTGTAACTTCCTGTTTATTTTTGAGGTGAAGATTTGAGGTGAGTCTTAATTAAGTTTCGCAAAACCTTGCTGGGAAATTTTATTTTAGTTCTGTGTTCCCAGGAGGAAGGAACTAGAGCATTGGTGATTTGTAATAAGAACTGGAGAGTCTGACAACTTCATCAGTTATGTTCCAAAGAAAAAAGTGACCCTGAATGTCCAGTATTAGAAGCTACTGTATTTTATATTTAAAATTAACAAAACTGGATAAGTAAAACATGAATAAATAAGGTAGGCTATATGAGAAGAATTGCAGACAGAGAGTAATAAATTATATTTATTTTGGAACTAGGGATGTGGCTCAAAACACGTTTTGCATATGTGAGGCCTTGGATTTCATGTCCAGCATCCCATGCCCATCTGAGACTATCCTCTCTCCAGCAACAGTGGTTATGTTTTCTGAAGCAATAGCAATAACTAACCAAAAATAAACAACAACAAAAAGACAACAACCACAATATTCCTAGCCCCCAAATTGGGAGAATTGTTTAACTAGGTATCAATAGTTATTGTAAAACCACAATAATTAAAACAATGTTTCATTGGCCAGATTTGTGCTGGATCAAGATGAAAGCATTGGTATAATCATTCCTTGCTGATAGATTTCATCATTGTGTGTGTGTGTGTGTGTGTGTGTGTGTGTGTGTGTATGGGAGGTGGAGGTCCATCCAGTGGTGCACAGAGCTTACTCCTGGCTCTGCACTTAAGGAGCACTCCTGGTGGAATATGGGGACCCAGGGATAAAACCCAGATTGGTCATGTGCAAAACAATTGCTCTACTGTTGTACTCTCTCATCATTAATCCTATCAAAGAAATTTATGCAAATACCAACATCACATTGAATAATTAAATTTATTCAATCTTCCAAACACATTTATTTGGTCTATAATCCATGCGAAGCACTATGTCAAGGATTTAGGATTCAGCAGTGCATGACAAGAATCATCCTTTCAAGATTAATCCCTAATGGTAAAACATACTTTAAATTAATAGCAAAATATATGTAGCATTGCAAAAGTTGATCCTGCTATAAAAGAGAGCTAGTTAATAGTTAGCATAGGACTTGAGTACATGATTACATGTGACCAACTCCATTATCCTGGTACCTCATGGTACTCAGCATCAGCAGGTGTTGCCCAGCTAATCCTCGGCACTAAATCCTTGGCCTCAAGTTAAACCATAGCCTATATGGCTAAAAATCACAAGGAGGGACCCCCAGGTCTCCTGAGCACTGATAGAGAACCCTCTTACCCTCTCCAAAGTCATAATATTATTATCTGGATTTTTTATATTTTCAAATTAGATTTGGTTGTTAAAATCAATTACTTTCTATTTATAAATTATTTGAATTATCTCTCATTTAAATTTTGCCTATAATCTGAGGCTGGAGCCATAGCACAGCGGGTAGGGCTTTTTTTTTTACCTTTCATGTAGCCGACCCGGCATTCCTTATGGTTCCCTAGCACCGCCAGGAGTAATTCCTGAGCAAAGAGCCAGGAAGTAACCCCTGAGCGTTGCCGGGTGTGACCCAAAAATTTTTACCTATAATCCTTCTTCAATTGAAAATGGTTCAGTTTGGGGGGCTGGAGCAATAATACAGTGAGTGGGTGCTTGCCTTTCATGCTGCTGACCTAGGTTAAATCCCAGCCTCCCATGTGGTCCCAAGGAGAACCATGAGTAACCCCTGAATATTGCTGGGTGTGGCTTAGAAAAAGCAAAGCAAATAATGGTTCATTTTGTTTTTGAAAACAGTCTGTGATTCATTTTGGAAAAAAAAAAGGTTAATTCTTTCCCTATACTCTCATTACCTTGTGTGGCTCTCTCAGAAGGGTGGGTAGAATATTCATGGTAACTTGGAGTTTTGACCTCTGTCGCTATTCCAGAATCAGGGACTCTGTCTCTTTTGCCAAGGCATCAAAATCAGATGGGCTGGAGACGACCGCTGGACTAGAGCCATTACCGACTGGATCCCACAGGACGTCGAAAGATCACTTGGCCGCCCACCTACAAGATGGTCAGACTTCCTTGTCAAGACCATGAAGGAACGGTTTGAGGCTCTTCATATTCCTGAATCAACAAGATGCCATTGGGCTACATTGGCACGTGATAGGGTCCAATGGAAATGTTACTGGCGCCCGCTCGAGCCAATCGATGATTCAAGTAATTCAAGTTCTTTCCCTAAAACAAATTCCATGTTGGAGATTGAATAATGTACCTACATACATACAGATTCTGATTTCTGGAATCTGTGAATGTAACTATATTAGAAATAGTATATTTGCAGGTATAATTAGGCTACAATGAGACTATATAAGATTAAAGTGGGCCCCAATATAATGCGAATGCTATCTTTAGAAGAAGTGGGAAATTCATACAGGATCTGAAAGCACTTGAACATTAAACAAATAATTCCAAATAAAAAATATACTTCTAAATAATCATACAAGTCACAAAGGTTAAAAACACATATAACTGAATGAAGATGAAAATGCATCATATAAAATTTTGTGAGACAGAGTACATGAAGGGAATACAGCCCAGCACCAATGGCATACATTGGGAAAATCCCAAATCAATCAGCTAATCTCCAGCCTTAATAAATTTAAAGAAATAAGTGCAAAATAGACCTAAACCTGATAGAATAACAAAAAATAATAAAATTAAGAGCAGTAGTTGGTGAATTGAAAATAGGAAATAAGGAAAAAAAACAATGAAATAAAGAGTTGAAGCTTTGAAAAGATCAATAAAATTCATGGCCTCTTTAGCTAGACTGTCAAAGAAAAAGAGGAAACAAATAACTAATGACAGGAAGAAAATGGGCTATAGACGAATAACAAATTAAAATTGAAATACTATCAGCAATTTTACATTCATAAAGTAGCAACTTAGATGAAATGAACCGACTAAATAACCATGACAAACAAGACCCACACAATCTGAAACAAATAATGTGTATAGATTTGTGACTATAAAGTCAATTGAATTTGTGATAAAATCTAACATACCAACAAACCTCCCATTTAGAAATCTCCAGGTCCAGATAATTTCACAGGGGAACTCAACCAACTGCTTAAAGAAACATTAATAACTCCACCCCAAATTTTTAAAGTACTCTTTCTGTAGCTTTCTTATTTTAGGAACATTCCATTTCATTTGTTTTGTTTAAAAAATAAATAGCACTCAGACATGTAGTGTAAATCTGTTTACATGCTGAAGAAATGCAGTTGCTTATCACTGCATCACTGTATCACTGTCTTCCCATAGATCATTGATTTGCTTGAGCAGGCACCAGTAACATCTCAATACGTCCTGTCACATGCAAGATAGCCCAAGGGCATCTGCCCGCTCCAGGAACACAAAGAGCCTCAAACCATTCCATCAGGTCATGGGAATGAGGTCTATAATTCTTACTGGTATTTGGCATGTCAAATATGACACGGGTAGCTTGCCAGGCTCTTTTTAACATACATCATCATCATCATCATCATCATCATCATCATCATCATCAAGTTGTAGGGGCCAGGAAGATCATACAGGAGTTAGGGTATATGCTCTGCACAGTCCCAACCCAGGTGTGACCATCGTGGTGAAGGACCTCAGAGAGCATGGCTGGGGGTGGCCTGGTGGTCCCCAGCACCACAGGGTCCAAGCATCACCAAATGCGCAGGCCCTAGCACTGACACACACAACTTTCTTTCCACTGGCAAGAAAACCTGCCAAGTTGAGGCCAGAGCAATTGCACAGCAGGGAGGGAGGTTTTCCTTGAACATGGCCGACCTGGGTTGAATCCCGGCAACCCGTATGGTCCCCTGAGCACCACCAAGAGTAATTCCTGAGTGCAGAGCCAGGAGTCACTCCTGAGCATCACCAGTATGACCTAATAAGGGAAGACAAAAAAAAATCTGCCAGGGTGAGTCGGGTCTGACGCAGTTGCTTATATTTTGTTAAAATACCTTTGCATCCACTCTTAGTGTTCATTGGTGCTATTCATAGTAGCCAAGATCTGAAAACAGCCCTGCTTTAAACAAATAAGTGAATAGAAAAATGGCAATGTAGATGTGCAATGTGACGTCAAATAGTGTAATGTTTTCTTTTTTGGTTTTTGGGCCAGACCTGAGTGTTTATTGTCAGGGCTTATGCCTGGCTCTGTGCTCAGTGATCACTCCTGGGATGCTGGAGGAGGGAACCATATGTTATGCCAGGGATGTGAACCCAAGATGGCCTTGTAACTTTGTCTTATAATATCTCTCCATATCTCTGAAATAGTGTTAGTATTAATGTTACAAGAGAGAGTATTTGGCACTACACCTGCATCCAGTGTGCCAACATTTTCCCACCACTGTCTCTAGGTCCCTTGTCATACCTCCCTGCTCCCTCTCCAAGCTGCCCTAACCTTAGCAGACTTGTTCTATAGACATACTTTCAAGGTCTGTAATCATTGAGTATTGACTCATTGTGTCTCTTTATACTCTATATATGAGTGATATCATTCAGTTGCTGTTTTCCTTTGACTCACATTTTTTTAGAATGATACTCTCCAGCAAAGTGTAAGGTTCATTTTTATCCTTAAAGTTTAGTTGTAGTCCATTGTGCATAAAGTAGAAACAAGTAAGCAAAGATACACTGAAACAAGCGAACCAGATGTGTGTCCAAGGGAGAACATGGGCCGGAAGAAGCAAGACAAATTGATGAATTGTATTCTAAGCTGGCCAATGGCTAGAGTGATTAATTTGCTAAGAAAATCTTTGAAAATAGACCAGGATAAATGGTTCTTTTCTCTTGGGAACTTAATCTAAATATGCATGGTCTTTTTTTTTTTTTACAAAAAACTTGAGAGACTCAAAATGCTGTATTTTCTCATTAATAAAAAGCAGTAACAGTAAATATTCTATCTCATTTAGTAAGGATTTATTATATCACTGTATCACTGTCTTCCCGTTCATCATCGATTTGCTCGAGTGGGCCCCAGTAATATCTCCATATGACCTGTCTCATGCTAGTAGAGCCCAAGGGCATCTGCTTGCTCCAGGAACATAAAGGGCCTCAATCCATTCTGGAATGAGGTCTATAATTGTTACTGGTATTTGGCATATCAAATACAACGCGAGTAGCTTGCCAGGCTCTGCCGTGCAGGTAGCATACTCTTGTAGTCATCTCTAAGTCCAGCATTTATTGATGAACCACGTGGCCGCTTGTGGCCGTGAGAGCCGGCTGTGATAGGCTGGTCTGCTGGGTGGAGTTCTGATGAGAGAGAAGTCCGGATGTGGAAAATGGAGGCCCTCATGGAGTGGGGGGTCATCTGGCTTGTTGCAAGGCTCTGCTGGGGTGGCGGGCCAGGGCTAGAACCCGTCATCCCTCCTGGGTGCCTCGTGAGCGGCTGGGCACAGGGAGAGCAAGTAGCAGCTCTGCCCCATGTCATTATAATACCTATATGTATTATAATGCAGAGCCTGGCAAGCTACTCGTGTCATATTTGACATGCCAAATACCAGTAATGATTATAGACCTCATTCCTATGACCTGATGGAATGGTTTGAGGCTTTTATGTTCCTGGAGCAAGCAGATGATCTTGGGCTACACTAGCATGTGACAGGACATATGGAGATGTTACTGGTGCCCGCTCGAGCAAATCGATGATCTATGGGAAGACAAGTAATAAAAGTGATTATGAAAAATATTATGTATTATGGAAAAGATCTATTTATTTTCTAATTCTCATGATGTCTGTACTAATTAGTAATCATTAGGAAAAAACTAATAGAGAGAAGTTAAGTACTTTATACACATTATAGGTAGCACATTGATAATACGATTAACAATTAGAATAATATATTCTCTGAAGACAACAAATAAGTAAGTAAACCACTAAAATATTAAAAATCTGGGATATGGCTAATTGCACATGCTTACTCTGATTTTACAGGGGATTGCCACTCTGTATTGCTGTCCAAAATAGTTTTGTAATTAAGAAAGATTAAGTTTATGTGCTATCAAACTCTATATTGTCTCCCTTGAATATGTTGCATTTAAAAATGTTTGCATTTATTTAAATGTTTGTTTTAGTGGTAGTAACTTTAAAAATGAATTCAATAAAAATATGCAAACATGAGTTTTATAAACAGATATTGTCTTTGTTTTTTAAAGCACTGTCCTTTTAAAAAATATTCTGACTTTATTTATTTATTCATTTATTTATTTATTCATTCATTCATTCATTTTTTTGCTTTTTTTTTTTGGTCATTCCCAGTAATGCTCAGGGGTTACTCCTGCCTCTGCACTCAGGATAACTCCTTGAGGTTCTCAGGGGACCATGTGGGATGCCGGAGTTGGAATCCAGGTCAGCCACGTGCAAGTCAAATGCCTTACCTGCTGTGCTATCGCTCCTGCCCCAGAACAGACATTGTCTTAAATAGAAAAGACATTACTGTTTCTTTCTGTCCAGATAATAAAAAAATTAAGTGTAGGTCTCGGGCTTGCTTCTCAGCCTGGCTTGGGGCTCCGAGGTGGGCACCTTGCAGGCAGTGTGTTCTGGCACTGTGAACGGGCTGAGCGTGACGGGTGACCCGAGCAATCAGTACCAGACTCTGCTCAACCAGTACGAGAGATGCGAGGTGGTGATGGGGAATCTGGAGACATTAGATTGACTAGACAAAAATTTTACTTCTGTGAAATTAATCATCTTTACATTAAGAAATAGAAATAGCTCATTTGATTACTTAAAAGATTCTCAAACAGAGAAATTGTGTAGGCAAAGTTTTGACATCATAAAATCAGACTGAGAAAATTGCCTAATGTATTCTGCAAGTATGTTTCATTCTTTTATAAATAGAAGAGAGCCAGTGGGTATGGCATGGGACTTTGTACTAGTCTGCCAGTTCAGATTCTGAACTTATCTACTAAGAAGCTTAATTTTGTTCAAGAATTAATTAAAGTTATTGAGCTATCCCCTGAGCCAAAAAGCAGTTATTATTTCCTAGGTACCCATGATGCCTTTCTCCCAGGAATCTTTTTCAGTTCTAACAACAGCGTGCATCTATTTGTAGATAAGAGGGAGGCAAGATTGAATGAAGGACCCAAGGTCACACTGTTTAAGAATAACTGTCAGGATCAAGATCAGTCTCCAATAGGATGCAGATTTGTGCAGTCCATGTTGTGCTTTTCTGGCTCATTAGCAAAGGTGACTACCAGGAAATAACTAACTGACTACATAAATAACTGACTACAAGAGACCAAGGCAATTTGAGCTCTGAAACCGACAGCCTGTTTTGATGTTTATGGACTGGGGAGGGTGCTGTTTCTTGGTGAGAAGCAGTCACATTTATGGACTGCCATTTGATAGTAGCTCCTCAAGGGAGTTTCTAAAGACTAGGACAGAGTTCAGTGGCAAAAATTGTTCTGCTTGGGAAGACATGCTCCTTAATAATGGGTGGATTTTTTGTTCTGTTTTGGGGCCACTCCTGGCAATGTTCATGGCCTATTCATGGCTCTGTGCTCAGGGATCACTCCTGGAAGACTGGAGAGTCTATATGCAGTGCTGGGATCTAACCTGGGTCAGCTGCATGCAGGACACATAAACTACTCTCTTTATATTCCTCCAGCCCCATATGAATGGATTTCTTTCTCTTTCTAAATGTAAAAAGAATTGAAGCATTATGAATTATATTCCATGAACAGAAATTGTAAGAGACTAAAATTCACAGGACCACAGAGATAGGACAAAGGTCAGGGCGCACGGCATGGGACTCTGGTTTGGTCCTGACATCGTAAGACTATATTAGAGTCACAAGTGAAGGTCTGACGGTCCCTGAATATTGTCCTGGTTGTATGATACATTGCTACGACGTCCCCAGTGGTCACTGTCTTCATGAGCAGCCTTGAATTAAACATTTGGTTCAGTTGGCCAAGAATCATTAGGAGTGGCCCCCCAGACACCTTGAGCCTCACGTGGGAGACACTCACCCCCCCACCAGTCTGCAAATCAGAGGCAGATGCTATCAACGTTTGGAATATTGTGTTTTATTTATTATTTATGATCATGGTATCTCCCCTGCCAGGTAAGTGTGCCAATACATTGGAAAATGTTAACTGTTGATCGTCAAAGAAAAAACATTTCAAATTTATAACTATTGCTGAGTGATAAATGCCATTATTACCTTGATATGCACAATCCTACACATTTTTAAAAAATCAAATCATGATGCACAACCTGCTTTTCCCCCCCCCCCCTCCCTTTTTGGAAGCATAACAAATAACAGCTTTAATTTTCCTTCCTATAGGCACAAATGAAGTTATATAAATGTCAATAGAATAAGAATATATCCATAATGTTTTGGACTAGTTCTACATAAAACTGATTTTAAGGAAGTTTATATTCTCTGTGTCTGTATTCAAGGATGATGATGATGTAGTCCTCTGTTGGGTGAATGTCAGACTTTCATGAGTTGAAATGATGTTGACAAACTTCTCTGTCAATCCTATAACTCTTCTTTCAGTATGGAAGTCTAAAAATTCAGGGCTAAAATTGAAGGAGAGATAGCCATAATTTGTAAAAGGCAGTAGAATTTTATAGAGTGAGTATGTATTTTACAAGATTTAGGGAGGACTCCAAAATAATTTCCAAAACCAAAGAGTTATTAGCAAGTGATCATAATGGATTTGTCTAGTCCTAGCTTGCAATGGATTTTTCTCTCATCTACAGCATATTTTCTTTCACTAAGGAACCCATCTTACTAGCTTGTAGAATAAAGCACTCTGTTCTAGAATGATTAGAGAAAATGATCCAAGTTCCACTCATGACTGTGTATCAAGGGAGCTTCTGTACCTTTAAGAAATTCTATGAAGCACTGTAAATTTCACCAGTACAATTTTAGAAATCCTTTCTGCTATTATTAAAGAAAAGATTAGGCATTCACAAATTTTACGATTTAGGACACTTACTGGAAATAATTTTAAACTTAGTTCTTAAGATCTTATTATTGAATTAAGAAGCATAGTGAGATTTTAGGTAGAGGAATAAAGGAATAAAAGTATAACAGAAGCTGAATGGGCCCAAAATTTAAGTTTACCAATAGAAAAACCCCCATCCTTATTCTCCCATTCATTTATCCCTTTCGTTGTTTCCCAGATTTCCCCTTCTATGAGCAGCATGAGGTCATGCCCTAGATGTGGTAGGTAGGAAGGACTATGTTCACTCTTAGGCTGAGGGGCATAGCTGTACTCTGTCTCTCAGGAAACAGAGATGGAAATCAGGATTCAGGCGAGATACTTTTTTTGGATGGATTGTTTGGGAGTTTATTTTAGTATTCCACTATGTGGAATTTGTACTAATTCTAAACCAGAGCCAGAGTTCATGCCTTCTATTTATTTTCAGGTGCTCCCTGTGTATTACTGGGTTGGAATCTAGAGTGGTGAAGATGAAGGAAATTTACCAGCTTGTACTGCTCAGAGATCGAAAGTCATCAGCAGAGAGAAAAAGGACAACTAATCTGTTTATCAAGTAATAATTACTTTATTAAGAATAATTTTGAGGATCAGGGTGATACTACTTAGGGTAAGGTGCTTGCTTGTGTGGTTGACCTGGGTTTCATCTCCAGCATCCCATATGGTCTCCAGAGTCCTGTCAGGAGGGATTCCCTAAGCACAGTAATTAACCTGAGCACTGCCAGGTGTTGCCCAGAAAAACAAAACAAAGAATTTTGGGTGAAAAATTTATATTGTTTTTACTGTTCTGCTCAAGACCATTGCTAATAAGTTTAGCTCGAACTACAGTTGTATGGAAGTTAATTGTTTTGGTACCTGTGCAGGGGAAATCTGAGAAATGATGGTGCTTCACGAAAAAGTTTGTTCTACTAGTTTTGGAAACATGATCATTGAACTTTTGCTGCTGTCTTTTTAAGTTTTTGTATTGATATGTGGTAATATTTCTAGGCATCCATGACTTAAACCAATCAACTTCTCTATCTTTCCCTCCCCATTGCATTTTATAGTGGTATAAATTTTCTGATTTCATTCTCTCCTCCCCAAATGCTTCAGTCCCACATCAGACAGACAATGGTTTATTTCTTTTGATCCCTAAGCTGATTCCCTGGTCACATACCTAAATTCTGCCAATGTCATTTTTTGTTCACCAAGACACAGCTTAGAGTCGTGCTGGTAAGCTTCATGAAATTAAGATTCCAACATCCATTTTCTTGTCTCTAAAATTCAAATTTATTTTCCTAACATACATGGAGAAGATTATGTTATGTTGAGCGAAATTAGCCAGACGGAGAGAGACAGATACAGAATGACTGCATTTATTTGCATGGCATAAATATACATATACATATTATGATACCAATATCCAAGGTCAAGTGAAACATATATCAGGAGGTCTTGTCAAAGGTGGAAATTATCACAAACGTGTGGGAGTCAGAGGCTAGGTAAGACAGAAAATGGAACAGTGTGCTAACAATTGCTGAGGGTACTAATGCCAACCTAGAACTGAGCATTAAATAGAGGCAAAAAGGATACACATGACAACCCTTTAATGTATGTTCTGTAATCCATAGTCTGGAAGGGAAGGAAAAGAGAAAGAGAGAGAGAGGGAAAGAAATAAAGAACCTGCCATGGAGGGGGCTGGGGAAGGGGGAGGGAACTGGGGATGTTGGTGGTGGGAGATGGGCACTGGTGGAGGGACGGGTGCTAGAACACTGTATGACCAAAACCCAAATATGAACTTTTTAATTGTATATCTTTTTTATTTGTATATCTCACGGTGGTATAATAAAATACTTAAAAAAATAAAAAAAAAATAAAATTCAAATTTAGAGAGAGTAGGATATTTACCATAGTTTTTTAAAGCTTTCTTTTAAATCCTAACATACTGTCGAAATGGGACATGATTTTCTGGTTACAATGAAATATTCAATACATTTATGTCTGGGCCAATTGCCAGATTCGTTATGGCACTGGAAATATTTACAATTGATTTTGAAAGTAGCTATATTTAAAATCAATCTCTTTTAACAAATAATGGTGAGTTAATTCTCCCTAGCACACTATAAAATACAAAGCAACCATTTCACTGCTTTTCTAATGAGTCAGCCGAGCTGCTTTGGCTGAGGCGTCTTCACTGATGACAGGAATTGCAGTGTGGAGCACTAACTAAAAAGGGGAAAGAAGGAAACAACTCAAGAGAAATCAAGATATCTTTTTTGTTGTTGTTGTTGCAGGATTGTGGATTCTGCTGCTCTGAGAATGAACACCTGTTTTAAAAAACTTTTCCATCATTTGCATCATCTCATCTGATACTTGAGGGACTTTGGAGTATGTAATATTTAAGATTGAACCTATAGTCAAGAGTGGCTAAAATGGTTGACATATTTTTTTTCTTTGTCATAATGAGGAGACTCCATAGTTGTGTATGCTTTCTGTCAGGACTGTCTTTGCTATCTACATAGTTACCAACTCAAGGGCCAGGAAATCTGCTCCGGACACAAGCTTCCCATCTGCTCTTTTGGTAGGGGACTCTCCCTCCTTCAAGGAAGCCACTTGTGGTAGTGAGCCCTCATTACTTTTCCTCTCCCACTGGCCAGACTTTCCTATGTGGTCTTTTCTAGCTAGAGAGAGACTGTGAAACTTAACCATTTCTTTTAACAACCCTGCTCCTAGCTGAAAATTGGTGATTCTATTATTAAAGAGGGCAAGAAGAGACATATTGAGGCAACAGCAGAGACCTTCACCATAATATTTTTTGATGTTTATGGTACTTTTTAATCCCTTCTTTAATTTTTGCATCACCTTGGTTTACCTTATTCTTTATTTTCCTGACAATTTTTTAAAAAATATTTTATTATACCACCATGAGATATACAATTACAACGTTGTTCATGTTTGGAGGTTTCGGTTACATAGTGTTCCAGCACCCCGCCCCGCCTCCACCAGTGCCCATTTCCCACCACCAATGTCCCCAATTCCCTCCCCCTTCCCATAGCCTGATTCCATGGCAGGTTCTTTATCTCTTTTCTCTCTCCCTCTCTCTCTTTTCCTTCTCTTACATATTGTGAGTTGCAATGCATACACTTAGAGGCCATCATGTGCATTTTTACCTGTATTTAATGCTCAGTTCTAGGTTGGCATTAGCCCTTTCGACATTTATTCGCACATGTTCCCTTCTCTTCTTACCTAACCTCTTACTCCCACACGTCACCATAATATTTTAATATTAAAAATTAACATTTTTAATTTTAATAGTTTGCCCTCTAAGCACTTTGTCACTTTTTGTGCTTCAGGGGCAGCTTAATTTGGACACTTTATTTAGTTAAAAACTATGAAATTGACCTATTTCCTCAATAATTTGAGCTAATGACATCTGTAAAGTATAAGAAATGGAAGTGTATGAAATGGAAGACACAGAACAACTCATAGACACAAACATTGCACACTCTGGACCTTTGTCAGAACCTTGGTAACTCATGGGCACCCCACGAGCTGTGGGGATTTGGCTCAGGGAGGGCCCCCAGTGGCACAGCAGGCACTGAATAGCCCACATTCTTGGGCCCTAGAAGAGAACCATCTGGCATCTCAGAAGTGGCCCCTGGACCCCCTGAGCACTGATCTTTTTAAAAAGCAGAAAACATGGGACACCAGTTTATTTCCGGTCCACTTATGTGGCACACAGATAAACTCAAAGTTTTATACACACACACATATATACATATATATGTGTGTGTATATATATGTATGTATATATAAATATACTTGTGAATATATAAACACTTGTGAATATATATATTCACAAGTGTTTTACCAAACTTTGGTAAATGACGAAAAGAATATTTTTGTTTGTTCGGTTTAGGGCCACAGCTGGCAAAATGCTTAGGTTGCTCCTGGCTCTGCACTCAGGAATTACTCCTGGCAGTGTTTGGGAAACCATGTGGGACACTAGGGATTAAACCTGGGTTTACTGTTCAAGACAAATGACTTACCCGCTGTGCAATTACTCTAGCCAAATTTTTTTAAAGTTAAATTTTGGCCGCCCTGCTCGATCACACAATACTTTAATTGGGGAACATTCCATCGAGTAGCTCTTCACGTCCTGGGGGATAGAGTAAAAGGTAGGGGTGGATTGGTCTATGCTGGAGGCAGTGCCTGCTTGTGGATTTGCTCCCTTCACCTGAGCTTCCATCTGCAACCCTCACTCCCATTTCCTGGCCAACAGGAAAGGGAGGGAAGGAGGCAGCCTGACACGTTTCTTGCCTTTACGGCTGATCTGGAAATTGCTCAGTAGTGTAACTGAGTAATTATAGGTGCTTAGTTTAAAAAAAATCCAATATAGCAGATTTTTGTATTTGGGTCATACCTGGTGGCATTCAGGACTTCCCAATTTGCTCATGCATCGCAAGTGGCAGGGCTCATGGGACCATAGCAGTTGCCAGGGCTCAAGCCAGGTTAGGCACTGTGCAAGGCTGTTGGAGGACATGTTTAGCTAATCTGGGAGTTTTGTTGTTTTGCTCACTCCCAGCTTAATCTTATTTAAGCCAATGTTCATTCTAATGAGATCTCTCTTCTATGTAAACACTGCTAGAGGGTGTGGCAGTTACAGAAGTCACCTTGATTGAATAACTTCTGACTTATACATCTACTAAGATTTCTATGTTTTCTAGATTGGGCACAGCTCCTCTTTATACCCACTGCACCCAACGTGGGACAGTTAGAGTTTACCAGGAGACTACCACCCTGGCTACGCTGAGACTAAAGGTAGACTATAGGAAGGATCATACTAGTTTGCTCTAAGCAGGCGAGTATGACCCTTTCAGTACATGAGAACAAGATACTCAGAATCACCCTGGTGCAGATAATAATAAGGACCTTGTGGGTACCATCTAGATTACATGAAGCTCATGAAGTTAAGATGTATTACTTTTATATCAGCCCCCTCTCTCTCCAGTGTTTTACATAAGAGATAATCTCGGGATTAGTCCTTGGTGTAACCTTTGTTTATACCTACAATAGGGTGTGTGGCACTACACTCTGTTTAGGGTTCTTTGTTGGCATGACAACCTCCCGATTGGATTACTTTGGTGTATATAAGGGGGCTGACTTGAGGCCCTTTTACCTTTTGCCTTTTGGTTCCTCAGCCTTCAGCTTTTTGGTTCCTGCGGCTTTTGGCTTTTGGCTTTGGTCTTTTGCTCTTTGACCTTTTGCTCCATCTTCTAGTGCTGTGGAAGAGCTTTTGTACTATTAAAAGCCATTTTTGGAACTGCACCGGACTCGTGAGTTTTCATCTGTTCTCCCGGCGTCCTCGGAGGTAGAAGACAACCTCTGTCCGGACACTGTCGGGGACCCCGGCGGCGTCCCCGACATTTGGCGTCCCTGGGTGGGCTCGACGGACATCGTCTGGCCTAATCATCATCGGACAGAGATCATCTGCGTCCGAACCGTGAGTGAAATGATGGATTTCTCATGGTATAGATATGTTGTACCTTTTATTGGGTCAGAATCATACATAGCCCAGTCAATGAAGTTCCTTTCTGAGAACTACTCAATCTTTTCACAAATCATCTGGGTCCTTGCTATTTTTAAACTGTACCTTTGTGTAAGGACAATGTTTAATAGAGAGAGGGAAGAAAGTAATAGTTTGAATGCAATCTTTAGGGACGAGGTTTACTCAGTGATTAAAGAAATAAGTGAGAATCATAAAACTACAGGTAAACTGGTCTTAAAGCTTGAGGACAGAATTATTAAACAGAGTTTAAAATTTGAAAAGAAATTAGAAGAACAGGAAAGTAAAATTATTAAACAGATTTTAAAATTTGAGGAAAAATTAGAAGAACAGGATTTAAAATTCAAAGAAAAATTAGAAGGACAGGATTTAAAATTCAAAGAAAAATTAGAAGGACAGGATTTAAAATTCAAAGAAAAATTAGAAGAACAGGATTTAAAATTCAAAGAAAAATTAGAAGAACAGGAAGATAAAATTATTTAACAGGATTTAAAATTTGAAATAAAGTTTGAAGAGCAGAAGAAGGATATCGATAAAATCAGCATTATCTTAGAGGAAGAAATTGACAGACAGAGAGATAGAATAGATGGACAGAAAGAGGAGGTTTGGAAGTTACACATAAGATTGAAAGAACAAAATGAAGAAACATATAGGAAACTTGAAAACTTAAACCAAGAAATGGATGTGTTACGCAGGGAGATTTCTGATTTCATAACTTATCAATCAGGACCTAGCGCATACCCAATACTGAGGTGTGAACCAACTAAAAGCCGTTCACAAACACGCCCCAAAGCTGTAGACTTGAAAAAAGGTGTATACATTCCCAGCAAAAAAAATCTAAAAAGAATTCTAATGTGGCTGATAACTTAGAGGAGGAACATGAAAACCCAGAGGAGGCAAATTCCCAAGCTGAAAATCTCCCCCAGAGTTAATACCCTCAATGGGGTAGATGTTCCTCTGCCAGATACCACAAGCTCTGATGAGGAAGAACGGGAGGAACAGATTAGCTCGAGTCAAAGAGCAAAGCCCAGCAATCTTTCTCATGACCAATCTAAAGATAAAGTAAAACCGATTCATGAAGACTTAAAAATTGAGGCAATAACCCCGTTTAGGAAGGCTTGCGACAGGTTTGGAATATCAAGTCCTTATACTTTAAAATATTTAGCTGATTGGAGCGAAAATGATCAGTGGGTATTGGGAGACTTTGAAACGGTAGCCCATACTTGTCTAAACAAATCACAGTACATGCAATGGCATATGTGGTATGCAGATGGGGTTAACCAGAATATTGACACTTTAAGAGAAAAGGAATCAGGCCATACTATAACTTTTGCCATGCTAAAAGGTGAAGGTGAATGGAAAAAGAAAGCAAAACAAGCGACATTACCTGAACCTATTTTAAAATTTGTTCGGGAGACAGCATTAAAAGCGTGGGAAAGAGTAGGTTCCGACCCAGAATTTCTAGGTAGCTATACGAAAATTTACCAGGGTCGTGATGAACCATACTTTGATTTTGTTGGGAGATTATGTGAAACAATCCAAAGACAGGTTCAAGACCCAACCACTCAAGAAATCCTAAAATGAAACTTAGCATATGAGAATGCTAATCAAAAATGTCGAGCATTACTATATGGTATTAAGGAAAAGGATGACCTCATGGGGTATCTAAAGGCCTGTAGAAATGTCGGTTTAACCTCCCATAAAACACAGGAAGATATAGAGGCTTATCCCATACAGCAGGAGGATCAGGAGGGGGATGAAATGTCAGACAGCTCTAGGGGGAGAAACAATAAACTTCAAAGAATAAACAAACAAACAAAGAGAAACTATTCTAATAATCGCAGCTCCACCCCTCGGAGGGGCCCCACCTGGACCATGCCCAAGGTGCAGGAAGGGAAAACATTGGGCCAGAGACTGTCGGTCTCGGAGACGAAGTCAGCCTCAGGCTTCATCTGGACAGATAACCTGCTTTAACTGTGGAGGGAAGGGGCACAACCGTAGAGATTGCCCATCTCCTAAAACTATCAATACAGGGCAACATCCTAATAATCCCTTTATGGGAAATATTACATGGACTCCCTCCCAGGTTCCACAAGTTCCGCAGGCTCAAATGACACCTATGCCTCCCTCGAATGCGGGAAACTGGGTGGGGGCCAGCCCCAGGCCCAGCTGAATCCAGGGGCACCCTCATTCATCCCACCTGCCCAGTGTCCTCCGAATCAGAACCCACAGAATTACAATCAATAAATACTCTCCAGCCTACCACATCAGGCAGTGGCAGTCTCGACATTCTTTGCCCCTAAGACTGTCACAATAGACCCAAGTCAAGACCCCTACATGCTAAAAACAGGGATAAAAGGACCTGCTCCCCAGGTAGTATGGGTTTAATTCAGGGAGCGATTGGCTGAAATTTAAGGGAATTATGGTGCATTTCGGACTTCTGGATCCTGAATCTCATGGAGAAATAATACTGTCAATATCTGTGCCAACTAAATGGACTTTTAAAAAGGGGAACCACTTGCTAAACTATTATTATTTTTTGAGGATCCGTATAGTCAGTCCGAACACCCTACAGCTAGTGGCTTAAACAGTACCAACCATTCTGCCAACTTCATTGTTGGTTATGCAGCCACACAGAACCAAGCCCACCAGCCACCTGCTAACTATCTAGTTGGGTACACTGCCAGAATTTCTCAGGCCAAGCGGCCGGTTATACCCATTGAAATTTATAAAAGGAAATTCAAAGGCATGTTGGATACAGGGGCAGACATATCCATAATCTCCACCAAGTATTGGCCCCTCTAACTGGGCCCTAAAGAAAGTGTCCCATAGCCTGAGCGGGGTAGGCAATATCTCCTCCTCTCTTCTCCGACAGAGTGCGAGGTGGCTGCCGTGTATTGGCCCTGAAGGGAATGTAGCCATGGTCAAGCCTTATATAGCCCCTATGCCTTTAACTTTGTGGGGTCGAGACATGTTGGAGCAGTGGGGGGCAGTAATCCACATACCTCGTCCAATTCCCTGTCGAGCACCAATTCCAGCTCTCCATAATAAGCCTAACACCGGGAGTAACCCTTTTTAATTGGGGCCGCTGTGGTTAAGCGCCCACCACCTATCCGTATTCAGTGGAAGTCTGACAAACCTATATGGACACCACAGTGGCTCCTCAATACCAAAAAATTAGAGGCGCTAACAAATCTAGTGGAAGAACAGCTGAAATTAGGACATATTGAGGAAACGTTTTCAGAATGGAATTCTCCTGTTTTTTGTAATACAGAAAAAATCAGGCAAATGGCGTTTGCTGATTGACTTAAGGAATGTAAATTCTACTATGGTTCCCATGGGAGCCCTACAACCTGGGCTCCCCTTTCCAGCAGCTATTCCTAAGGATTGGCCGCTAATTATCATAGATTTAAAAGACTGCTTTTACAGCATACCTATCCACCCAGATGATCGGAAAAGGTTTGCATTTTCAGTCCCTTCCATTAATTATAAAGGTCCTTTACGTAGGTTTCAGTGGACAGTATTGCCCCAAGGGATGACTTATTCACCTATGATGTGTCAACACTTTGTTGATGAGGTTTTGCGACCCATTCGTGCTAAATTTCCTGGTGCATACATCATCCACTACATGGATGATATCCTGCTAGCTTGTGACAATTCCAGAGATCTCCAGAATTTATATAATGATGTAATGACAGTTTTACCAGAGGCTGGCTTACAAGTAGCTCCGAAAAAAATTCAGATGCAGCCTCCATATGAATATTTGGGCTATGCTCTTGACCGCACTACAGTGCACCCTCAAAAAATTTCCATTAGTCAGAAAGGGCTCAAAACCTTGAATGATTTTCAAAAACTGCTGGGGGATATCAACTGGGTGCGCCCCTCCCTTGGTATTCCTAACTGTGAGCTCAGTAACCTGTTCCACACCCTTGAAGGTGATCCTGCTTTAAATAGCCCAAGGCAGCTAACTCCTAAAGCTCAGAAGGAATTAGATTTTTTCATGGATCGGCTTCAAAAATCTTACCTCTCCAGATTTAATCCCGGAGAAAAGGTATGGTTCTTGGTCTTCAACACTCCCGAGTCTCCAACTGCTGCTATAGCCCAATTATCTGGACCTTTAGAATGGGTTTACAAGCAGAATCGTACTGCTACACCTTACCTTGAGATGATAGCTAACCTCATAATTAAGGGAAGATCAAGAACCCAAGTATTACTTGGACATGATCCCCATGTAATTGTACTACCTGACCCTAAAAAAGAAATTGAAGCTGTTTTACCACTCAGTGGAAATCCTTCAGAGAGCTTTAGCAGATTTTTCAGGAGAAATATCTTATCATTACCCAGCTGGAAAAACCTGGGAATTTCTGAAAAGGACACCTTTTGTAATTTCCACCATTGTCCGCTCCTCTCCCATTCCTGATGCTCCAGTGTATTATATTGATGGCTCCTCATCAGGAAGGGGTGGAATTACAGGTCCTTCGTTGACCACTACTGTACATACAAATTATAAATCTGCCCAACAAGTGGAACTCGCCACCCTGATACATTTACTATCCCATATATCTGGCCCATGTAATGTGGTGAGTGATTCTGCATATGTAGTTGGTTTATTTCCTGGAATTGTTACTGCTTCTTTAAATGCCCATAATCCTATAATTCAGGAGCTACTCCATAAACTACAAGATCTCCTCCGAAATAGAACATTCCCTATATACATCTCCCACATCCGTTCTCACAGCCGACTCCCCAGGCCAATGGTTCGAGGAAACGAAGCGGCAGATCTCTTGGCAGCACCAGTATTTAAATCAGCTGAGGAAGAGCACCAGACTCTACATACAAATGCCCGCCGCCTTCATGTACACCATGGCATCCCATGGAGACAAGCTAGACAAATTGTCCGCAACTGTCCTGTCTGTGCTCCTTTACATTGTACATCTCATGTAGCAGGAGCAAATCCTCGAGGTTTACAGACAAACCAATTGTGGCAGATGGATATAACTCATACTAACTTATTTCCCAACAAACCTTTCCTTCATGTGGTCATCGATACATATTCCCGGTTCATATGGGCTGTTCCTATGACGTCTGAAAGAGCTAAATCTGTTTGTTCATTTTTACTCCAGTGCTTCTCCGTCATGGGTATTCCCCATACCATAAAAACAGATAATGGTCCTGCTTACACCAGCAAAACCTTCAAATCCTTTTGCGAGGAATGGCAGATCAAACATATTACAGGAATTCCATATAATCCACAAGGACAAGGAATAGTTGAACGTGCCCACAGAACGCTTAAAACTCAGCTATTAAAGCAACGAAAAACAAGTATGCCTCCAATGGATTCTTTATCTTTAACATTATTCACCTTAAACTTCTTAAATATACCTCAAGGAGATCCCTATACCGCGGCTGAACGTCACTTTCAAGAAGATACGCAAACTCAAAAAACAGTCAATTCACCTATCTGGGTGAAAATTGATGATAAATGGATTGCAGGTCACCTCCTCATTCGGGGAAGAGGCTATGCTTTCATTTCTACAGACGATAACCCTGCCAAGAAACTCTGGGTTCCTCTGCGACTTGTTAAGACTAGAATTCTCCAAGAATCAGAAAACAACTAATTCTTTCAATATAAAGTCTTAAAATTTAAATTGCAAATTGCTGTTTAAACTTCCTGGATTGGTTCATTTTAATAATGTCTTGTTTTGCAATCTGTGATCATGGTTCATGTCTAATATCTTGCATTACAGCCTAAATATTATCTTTCTTACAAAAAAAAAGGGTGGAAAAATGGGTGGACTCTGATCACAGTGCTCATTACAAAAATGTTTGCTAAATCAATGAAAAATTGTTTTTCTAATGATTCTGTTCACAGGATGAGATATTCGAATCCAGTAAACCTGTGCTACAGTGCTCAATACTCCGAGACTCCTAAAACAGTGCTTGCTAAAAATTTAATAATTTGCAAAACTAATTTTTCCCAATGCTCTATTCACAGGAAAAGACACTTTCTCACCATCATTTGCCGGCTTTCTATTCATGAAGCGCTTGACTCGTTACCATTTATCACCCTAAATGGGTCACATATACAGCTGTAAGATATTGATCGATCAAATATATGTGTGTGTGTGTGTGCATGTGGTGGCCACCATTATGTTTGTGATTAATGTTGTGTCTATGTTATGTCTCAACTACTACCTTCTCAATTTCTGACCACTACAAACCTCTATTACATTCATCAGCTCCACTGCTGATCCACTAGGTTTATCAATTTTAAAATCATCAATTCTCATACTTATTTCCCTGCTCCACCCATGTTGGAGCTTCTTTATATTCTTCTCTCCATCCCAGACTTGGATCCCTACAAAGCCTTAAAATCTCTACTTGTGATTAACCTCGAAAAGTGTTTTTGTCTCGCCTAAGCTACAGGTACAGTTACCGGTGCCAATGTTCCCTTGCTGAAGAAGCCCTGCAAGACGCCCACACCGATGTTCCGGACACCTGTTCCAGCACTCAAGACTCCAGTTCCAGAATTCGAGATACTTGTTCCAGTGCTCATGAAACCTGATCCAGTGTTCCTGATAATACATAGAGTATTATAATGCCTTACTCACTGTACTATCTCTTCAGCACACCGGTGGATCATTTTTTTTTTTAAAAAAAAGCAAAACTGTCCCTTGTGGATCATTTTTTTAAAAAAAAGTAGAACTGTCTATTACACCCAGACTTTTGTGGTCATTGCAGTCTTGATAATTATGAAATACTAAGGCATTTAGGTTTATCATCATTTACTATTTTTCTTCATGAATATAAACAGAAGCATATATGGTTTGAAATATATCACTATCACTATCACTATCTTCCCGTTGATCATCTATTTGCTAGAGCGGGCACCAGTAATATCTCCATATGTCCTGTCTCATACTAGTAGAACCCAAAGGCATCCGCTTGCTTCAGGAACATAAAGAGCCTCAAACCATTATATTAGGTCATGGGAATGACCTAATATAAATGTTACTGGTATTTGGCATATCAAATACGACACAGCAGCTTGCCAGGCGTATACCTTTATGCAGTGAAATATAAAAAATTTCATGCTAAAGAGTACAAATTTCTGAATCATCCCTTTAGATAATCATAACCGAGACAAATAGATTTGATAAGTGTGACGATTTGCTTTTTTTAAAATAAAATTTATGCTATTGCAAGCTAAATTTGAGAGTATCTGTTAATTACAAACTTGCTAAGAGCAGGCTTTTCATATAGTCATAAAAATTATGTAAGTTCTTCCTCTAAATAAGATTAAATATTGTTATCCATTTTTTGGTATTTGTTTTTATATGTTTTTTATATATTTATATATATTCATATATATTTATATATGTATGTTTGTTTATATATGCATATACACACATATATTATATGTACATATGTGTATGTACACATATGTACATATAATATATGTGTGTATATATGCATATATAAACAAACATATATATAATATATACACATATATTATATGTACATATGTGTACATACACATATGTACATATAATATATGTGTGTATATGCATATATAAACAAACATATATATAAATATATACATATATTATATGTACATATGTGTACGTACACATATGTACATATAATATATGTGTGTATATGTATATATAAACAAACATATATATAAATATATACACATATATTATATGTACATATGTGTACATACACATATGTACATATAATATATGTGTGTATATGCATATATAAACAAACATACATATATAAATATATATGAATATATAAATATATATTATATATAAATATATAAATATATACAAACATACATATATATATATATATACCTGTAGGTATTCATACAAATGACACCAATTTTTCTTCTGTCATGTTTACTTAAAAATTCAATATGCTCTAAATCTTTCTAATTAATTTAGTTTTTCTTATGGAAGGAAAGGATATAAAATACTTTGCAATTTTTAAGTATACAAAATATTTCTCATTATAATATCCAGAGACTGTCTAAGTAGAATGTATTTTTCCTTTCCTTTATTTTTTCCTGTAATTCTATTTGTTATATGGTATGAAGTAGGGTTATTTTCTAAAATGATCACCAACCTCAATACCATTTTTTGCATATGCAATCATTTGTAGTGCTCCATTCATGATATCAATATGTCAATAAATGCATGTATCTTATGTAATAAAAATGACATATGCTGCCAGCTATCTCTTCTTATTGGTGGCAGAACGTGTTTGTGGCTGATGTCTTGTAACTGAATATCTGTGATGAGAAATGTCACAGAGTGTTTGAGCACAGTTATTACCATTTCGAGCCAAGAGGCAATAAAAGCATTCCATTTTTTAAAAAATGCGAACGTAGAAAGTGCTCTCCCATGTGAATGTCCTGCAGGCACTGCACACTCATTATGCTCCACACAAACCCATCATTTGTGGCCCCATTTCAACTCTGCTCTTCGACTGTTCCTCGGCGCAATTAATAGCACAGCTTTCACGCAGACTCGGGAGCTGCAAAGCTCCATGGAATGCCCGCCTTTCCCCTCATTTCATCACACAAAAGCTCTTCGCTGTGTTTCCTGAAATTGCGCTGAAATATTAATGGCGTCTGCTCTGTCCCTTTGGTGTCCCCTGCCCCTACCCTCAGGATGATGCCGTGTCTGCTGCACACTGAGGGTAGCTTCATTTCTGGCTTCCAGCCCCACTTATCCATCCTCAGTTCAGGCATTTGTTTCCTTTCTAAACCACACGTTGAAACACATTGTTCCTGCTGATCTCAATCCTTGGGTGGCTTCCTATTGTTCCAGAATAGATCAAGCTCAGGGCATTAAAAACTGAGTTAAAAAGATGGGTTTTCATCTTATTTTCTCTCATCAACTCTCTAGTTTCTAGCCACCCATGAGTTATAAAGTCTGTTATCCAGGTAACAGGCTCACCTTTGCTTTGAAATATTTAAGCATCCTTATCTCTTGGACTATTTTGTCCATAAGTGCCTTTCTCACCCTGTTTTTCAAAATTCATACTTTAAGTTCCAGATCAACTATTATTGGCCCTGTAAAGCTCTGCTTCTCCAGTAGAACTTAATTATCTGCACGCTATTAAACTTGGGTACATCTGGTGAGACAATACACATTAAAGGGAATAAAAATGGACAATATGCCTTTGCTGACACAGAACATAATCTTGTAGTTTTCTGGGAAAACAATATAAATATTCTCTTAGTTGTAAAATGTGTTTGTAACTACAGCATGGGCAATACCCAATCCCAAAGCCTGCAGGAGTCCTCAACATGCAAAACTGATCCTAAGGGGTGTGGGAGGTTTGTGGTGGAGACCAAAGAATATCCCAGAAGACGTATTGATGTATTATGTCAACACTTTCTTTCTGACATTTAATGGTGTGACTTTTCTGAAGGATTGAGGAGATTCTAATACCATCTCTCAATACCACGCAAGGACCCGCAGGGAAACTGATGCTGAGCGAAGGGAATGGGACTAATGGCAAGACCAGCACATGCATTTGTGGCTTCTGAGAAACTTCTCTCACCTGGTATCCTAGCTCGCTGGCTTGGGAGGGAAGCTCAAAAGAGAGAAAACTTTGGGAGCCCAAGAATTGTTATTGTCCAGGAATCTTATCCTCTTCGAGAGACAGAGAATCACATGGGAATACAATGAACAAAGCAGAGATTATTGTGCTGGCTAGCCAGGGTCCAGCTCCCACACAGATTCACAGGTCCGAAGAGGCAGGAGGGACCTTGAGTCTTTTCAAAAGGCCCCTTATGAAGGCTCCTTCTGTTCATTACAACAGGGCCCACCCAGTACACAGCCAATTAGTTTGTAATATCTTATCTTTAGCCTATTCACTTAAGGTATATTGCTCCTTAGCCTATGGATGTGCGGTCACATGAGCAAGTAGGCAGGGCACGTCGTGCACATACACAGGGTCATCTCCCTTGACCTGTCCATCCAGGTGGGGCATCCCTCCATGAGCCCATCCTGGCCTGGTCTATCTCGCATGCGCACCAGGTCAACTTCCTGGCCTTGCCCACATTCCATGGCCTTCTTCCTTTTGTTTGCCTTATCCTGGGTAGAGAGCATCAACACCAAGGGTGGGTGGAGGGGCTGGCCCCTACTGATCTGGGGAGGGGGCGGGTTTAAGACAAACTACAATTCTGCTATTCCTTATCCTTTCAGAATGAGGTCTCAGTCACTGCAGCCTCAAGCAAAACTCACATGCAATCAGGATGATTGCATTTTCAAGAGTCCCACTGGATGGCAGCAATGAAAATAATGACAGCTGTGAGACTTAGATTGTCCTGATCAAAAGTTCAATTTCTTCTTGTGACTACACATGGTTTTTCTTGAAGTGAGCAACCTAGCGACCTGCTGAGAATATAATTCTGGCATAGGGCAAGTAGATTATTTGTCTGACCTTATTTGTATTCCAAGTGGTGACAGTAAGTTATACTTACTGTATGTCCCCAGTGACATCGTAAATATCTGCAAAGTGGACTTCTTCATGTTAGTATTTTGCTCTTGCAATGATTCCTATAGCATTTATGGACTACCTGGAATAAAACGTGAACAGCACTGCCACTTCTTTTTTGAGGTCTCAGACTATGGTACTCACTGCATATTTTCATTAGCATTATAATGGAACCTCTCTATGCATAGTTGCATTACATTTTCAAGAAACCTAATTTGTCTCTTTAGGCTGGCACTGGAGAAAATTGCCACGAAATCACCCAAAGTTCTCTAGTTGATAAGCTTTGAAAATTTACTCTCTCAGGTAGCAATTGTTAATCTCCATTGCAATTTAAACTACCATTTTTCTCGTTAGAGAGGAGGTTTCTCAGTGCACAGTGTTATTGGAGAATGTTTATGCTGACCACCTATAATTTAAAACATATAAAATTGTTCCCTGGAATATGTGCTGGCTCAGCATTTGCCCTAATGCTTTAAAAGGGGTGTTTGTGATACATGGCTTGTATTATTAGTTTCTTTTCTATATGTGTATCTGTGAAAAAGGAGACTTAGTGGATTGCTTGAGGTTTAATTTTCATACATTGTTAAAACTATATTTTTGTATTCCAATAGGATACATATGTATTTTAAATATATATATATAATATGCAATAATTAAAGTGAAATTTACACAAATATTTATTAAAGAAAGTTTTTCTGTAAGAAAAAGACTGTATACATGTTTAGATATGCATATATGCATACAGACATGTATGTATATAATAGTCTAATTATGTATGTATGTATGGACATATTTGGGTACATGTATGTATGTTTTGTAGTCTGATCCATTAATTGTGAAGTGATACAATAGTGCATATGTAACAATATGTTTTCTAGAAAATGAAGAACTCAAGTTTCTGTTGACAATTTCTGAAACTAAACACTCCCAATTTGGCATTTTAAGCAACTAACATGACATCCTTGAATACAGGTGCTGCAAGAGATATAAAGTAGGATTCTCACTATTTCACCATGTGGGAAAATCACGATCACGATCACAATCTTTCCGTTCATCATCTATTTGCTAGAGCGGGCACCAGTAATATCTCCATATGTCCTGTCTCATGCCAGTAGAGCCAAGGGCATCGGCTTGCTACAGGAACATAAAGAGCCTCAAACCATTATATTAGGTCATCGGAATGACCTAATATAATTGTTACTGGAATTTGGCGTATCAAATACAACAGGAGCAGCTTGCCAGGCTTGCCGAGCGGGAGGCAAACTCTTTTAAACACCTCCAAATAAAGCATTAATTGATGAACTGCGCGCCGCAAGCAGCCGCACGAGCAGGGCTGTGATGGGCTGGTCTGCTGGGTGGAGTTCTGACTAGAGGGAAGTCCAAATGTGGAAAATAGTGGCTCCCGTGGAGTGAAGGGGGTCGTCTGGCTTGTTGTGAGACTCTGCCGGTGTGGTGGGCCAGGGCTAGAACCCACCATGCCTCCCTACTGCCTCATGGACGGCTGTGCACAGGGAGAGCAAGGAACAGCTTTGCCCCATGTCTGAGAGTCTCTGGACCAGCATACCTGGGCCGGATTGAGGAAAAAAACTGCTGCAGGGTGGGTGTCGATAATCCAGGCAACTGTGATGGTCTGGTCTGCTGGGTGGAGTTCTGACGAGTGGGAAAATAGGTATAAATAACTTCAAGTGCACACAAGGAAGATAAAATAAGATAACTAAGACGTGACCAACTTTGAGTATTTTTTATTTTCACTTCAGTGTAATTTATTTGGGAATTTATATCAGTTTTTTTTAACAG
Source organism: Cryptotis parvus (assembly GCA_021461705.1). NCBI lineage: Eukaryota > Metazoa > Chordata > Mammalia > Eulipotyphla > Soricidae > Cryptotis > Cryptotis parvus. The sequence continues at coordinate 402,943 of JAJIBD010001705.1, forward strand.
TCTAAGAACTATTTTCAAAATTCTTGAAAAGTCAGCAACTAGATAGTGCAAAAACATATAAATTGGGTCTAATACTTCTTCACCTTCTACTCACTTCTTTCTCTTTTCTAAGAAGGTTGGACCTATGCCACTTAGGAGAACTTTGTTGACTCTCGTGGTGAGGAAAGATTAAAATATATAAAAAAAATTACTCCAATTTCTACAGAGAAAGCCATAAAAAGGGGGATATTCTTTATTGCATAAAAAATGTCATATTTTAGTGCTAGTAACATCTCTAATAAAGATTAAATTTTATAACTTAACTTTATGTTATTTTTAATAATAATTATCTTTCAAGTTAAGTCATATAGAAGGGTATATTCTTTATTTTATACAAATAGTCATATAATAGTGCTAGCAACCTCTCTAATAAAGATTAAAATATTATAACTAAAATTATGTTATTTCTAATAATATCTATCTTTCAAGTTACCAGACAAAAAGTTTAGAGTCTCTAGGAAAGTGTTTAAGACATTGCATTAAAACCTATAGTTTGTCATGATATATTTGATGTAAATCCCTTTTCATTTCTTATATGAAGGCTTTGATAAAATCTACATAGGAAAGGATTCTCTTTTGGAGAGGAAAATGATATACTTTGAAATCAAAGTTGAAGTAGGAAAACCCCTATATTATATGCTAGATTATATGAGGCATTTGAAAATAATATGCCTAAGGCTGAAATAAAATCACATTAATAAGTGCAGACTCCTTTTGCTAAAACCTAAATTCAGACTTCAGGTCATGGAGCCTCAAAGCACAGACTCTACAGCCCAAGTTTTGGAGCTTGGTTACACATTCTACCTTTTATTACTTGTGTGACTTTACGTAAGTTACACGAATGACATTCTCTGATTCAGTTTTCATGATTGTAGAATAGGAAATAATTTATTTGAAGACAATATGAGTTATTACATAAAGCCATTAGAATAATTCCTGACATAAGGTAAACTATAGGGTCAGCTATTAATCTTAATTGAAATCATTTCTTAGAAATATGACTAAGTAGAATACATATGAATGTTATGTATACTGGATTTCTGAGGGATTCCAGTAAAGACCCTCTTCCTTGTTTTACCTTTGAACCTACTGAGATAAAAGGAAACAAAAGTAATACAGATAATGGCATCAAAATAATGCCTTTATTACTTACTGATAATACTAACATATTATCTTTAACATACTCTCAGTTTTTAATTATTTGGATATCAATCACAATTTTCCTTCTGGTGGTTTGAGTGCTGCTTAGAAACACTGTGTGTTGAGATAAATTGTTTGAAAATCAATAAGCAATTTGGGCAAGCTAATGATTCTGGCAAACATCCTCTGCAATATTCCTGAATAACATATTTCCAGATAATTCCTTGAAATGTCAGATTATTGCCAGGATTCTCTACTTCTGTTGTTCTTTTGAAGATTGACAAGTTCTGCATGCAGAGTCCAATTTGATATAAATCAAAAACCATCCTATAATACTTGCCTTCTGTTTTTTGCCTTGTGTGATAGTTTTGTCAAGTTCTGTGTGACAGTTTTAAGAACTGGTGGCACCACCTGGTAAAAATGTCATTAATTCTCCTAGCAGCTAGACTATTCAAATCAAATTGTGTGAGTTTCATGTAAAAGTCCACTTTTATACTGATGTTTCACTTGACACCATTTCATTTTTAGATTACTTTCATGCTCACAGACCTATTAGGCATGCTTTGAATCAAACCAAATGTTGAAATGAAAGTTTTGGATTGCACCGGCTCTTGACAACTGTAAGAACATTAGAAATCGTTCATTGTCAAGCTGTGGCATGAGACTAAGTCTAAAACAAAGAGATTAAGAACAAGATAAATTGGGATTAGATCTTCAAACAATGCAAACTTAGAGGTTACAAAATTTTCTCAGTTTGCAGTTTGCTCAGTTTCCTTGAAAGAAAAGAGTAGATAAAATGGTACTGTTTGCCTACTGTTTGATTTGAAATAGTCATGCATTATTGCTTATACAGTGCCTTGTGTACAGTGTTGGATGTTATGATTCAGTATTCCTGTTGTGTTTAGAACTTGTTTTAGATAAAATTCTCAGCAAGTTGAAAGTATGTGTTTATCTCCAGATGCACAGAGCATCTCTCATGCCAGTTGGCTGAGTTGCACAAAGAGATTTAAGATTGAGTAGCTGCTAAAGAGGCCACACTCCAAACAATGGCAAACATCACTGGATTATGGCAAGAGGGAGGGTTACACAGTGACTGGAATTCCTTTTTTGGAGTAGATTGCCTTTTCATAGAAGTGGTCCTTTAATAGAGCACTTGGGTGGGGGAGGGCAATAACCCAAGACATGTTTAAATAATGATAGCTCATTGCCAAATCACCCTTTCAAAAAGGAGTCAAATAATTATAGGGATTTTCCTCTTCTGGAGCAAGTATCAGCCAGCTTTTTTGCTATGGTGAAAAGGCTAATAATTCTTAAGGGTGAGATATCTATTTTTTCTCTAAGACCCGCTAAGTCCAGAGTTTCTAAAAAAATATAATAAAACAGTATTTCCTTGGAATAGCTTATTTGGCTCATATTTAAAGCCATGTTGGTAGAACTTTTGAGCTGTATCATTTATGAACCAAGAATTTTATCAGAGCAATTCAATACAAAAATGGTAAACTATGTATAAGGTTGCAACCTAGGTAAGTAAGGTCTTATGTACCTTAGGTATTAACTATTGCAAGAGGCAGGGATGGCTGATGGAACAAGTGTATTGCCATGGAGTTACTAAAGTTTAGAATCCTAGAAGGCACAATCTGTAGAGTTATATGTTCTCTGAGGATACGCTGTTGCTAGGCTAGTTCTGGAGTCTCTGAGCTTGAGAGAGGGAGTAGAGGTAGAGGTCGTTGATTTGGCTGGTACTAGAATCCCAGATAAGTAGGAATTGATGAAGTTGGTTCTTACAATGTTGGATAAATATCCAGCTGGATTCAGCTAGGATCAAGAAAAAACAATGTCTTAGATAGCATAAAAGTTGTGGGGGTGATGTTTATGGAATAAGGAGCAGACAGAAAATCTAGCCTCCTCCTCTTGTTTTGCAGCCTCCAATCTTGTCCTGGACAATGTTTTAGGTGGTAATGCAGAATGTATAGAATAGTGGTTTTGAGTGGAAAGATACTAAATAGTTGGAACATAAGCAGTATCCACTGCAGAACAAACAGCTTAGCAGACTTTGGTGAGTAGTTCTTGGGCACACAGTTTCCAGAGTTTACCATATGCTACTGAAGTAGAGAGCTAAGATAGGAGCTAGAGGAGGAGAGATGGAGAACAGTTTGTACAATAAATTTCAATATAATGTGATAAGTGGGCTAACACAATTATTTTCAAACCACAGATTCATTGAGAAGGGAGCAAACCCAATACATAGCGAAAATAATTATCTTTCTTTTTTCTAGTTAGGTGCTTTTTAGGTGGCTTAACAGTATGAGAATAGAAAATCAGCACAGTTTTAATAATGCCAAATTAAAGATGATTGTTAATGTTTGTGTGACACAATTCTGTATACTTTCCCTAAAAATGTTTTCTCACAGTTAATCACCTCTAATTGGTCAAAAAAATACTCTATTTTTAACTTCCAAGGTTATCAGATTCATGGTGATTCTTTATTCAAGGATAATTATAAAATAACTTTGTTACATATTACTTTCTAGTAGTCCACAAAATAGGCTATATCATAGTTCTTGAATAATCTTGATAAAAGTAATATTCTCATAATTTTTACAAATATTCCAATATTTTATTTTAATTTATTAACTTAATCTTCATATGTTTGCCTTGATCATAGGCAGATTCTAGGGAAATAAAAATTGAGTAAGACATGTATAGGTATTTGATTGCCAAAGTCACATCTATTCCTCCCTTCTTTCTTTGCCAATAGAATTTGGATTTTATCCAAGCATTGGGAAGTGATGAATCCAATTAAAGTAAATTAGGATTACTTTGAAACAACTAGAGTCATCCTGCTTTCCCTTGGTTTAGCAAAGGGGTTGGGCCAAATCTGACCAATCCAATTTATTGTAAGATGAATTTTGCTGGTACTTCCAGTATGAAATTTGCTGGGTCTTTAGGTTCTCCCCTCATCAAATATTCTATTGGATTTTGCTATTTGAGGACATGATTTGTTGAGTTGGCATCTATTTGAAATGCTTAAGAGGACAGCTCTGAAGAATCCAGTTTGTGTTTAGCCACTATTTTGGAAAAGTTGAATTTGGACACAATTTTAATTTGAGCCAATAATATCTTCATTGTGTCATTCAATTCTAGTGTGATTTTATTTTAGATGCCAACAAATGATAAGTAAGTGCAATTCGCAGTGTTATAAAAAACTTTACATTTCCTACAGGTTTTAAAGAAGGAACAGATCATACCTCATATTAGACAGCATATAAAACTACCTATGTGATATCTTGCTGAATGGGGACACTTTCTTCCTCCCTCCCTTTTGTTTATTTTTTATTTTTTATTTTTTGCTTTTTGGGTCACACCTGGCAATGCTCAGGGGTTACTCCTGGCTCTGCACTCAGGAATCACTCCTGGCTGTGCTCAGGGGACCATATGGGATACCAGGAATCGAACCCGGACCGACACAGGCCGGCGCATGCAAGGCAAACGCCCTACCCGCTGGGCTATCGCTCCGGCCCCCTTCCTCCCTTATAGAGATGTGTATTTTTGTTCTAATTCTCCAGTGGATAAGATGTTGACCTGAAAAACTTCTCTGAAGCCCAACGTCCTCCACCTCAAAGTTATAATCCCCTGTTTAATTTAATTTTTTATTTATTTTCAATTCTTCTTTACATTTTGAAAGGCCACAAGCAGAAGTCCTCAGGACTTCTGACTCTGCGCTCAGGGATCATTCTTGGTGGAACTTAGGGAGCATATGTGGTGCCTGGGATTGAACCCTGGTTCTCCATGTTCAAGGCAAGGATCCTACCCACTGAACTAGCTCTCCAGACGCAATTTTATTTTTATTAAGTCATCTACTTTGCTTTATTTAAAAGCAACAAACACAAGGACACACACATTGCCCTTAAACCAAGCTGTTGATTGTCTTGAGTCAATTTATGAAGCATGCAATGAAAATTATACAAAATTACTCTAAAATTTTCATTATACTAATCCATCTGTGATCCATATTCTTTTATATGTTTTAAATGTAATTTAGTCACTGTGACATTACAGAGTTATTCATGATTGGGTTTCAGGCATGCAATGTTCAGCACTGTATCCCTTCAACAGAGTCTTCTTCCTTTCACCAATTCCCCCATACCCACATTTGCCTCCCACCCACTGAGAACAAGTAGCTGATAAAACTCAACCCTCGGTGCTTCATCCCACTATGTAGTTTTAAGAAATCATGTTTTGTTTCGTCTTTTTAAAGAAGTGTTTGGGGGTCAGCCCAGACACTTCTCAGGAGTCACTTCTGAGCCTGGGGCCACTTCCAGCAGAACTTAGATACTTAATCAACTGGATCAAGTGGTTTAATGTTCAGGCTTAGTGATATGATATTACTTGGTCCTAATAGTGCTGGTGACACCAAGGTCTCACCTGGTGGTGCTCACAGGTCTTACAGTACTGGCAAATGAAGTCAGGTCCTTGGGCATGCCAGGCCTATGCCCTGACCCCTGACTCATCTCTTCGCCTGAGGATCTTTCTCTTTTTTAAAGAGATTCTTTTTCAGGACGTCCCATAATGTGGGAACCTTTTTCTTCCCGTAGCATGTTCTTTGTTCTGCTCTGTCTCTGTCTTTTTGTCTGTGAACACCTGACAAATTATGTCAAGATTTCCTCAGAATCATCAATGCACTTCTAAAAATAAGGACTTGAGGAAAATGCCAAGTGACTTATTTCTTGTCACTTATGAGATATTAATATAATTAAGTTTTTTACTGAGCATGCATACTGGATTTGCAGGTAAGAATTGAGTTTCTATTGAGGTGGGAACAGCATTGACAGGGCTGGGGAGGCAGAGGGGTCACAGGTACAAGACTCACTTTCCATCCTTGCATCACATGGTTCTCAGCATCTCAGGGTAAAGCCTGGTGGCCGTGATGGCCATCAAAAGTGCAAGGTCTGAGCAATGGCACATCCCCGGAGTCAGCATGGAACCATCTACCCTGGTTGGCTGAATATCCCCGAAGTGGCTTCAGGCTTGGGAATCATGTCCAAAAAATAAAATATGCAAATAAAATAAAATAATATAAAAGTAAGGAGAACGGGAATTTTGTGGCTGCTCCTCCTTGTTATTCAAAGAAATTGCTCTCTGACTATATCACATCTGAATCAACTTGCAAATAAACCATTGGTTTTTGTCCTTTGTTTAATCTCTTCACTCCCTCTCTCTGCCATAAACTCTAAGAACAAATCACAAGTGAAAATTCGCTAAAGAAGAAATATGATTAGCAAACTGAGTGTCTACATTAAAAATTTTAATACAAGTGAAATACATTTCTGCAAATGTTATTTTTTGGTTTTCAAATTGACAAAGGTTTAAAAGTAGTAATTAATACTCAGTACTCTGAGAATTGACAACAGAGTATCCTTAGATATAGAAATATTTCTAAATAATTTGAACAATGGGTCCTATTTTTTCAAAATTTATTATACATTGGCTCAAGTATTAATTCAAAAGTAATAATATTAAGCGTATAAAATACTTATAAAGTTGTTGCAGGGCCAAAGTTAGAGGACAGCAGGTAGGACGTTTTGCTTGCATGCAGTCAACCTGGGCTTGATCCCTGGCATCCCTTATGGTCCCTCGAGTCCTGCCAGGAATGATCCCTGAGTGCGGAGCCAGCAAAAGCCCTGAGTAACACTGGGTGTGGCCCAAAACAAAAAAATTAAATTGTTTGTTACAGTATTATTTGTTGAAATGTAGTTAGAGAGAATTTTATTATTTAGCAAGTAAAGTGTGAAGATACTTTGACAAACTCACAATGAATACAAATATGAAAATTAACAATGTGAAAATTGTGACTGTGCAATTGCACATTCCAAAGTAAAATGTTGCTTTAATGTTACTAGGAACAATATAGCTAAAAATTTCATGTATCTTCTATTTCTTAAATCTTTTCTATGAAAAAAAAGGCTACAAACTGGGAGAAAATACCAGAGAGAGTTTTAGCAATAGTTTTCTCAAAATATGAATAATTAGAACATTTCTTCTACATTCTTTTCTATGTTATCTAAATTTTCTACAGTGAGCATACATACACTTTCGTTGACAGAAGGGAGTAGAAAATTTAAGAAAAAGTTTAGAGCAAATATTTTTCCTACAAAAGCTACTAAACTTTTATTCTTCTTTGGGGAGAGTAGACTCAGTGATATTCTATGCCTACTCCTGGAGAGCTGCTGATTGGAGGGAGGTGTTTCTCTCGGTGGTGCTGAGGGCACCATGCAGTGATGGGGATCAAATCTGAGACTCCCACTTATAAAGCATGCACACTAATCCTTTGAGCTATCTCCCCAGCAGAACTTGTGTTATTATTATATATTATATTATAATTACTAAACACACAGAGCACATGCTCTTCTACCAAGTCATTGTCCAAGCCTATGACTCCTGCTCTTTAAAGCTCCTCAGGGGGCCACCAGAGCGATATCATAGCGGGTAGGGCATTTGCCTTGCACGTGGCCATCCCGGTTTCAATCCCCAGCATCCCATATGGTCCCCTGAGCACCGCCAGGAGTAATTCCTGAGTGCAGAGCCACTGAGCATTGCCGGGTATGACACAAAAAGCAAAAAAAAAAAAAAAAAAAGCTCCTCCAGAGATGGATGTGATTGATGTCATTTGGTGCAGAAGCCCGTGTCTTGCAGGTGTGAGGCTGAGAGTTGTAGTCCAGCACTTTGTTCCTGCCCTTGTGAGCCTCAGTGGTGCAGGTGTACAATCTCGCAATCCCAGGTGCAACCACGCATGTGCAGGTAACCCAACCAGGAGTGCTACTCCCAGACATGGCAGCAAAGACAACAGCAATAAGAAAAAGTGCTGGGAACGAGATTTCACAAATGTTTTCATTTTTTTTTTTGTAAAAATGTAACAACGACAACATAAAACCAAACACTAAAAAGAATAAGCTGCCGGAATATAAAGCTTTTCAAGATTTCTGTGTTTCAGAGGTGAAATAAGACACAAAGGAATGCTTGATTCTTTTTTCGATCCTCGTCATGACAAAGCATTTATGAGAGGTAATAATTTTCTGTTCTCTGGGAAAGCAGCTACATCACATTAGAAAGCATGTTTCTATCCAGTCAGTGTCTCAGAACATTTCCTGTTGTTCCAAAAATGATGTTATATCGGAATATATCTGTTGGAATCTTCCTTCCTTCTCATTCTATCCCTTCCGCCTTCCTTCTTTGCTTTCCTCCTGTCCCCTTCCCTGCCTACCCCTTTCTCTCTTTCCTTTGGACTCCTATGCAGCACGTCACCTCCTGCCTCCCTCCCCTCTTCCCTCCTTTTTTCAGTTTGACTTTCTTATGTTTTGTAAAATCTGCTCCTCTGATTAGGAGCAGGCAGTCATCGACTTTCTTTGGAGAAGCCATAGGAGGGCTACAACTGAACAAAGTCAGTATCGACATCAGGAACACACTTGGACTCTGTGCCTTAAGTTTGTTGTTCATTTGATTTTAGACTTTCTCTGCAGTGCTGGGATAGGCATCACCAATCTATACTTTGGGGACCATGTAGATCTGGGAATCAAAACCAGGCCCTTGGGCATTCAAGGCTTGACCCCAGCCCTTAGGGCTATCTATGCCTTTTGAAGATTGCCTCAATGAACTAGGAAACATGTCAAACAAATGTGCTTGCTCTCAACAAAGGGCTAGAGAGAGATTCCATAGGGTAGTTTCTTGCCTTGCGTGTGGCCAACCAGGGTATGATCCCTGATACCCCACAAATCCCTGAGCCCCTGCCAGGAGCGATCCTGAACACAGTGCCAGCAGCAACACTGAGCACAGACAGGTGTGATCCCTCCCCAAAAAACAAAACAAAAAGATAGAAAAAGTCAAGCAAGAGCAATTTAGTTTCTAAAAATCTTATGTTTCTCAGACTGTTAAAACAAAATCACTTTATAACAAGGGAAACGGATTAGTTTCCTATTGCTGATGTAACACAATACAGCAAATTTAGTGACTCAACAGAAGTTAATTTTAAATTCTGGAAGTAAGAGATTCAAAATGGAAGTCAGTGGTTTTTCTAAAATTGAGAAGCTGGCTGGCTAACATTCCTTCTGGGAGGTTCTAGGGTAGAATCCCTTTTCTTCACTTGCATCACTTGTATCACTTGTCTTCCCGTTGTTCATGAATTTTCTTGAGCGGGTGCCAGTAATGTCTTAGTTGGGAATGAGATCCATTATTGTTACTGTTTTTGGCATATTGAATACACCACGGATAGCTTTCCAGGCCCTGCTGTGGCTCTGGGCTCATCCCAGGGGGCCCAGTCTTTTTCTATGTCAGACCAGCAACCATTTAGGGCCCATGGAGTAGAGCCTAGGGTGTGGACAAGCCTGTCTCCTGTCTGCCACCTGCCAACGCAGCTGGGCACCGCAGCCACACCTGCAACACATCGAGGTGTTTTTTCTTTTTTTTAATTTTGCAGGATGTTTGTTTTTCTTGGTTCATTTTCATTGGCTACCTTTCTCAACTAGCAGTGGCTCATCCCGTGTTTCTCACTTGGTTACACTCAGATACTGAAGCATCTGCTTCCTTCTGGTGTGACCTAATATGGCATACTGTTATATTACTCTATAGTGATACAGCAGGAGCTAAGGAGGAAAGCACAGGTCACAGGCAGCTAACCACACCCATGGAAGAGGTAGCCAATCAGGATGTAGGTGGGCATACCTGGGGACAGGATTTGTCCGCAAATAAAAGGCAACCTCCCATCTCTCTGTCTGTCTGTCTCTGTCTGTCTGTCTATTTCTGTCTCTGTCTGTCTATCTCTGTCTCTCTGTCTCTGTCTCTGGCTGTCTCTCTCTGTCTGTCTCTGTCTCTTTGTCTCTGCCTATCACTGTCTCTGTCTCTGTCTCTCTGTCTCTCTGTCTCTGTCTCTGTCTCTGTCTCTGTCTCTCTCTCTCTCTCTCCAGCTACTCCCAAACGCCCAGGATAGCTCAGGTTCAGGCAGGGCACGGATGCCCAGGTAATGGCAAGGTACTGAGCATAGGAGTGCCACCCACGTGTACAGGGTAGAGGCTGGAGACCAAGGAAAGCTGGGACAGAACAACCGGGATCGCTGGGGTACAGTTGGGAGTCCAGCGACAGGCACTGAGAGAGCAGCACAGGATCAGGACCGGGCCATAGTTGTGGGATATGAGTAGACTGCGTGGGACAGGACCAGGAATTAGTTCACGGGTGACAGAGAGGCTAGACATTTGGGGAAGGGACCTGGGATCCTCTGTACATTAAACTAACTTTCAGCCTTCTAAGTTTCAAATGTAATTCAGTTATAGAATCCTCAAGAACCCACTAGCACGGGAGAATCCACTTTCGGCGTTAACATATTTGGCGCTGCAACGAAGGGCATTCTGCTGAGTTTCATGTTCTGCTGAGGAGCCGTCTGCTGTGGTGTTTTACAGAAATCAGCTCAAGATGGACCAGAAAAGGAAAACAGCCTCAAAAGGCAGAGCAAAACAAGGTACTGACTGTTTTAGTTACTTATAGAGCTCAGGAAGGAGAAAGAGGACTTGGGCTTTGTAACTTGCTAATTTCAGTTTGTAAGCATGGAAAGACAATGGAAACAGGCAGGTCCCTCCCCCACAGCACCTTCATTATGCTTACGGACCAGGTCAGTGGGAAGCGAGCAACCAGACTGGCGCAGCAACCTCGAGGCCTCTAGAGAGCTGGGAAATAGAAAAGGAAGAAATATTAAAGACTTACGGTAAGCATATGGAAAACTTGCTCGGACCAGAGGAGATTGCAAGATATGGGTACCTAGATGGATACCTAGTGGAAGCCCATTGTGCTATGTCACAGTATTCCAAGTCTTCAGTAGATACTGCAAGATATACACAGTATTCCAGGCCTGTACCCTCTCCTCCAGCAAGGGAATTTGTTAGTTCAGTTTAAATGTACTATTCTCTATTGGAAATGCCTCTTAATTTCAATATCAAGTCCGAAAGATCATGGAAAAGGTTTTTTCTTTGGACGTTTTTAGTAACTTCATCGGTCCTTTTTGCAGTTTTGTTTGATCCTTGGACTTGGAAAGAAATGCATCAGATTCAGAATGTAAAGAAGGCTTTTGTTTTAGGACTGCAGGCCATTAACAGCCACGCCATAGATTGGGCCAACATGCCTATGAAACCGGTTTAAGTTCCTATCAGAAGGGGGAGAAGCTGGAAGGGAGATTTTATTTTATTTTTATTTTTTATTTATTTTTTTATTTTTTTAAGTATTTTATTATACCACCGTGAGATATACAAATAAAAAGATATACAATTAAAAAGTTCATATTTGGGTTTCGGTCATACAGTGTTCCAGCACCCGTCCCTCCACCAGTGCCCATCTCCCACCACCAACATCCCGGTTCCCTCCCCTTCCCCAGCCCACCTCCATGGCAGGTTCTTTATTTCTTTCTGGAAGGGAGATTTTAAAGATGTTTTGTTTTGTTCTGTCCTGGATAAGAAGTTTTGCTACTTTCTTTCTATGTCTTTACAAAGGAATGGTAGATTTTGCCTGCCTGCAGGCAAAGAATGCTGCCATTTGGGTTTCAGGTCTAACAGAAAAGTTGGTACTTCCAATGTAAAGAAGGTTTTGAAATTTATCTGTGTTTACTAAGGAAGCAGCAAAAGCAGCATGGGTTTTGGTACAAAAGTCAGGAACTTCTGGCTATATCCTGGGAAATAACTGAAGGATGATGGTTACAAGTGTGCAAAGGAAATGCTTGATTGGTCTCTGTGCAAGAGAAAAACTGGTCAAGGCAGGTTTGGCCTTTTCAGAAGATGTGCTAAAGTCTGTTTCTTTATGTGTAAGAACAGCCAGAAATGTAGGAGGTATGTTGGAACAAAGGGTACAGAGATATGGATCTGTTCTCATTAGGAGCCTCTTTAGTCACCTGTTAGTTCCCAAAGGAAATGCTGAGGTGGGGGTCCCTGGCCCCACCTTGTATTGAAGATGGTGAAGATGAAGTCAAGGGTGAAAAGGCAAGCAGTTTACAGGGTCTTAGCAAAATGGCTTCTGAGGAAAACCCCAGGTGCAGGGAGCAGGATGGTGGTTTGGCAAGCAGTTCTCACACTGAGAAAGCATCCACAAGAGAGTGGATCTGCTGGTCTAAGCAAGGTGGGGGCTGTAGGCCCACCATGCCATAGACACGGTTTTGTACTGTGTCTGAAAAAGGTAAAAAGTTTCCAGTTTTAGCCACTGGTTAGTGGCAGCTCCCAAGCCCAGGACAGTTTTGAACCCCTCTAGGAAAGTGGCTACTAGGAATAGGTGTACATGCAGCGTGCAGGTTTCTAAGAGGGGTGGTTCTAATAACCTCTCCCCAGAGGTGGGCCCCAGGCAGGAGGAGGCAGCTCTAGGGTCCTCCCAGTTGGTGATTGCTAGTGGAAAGTGCAAACCAGGTCAGGAGAAGCCAATGCAGAAATGTGCTCAGATTCATGGCTCTACAAGTTACTGGAAGGCAACATTTCCCCAAGTAGAAGTACTGTTTGGAAGACAGTCTTCAGGTCTCGGTGCAGTCTTGGAAATGTGTCTGGAGCATTCAAGCTCAGTTTTGTTTTGTGCGTGTTTGGACCCTAAGGTTCTTTCCTTAAAGGCATGGACTCAGGTTCCCAGAGACAAGGAAACTCAGGCTTTGAGTACTTTGGGCGCGAGGAGAGACCTACAGGTTTAGTGTTGCCTCAGGAGGGCAACTCTCAGCTGCTCAAAACTGCAGCATTCAGGCCAGGAGGGGCATAATGCTTCAGAATGCTTCAGGCCAGCTTCAGAACTCCCAGGTGGTCGGGGAGTTTGCTCAGCTGGAACATACAAGCAGCTCATCAGGTTTCAATAAACACTCTGAAGCTTCCCAGACAGAGAAGGTAAAGGTGCTTTTGATCTTTGACTCCATCCCCCATGGAGAGTGTCTAGAGGCTCACAGACATGTGGCTGAAGCTTCCCCAGTTTCTATTCTTAATTCTCAGGGTTATCTACCAGGAACTTGATCTGGACAGGCCCTCAGAACTTTTCTGAGAAATTTTGGTGATGCACCAGGTCCAAGGAAAGTTATTCAAAGGCTCAGGATGGTACAATTTTATTTCTGGAGAAGTGACTTTCAACTACTGGTGCATGAGACACTGCATCTGGAACTATAGCTTGGGGCCAGTAGGTTATTCTCTCACTTGGCAATGGCTTATTGACCTAGGAGGTACAGAGACACCTCACTCCTGGACGCTCACCCACTCAACCATTGCAGATGCTGAGTCTGGTGAGGGACGAAAGGCATGGTCATTAGGATATTTCTGTTATTGTGTGTGTGCTTCAGATATCAGGAAAACTTCTAATGCAGGTTGTGAATCCTGGACCTAGCCCAGATGAAATCAGAGAGCTCTGGAAAAGGGTGAAAGGGGATTCAAGGTGGTATAAGAGGGTATCTCTTAGACTGACAGAAGGAACTCAGGAATGCTGCATCCTCAGACTCTTACTCCAATTATGAACTCACTGGACGGTGGTACCCTGGCCACTGAAATGTATGTTCTGTTTGTATGTTTCCAGATGGGGAACCCCCAGATGGTTCCAGATGACACACCTTTATGTTGTGTAGTGAAAAACTGGGAAGAGTTAGACTTGAAGTTTCTGAATAAGGAAGGACTCTTCCACTTCTGTACCAGGGTTTGGCCACAACACGAGTTGGGAGGTCAAGAGGTATGGCCAACCCAAGGCAGCCTAAATCATAGCACTATCTAGAGGCTCACAGACAAGTGGCTGAATTCGGGGAATGAGGAGCTATTCCGTGTATGGGACGTGCGGAACTGAGCTCAGCACACAGAACTCATCAAAACCTGATGAGTGCTTTGTGCTCAGGACAAAAACAAGTCAGAACAAAAATAAGGAACTTCAGCTTTTGAGTCAGGACAAAAATAAGGAACTTCAGCTTCCAAGAAATGTGTCAGTTGGTGATATGCACTGGCAAACGAAGGAGAACTTTGTGTAAGGGGGCTCAGTTACCCTGAGCTATAATTTGAACCAGTGGTCAGATCGCACTCTGTCTTTGACCTTTCTTTTCCTCTCTTATCTCCTAATTTGTAGAGGAAGGCCATTGGATTTGGTCTTCCCAATGTATTTTCTCTGATTACATATAATTCTTTACTCTCAAGAGCTAGCCCATGTTCTTTCTCCCATGACAAGATCTCTGATTGCTCGGGCCACAATGCTTCCCTCCTTAGTACTCCTTAGTACTCCTTAGTACAGTCAACTGCACTAATGTCATCTTGCCTAGTGACTTACTAATTCTCTCTCAGAATAAGTAAGATATGTCTTATCAGTCCATCTAGATTACAATTTTTCAAGAAAAGGGCATAGAACGTGGATAGTGGGCATACACCTTTCTCTTACATCTTTAGCAGTTTCCTTCTCATTGCTGTATATATGACTAACATTGAGAATAAATAGCACCTTTTCCTAACCAAATCTACCTGCATATGCAGAGTTAGTTCTATACTTAAGTACTTGGGCATGTCAAGAGTCAAGGATAACTTCTTTATTGACAGCTGTACTACTATTACCTGTAGGACTAGGCTATACATATTGTATTAAATAAAAAAAATACAAAAAGAGGTCACTAATAACAGGGGGACATGCAAGATCCTAATGGAATTAGACAGCAAATAAAATCTTTCATCATAAAGTTATGAAGGATAAGCTCACACATGTTTAAGCATTGTTATAATATAAATCCTCATTTTCTTTAGTTCTAATACATGTAATCTACAATTGCACACTAAAGACCAATGAGATAAATATACAAGTATTTCTTCCTTTTCCACAATCTCTGGCCTTTACTCTAGAAATTTTGTAGAAGATGAGTGAAAAAGTCAAGTGAAAAAGCAACAAACATTGACATTGTTTCCACATTATCAGTGCTGTCTTCCTACTATATCTGTTGACTTTATTAAACTCACTGCAAAAGTCAGTTCTTCATAATGTGGGATGTGGTGGATTCCTCACCTCTCTATGGCAAATTAAAAAGTTGAAGATTTCTGTTAGATATTCACTAAGACACAGCTCATAGGTCTCCTCTGTGGCGTCTTATTGCGTCCTGAGTCCTTTTCATTTCTTTGATCTACCTCTTCTGTCCGTGAGTTTTGATCTGCTCTTGAAGAATTTATAATTTTTTTGACCCATTATGGTTTCTGAAGCTCTTTTCCTATTTTATAGTTACTTGTATAAGTACTTGTGATGCGGCTGAGCTAGGCAATCATTTTAAGGTCTATCTTGAGGTGGTTGAAGTTTCTTAGGTGATATGTTTTCTAATATTCAGATGTTTCAGATTTTTCTACTACATATAACACCAATAAAACAATACACATATGCTTTAATACTAGACAACTATGACACAACTATGCAGTTGATTCTCATATTCCCTTGACAAGAAAGGTATAGAGGAAAAGTCCTTAATAGTTGTGGGGACCCATAGCTTCAGGTGTCAGAGAGAAGACTGCATGCTAATTGAGGGAAGGTAGGAAGCTGGTTCCGAAACTGGATGTGCACTAGGGTGCTGTGTATGTGTGGTGGGGGATGTGAGCAGGGGTTGCAGATCTCTATTTTGAGCAAGGTGCTTTTCAGAACATGCTTGGTCAGATCACATGGTCAGAGAATGGTTCTTATGGCGGAGTGAGTCTGGACATGTCAGCCCTGCTGACACCTTTGTGTTCTAATTCCAGTCTCTATGCTGTGAGGTCACATGTTTCTGCTGTTTAGATCCTTCACATTATCAACCTTTGTAACTTCAACCCTAGCAAACTAATACAATTTTCATTGCTCAATGAAAGGAATACAGATTCATGTGATTGATGTGAAATGTCTGAGATTTCCTGGGATTTAGTCATGGTGTTATCTGATCTTAGAACTACTTTCAAACTGCATCGAACTTTAGAATTGAAGGTAAAAGATAAACTTGTGAGAACTGGCTGTGATTAAGGATTTCTGAAGTTCTGTGTTTAAGCATATATATTTTAAATATTTTATATATTGTGTTTCAAATCTAATATATACATTATATACATATGCATATGCATATGAATGTACATATACATATTAATATCTATATCTATCTATGTATATATATATATACACACACATGAGACAATTAGAATGGGAAGAATGGGAGTGAAGATAGACAGTCAGCAACTACACCACCTCCGCTTTGCAGATGACATCATTCTAATAACACCAAACATTAGCCAGGCAGCACAAATGCTGGCTGACTTCAACTGTGAATGTGGAAGGATAGGTCTACAGCTGAATCTCAACAAAACAATGGTCATGAGAAAACGTACTAGTTCAGATGCCCCATTCACGCTCAACAGAATGTGTACTGTATGTCCTAGGTACACATAACTGCTGCATATCTCTGAATGCAGCAGTTATGTGTACCTAGGACAAGAAGTCAACATTATAAACAACCTAAAACCTGAGCTGCTCAGGAGAAAGAGTGTCATGGAACGCCTTCAAGAGCATCAAAAAAAATAGCTAAAAAGGACAAAGAACCTCCGGCTCTGGGCACATCTCTTCGACTCCACCGTTCTCCCTGCATTAACGTATGCCTCAGACACCTGGGCTCTACGAAAGCAGAATGAGAATGCTATTTGGGTCTCCCAGAGAGGAATCGAAAAAGCTTTGCTTGGAATATCATGCCTCACTCAAGTGAAAGAAGGAATCCGGAGTTCCGACCTCCGTTGATGATTGATTGAGAGTCAGGGATGCTCTCTCATTTGCCAAGGTATCAAAAATCAGATGGGCTGACCATGTAATGCAACTTGGAGAGACCACTGGACTAGAGCCGTTACCAACTGGATCCCACGGGATATCAAAAGATCACGTGGCCGTGCACCTACAAGATGATCAGACTTCTTCCTCAAGACCCTGAATGAATGGTTTGAGGCTCTTCATATTCCTGGAGCAAGCAGATACCATTGGGCTACACTGGCACGTGGCAGGGACAAATAGAAATGTTATTGGTGCCTGCTCGAGCAACGAGCAAACTGAAGAATACGGGATGTCAAGCGATCAAGTGATATACACACTGTGCCTGCACACACACACCCACACACACCCACCCACCCACCCCCCCACACATATATGTATATATATGTATACATATATACATATATGTATATATGTGTACATATACATATATACATATATGTATATTTATGGTAATTTGGAGGTAATTACCATAAATATGTATGTATATATGGAAGTCAGAATAAAACTGCTTTGAATTCTCTAGTAATTTGTATATGATTGTTTAATTTACAATGGAGGTGTCAGGTGGTAATTTACTTTCACCTTTCTTCCCAGAAATCTAGCATTTCATAATAATTTTTACCGGCATAAATGATTTTAAAAACTAAAGTTTAATAGGACAAATAATTTGTCCCTGAAATATATTTGTAAAGTGAATGGTTAAGAGTCTGGGAGCCTGAAGAGCAAATACTAGACCAAAAACCAGTTTTTATAAGTACCCAGAGTACACTTGATTGGGACTTATGGTAAGTGCGAATAGATCTCACATGAATTCCTAAAATTTCCTTAACAATTGAAAATATAAAACCCAGGTCTTCTTTTATAATTTTTTAAAGAAGGATATATAATTAAATGCTTCTTTTTTGAAGTCCCTGAAAGTGTCTATTCTGGATTGCAAATAAGCAGATATTCTTTTCATGGATGTATATTTAAGACTATAACCTTTAGTAATAAAATCATAATTCCCACATTTTGTTATTTTTCATTCCAAAATTCTTGTTAGAACTTGTGATATGTTTGTAATAACTAATATTATTTCATTTCTAAACATTCATGCATGTTTAGAATTTTCTAAATAAGAAATTTTTCACTTTATACTTTATATAATATATTCTAAACTACCTTTTACATTCACTTTTTGGATATGTTTATTAGAAGACTCATCTTCATCCCTCATCACAACCGTTTTGGTTATTTTGAGGCAAATTCCAGATATCACATCATTTACATCCCTTAGGTATTTCGTTCTGGATCTCTAAGTGATAATGCATTTTAAAAAACATAAATATAGTTCAATGCTCACACCTAAACTTAGATAATTCCTTATTATTAATAATTAATCAATCAGTATTCAGACTCTCTCTAACATGGTGTGTATCTATCTTGGTTTATTTGAATAAACCATGAACTCTCATACATTTAACTCTGATGTGTCCCTTATATCTCTTTATCTCCAGCTTTTTCTTTAATTAAAAGGAAATACAGAAACTTCCAAAAGGAAGAAATTCGAATGCCAAAAGGCATCTGAAAAAGTCCTCTTCATCATTAATCATCAGGGAGATGCAAATCAAAACAACAATGAGATATCATCTCACACCACAGAGACTGGCACACATTCAAAAGAGCAAGAACAGCCGGTGCTGGTATGGATGCTGGGAGAAAGGGACTCTCATCCACTGTTAGTGGGAGTGCTGACTGGTCCAGCCCTTGTGGGAAACAATTTGGACATTCCTCTGTTGGATGACAGGCTTATCTAGCTTGGGAACTTTGCTGTTTTATCCACTCACAGCTTAATCTATTTACATATTCTTAAGCCAGGGTTCATACTAATGAGATCTCTCTTCTATTTTAAATGCTGATGGGAGTGTGGCCTTTATAGAAGTCACCTTGACTCTGAATGAGTAACTTTTGACATTATTATACATCTACTAAGACTTCTATGTTATCTAGATTGGGCACAGTTCCTCTTTATACCAACTGGGCCCAGTGTGCAACAGTTAGAATTTACCAGGAGACTACCACCCTGCTATGTTGAGACTATAGTTTAAGATTATAGGAAGGATCATACTAGTTTGCCCTCGAGCAGGCAAGTGTGACTCTTCAGTTTACAGAGAATATGATACTCAGAATCACCCTGGTGCAGATAATAAATAAGAAGGACCTTGTTGGTACCATCTAGATTACATGAAGCCCATGAAGTTAAGATGTATTACTTTATACCAGCCCCCTCCAGTGTTTTACATAAGAGATAATCTTGGAAGAAGGGATTAGTCCTTGGCATAATCATTTGTTTAGACCTGTAGTAGGGTGTGACACCACCCCTCTACACTCTTCTACTATCTAGAAGCTGTTTATGGTTGTTTGTTGACAGGAACCTCCCTGAAGTTAGGATTACTTTTGTGTATATAAGGAGACTGACTTGAGGTACTGTTCTCTCTTTGGTGGGACTCCTTTCTAGTGGGATCCTCTTTGGTAGGACTCTCTGGTGGGATCCTCTTTGGTAGGAGACTTGGGCTCTAGTGTATGGTCTAAGTTCTGACCAGAGCTAGAGTTCTTTCATTATATTGGATTGCAGTGTTAGAGCTTTCTGTACTATTAAAAGCCTTTTTGGAACTGCACCATACTCATGAGTCTTCATCCATTCCCCGAAGCCTCAGAGGTAGAAGAGAACTTCTGTCCTGATATTGTTGGGGACCCCAGCGGCTCCCCCAGTATTCCTCTAAAAACTAGATATTGAGCTCCTATTTGACCCAGCAATACCACTCCTTGGGACTATACCCTGGAGACCTAAACTATGTGCACTTATATATTCATTACAGCTCTATTCATGATAGCCAGAATCTAGAAACAACCTAAATGCCGGAGAACAGAATACTGGATAAAGAACCTAAATAGGTAAAGTACATCTACATAATGAAATCTATGTAGCTTTCAGAAAAGATGAAGTCATGAAATTTACCTGCATATGGATAGACATGGAGACTATCATGCTGAGTGAAATTAGTCAGAAGGTAAAGGACAAATACAGAATTACTGCATTCATTAGTGGGATATAAATATGTACTAGTGTTCTACTAATTGTGGGAAATGTTAACACCAGACTAGAATAGAGAGGGGAAAAGAGGGAGGAGAGAGAGGGAGGAGAGAGAGGGGGAGAGAGAGAGGAGGCAAAGTGCTCGGGGAGGAAGGAGGGAATTTGGGGCCATTGGTGGTGGGAAATGGACACTGGTTGGACACTGGTGAAGGGCAGGTGCTAAACAACGTTTCAGTCAATATTTTGACTGAAACCCAATCATGAATATTTTTGTAATTGTATAACGCACAGTGGTATAATAAAAAAAACTTAAAACATAAAAGGAAATACAAGTAAAAGGGCTTTTAATTATTGTTATTATTTTGGTTGTTTGTACCAATGATTGAGTTTTTTTTTTTTTTAATATTTTATAATGTTGGGAGGTTTTAGCACGTGGAGCACAGCAACTTCGTATACCTTTGACTGAAGACTGGTCCGTCTCTATACCACTGTGATATATACAATTACAAAGATGTTCATGTTTGGGTTTCGGTCATACATTGTTCCAGCACCCATTCCTCCACCAGTGCCTATTTCCCACCACCAGTATCCCCAATTCCCTCCCCTGTCTCCTAGCCTGCCTCTATGGCAGGTTTTTTTTTATCTTTTCTCTCTCTCTCTCTCGCCTCTCTCTCTCTCTCCCTCTCCCTTCTCTTACACACTGTGGATTCCAATACATTCATTTAGAGGTTATGTAATCAATGACTGAGTTTTTAAAATATTTTATTATACCACTGTGAGATACACAGTAACAAGATGTCATACAGTGTTCCAGCACCCATCCCTCCCTCCACCAGTGCCCATTTCCCACCACCAACTCCCCACTTCCCCCCCCTCCCCTAGGCTGCCTCTATGGCAGGTTGTTTATCTCTCATTTTTTTAATTAAATATTTTATTATACCACCGTGAGATATACAATTACAACGTTGTTCATGTTTGGAGGTTTCGGTCACATAGTGTTCCAGCACCCGCCCTCCACCAGTGCCCATTTCCCACCACCAATGTCCCCAATTCCCTCCCCCTCCCATAGCCTGCCTAAATGGCAGGTTCTTTATCTCTTTTCTTTCTCCCTCTCTCTCCCTTCCTTCTCCCTACACATTGTGGGTTGCACTACATACACTTGGAAGCCATCATGTGCATTTTTTTGCCTGTATTTAATGCTCATTTCTATGTTGGTATCGGCCCTTTCGATATTTATTCACACATATTCCCTTCTCTGTCTTACCTAACCTCTGACTCCCTCACGTTTGCGGTAATTTTCACTTTTGGTAAGACCACCTGATATATTTATGTCATGCAAATAAATGCAGTCATTCTATGTCTCTCTCTTTCCTTCTGACTAATTTCACTCAACACGATCCTTTCCATGTCCATCCATTTATAGGCAAATTTCATAACTTCATTTTTCCTAACAGCTGCATAGTATTCCATTGTGTAGATGTACCACAGTTTCCCCATCCAGTCATCAGTTCTCGGGCATACTGGTTGTTTCCAGGTTCTGGCTATTGTGAATAGTGCTTCCATGTAAACAAAAGTGTGGATTGTGTTTCCGCTGTGCGTTTTGGCTTCCCAGGGTATATTCCCAGGAGTGGTATGGCTGGGTCAAAAGGGAGCTCAATTTCTAGTCTTTGGAGGAATATCCATGTTGTTTCCAGAAAGGTTGTACAAGTCAACATTCCCACCGACAATA
This sequence comes from Cryptotis parvus, assembly GCA_021461705.1. Lineage (NCBI taxonomy): Eukaryota > Metazoa > Chordata > Mammalia > Eulipotyphla > Soricidae > Cryptotis > Cryptotis parvus. The sequence continues at coordinate 424,695 of JAJIBD010001705.1, forward strand.
TATGAGAGTCCCCTTTTCCCCACATCCACGCCAGCACTTGTTGCTTTTACCCTTTTGAATATGGGCCATTCTTTGTGGTGTGAGGTGATATCTCATTGTTGTTTTGATTTGCATCTCTCTGATGATTAGTGATGATGAGCACTTTTTCATATGCCTTTTGGCCATTCGAATTTCTTCCTTGTCAAAGTTTCTGTTCATCTCTTCTCCCCATTTTTTTATGGGGTTGGCTGTTTTCCTCTTAATCAATGACTGAGTTTTAAGTAGCAGTTTTTGCTTTCTTCTCCTACAGCACACTGAGCAAAGAGGCAGCTATTTTGAAGGCAAGGAGGTTGGGAACACAAACCAGCAGTTCAGTCTGAAGTGCACCTTCCTGGGTCTAAGTCACAGAGAGGACAACTAGGTACACAAAAGCAAAAACGTCACTTTGGGCAAAATCATCTATGGTGTAGTATAAAGAAAAGGAAATTAAGCAATCACTGTATCACTGTATCACGGTCTTCCCGCTCATCATCAATTTGCTCGAGCAGGCAGTAGTAACATTTCCATATGTCCTGTCTTATGCAAGTAGAGCCCAAGGGCACCTGCTTGCTCCAGGAATAAAGAGCCTCAAACCATTCCATCAGGTCATGGGAATGAGGTCTATAATTGTCACTGGTATTTGGCCTAACAAATACGACACGGGTAGCTTGCCAGGCTCTGCTGTGTGGGTAGCAAACTTAATTATAAAATGACTTTTGAACCACCTCTGCCATTTGCTAGATACATAATCCTGATAATGCAAAAACTCTCTTGAACTTCCAGCTTCCCCATAGGAAAAACAATAATAATAATAAGTCCCACCAGAAATGGTAATGGCAGATTAAAACTCACCATTGAATATACACAAAGAGACTTAAGTGATAAACTTTAAATATCTGCAGGGCTAGCCACAATGTGTAAAAGAAGAGGGAGAGAGATGCAGAGACAGAGAGAGAAAAAGAGAGGAAGCGGGGGTACCTGCTATTGAGGCAGCCTGGGGGTGGGCGGGGGGGGGTGGGGTACATTGGTGGTGGTGATGGGGCACTGGTGGAGGGATGGGTGCTGGAATACTGTATTACTAAGAACCAATTATGAACACATTTGTAATTGTATGTCTCACAGTGGTCTAATAAAAATTAAAAAGGAAAAAAAAATAAGTCCCACCAGTGGTTGAGAATTCCTTTTTTTCCTTTGTCCTTATCAACACTGATAGTTTTTGGTCTCATCTCCTTGAGAAGAGCAGCTTCCCTTGCATAAGATGACTGTTTTATTAATTAAAAAAATGCTTTCATGCCACGAAGGGGCCTTTTTCTGGAGGCAGTAGGAAGCGCAACTCTTGCAGGGGGGTCGGTGATCAGACTCCTGTACTCAGGGGCGAAAATTGCACGCAGGAAAGAGCACACTGCAGGGAAAGCAAACGACTGGACTGGTTCGCTTTGTGAAAACATGGTGAACTATTAATAGTGGAAAAGATATTCTTAGTTAAATATATACATATATATACATATATACATATATAAAACTATATAACTATATATAATTATATCATATCACAATCTATTCAGTAGGTTTACATACTATTTGTGGGTCATTGTAAGGTAGTGATGAGAATTATGAATATCTAGAAAAAATGGGAAAATGAGACTTAGCTGAATTTTTTAAGCAGACAAGGTTATCTGAAATGACTTTCTCTTTCTACCTTTTTGACTTTTAGATACACTGGTGGTGCTCAGGTCTTACTCTTGCCTCTGTGCTAGGGAACTTTACTAGTGGACCTTGTGGGACTATATGGTGTAACGTGGGTGTTAGAAGATTTCCTGAGTTATCTACACGTTCAAGGTGATGTTATTAATAATCATCTGTTTCATTTATACCTAAATCTTTTTTAACTCTCTCTCTTGCTATCTCTTGATTCATAACACACCAGCCATTACCAAAATTTTTGTTGGAATTTTTTTTTATTTCTGCCTCTCACTCTCATTCCCATTCATCATATCCTAAGCTACCAGACTGAGTGTTTACTTCCATGTCTAATATTTCCCTGCTGCCTTTCCACCTGCTACTTCTCCCCTCACTTATATCCTCCAGGCCTACTGGGAATAACTGGGGAATTTATCTGGAAATCTTTTTTTTTTACAGAAAGAGAAGTAGAGGAGTTTTTATTTTTTATTTTTTTAGGGTTTCTTTTCCTTTAATCTTTCCTTCACTATTAAAAATTTTTTTTATTATACCACTGTGAGATATTCAGTTACAAAAGTAGTCATATTTGGGTTTCAGACATATAGTGTTCCAGTACCCATCCCTCTACCAGTGCCCATGTCCTACCACCAATGTCCCCTGATTCCTTCCTTCCCTGCCTGAGTCTATGGCAGGCAATTTTTCACTTCTCTCTCTCTATCTCTCTCTCTCTCTCTCTCTCTCTCTGTGTGTCTCTGTCTCTTTTTCTCTCTCTCTCTCTCCTTTCTCCTACATATTGATGATTGCAATATGTACATCTTGAGGTTATTATGTATATCCTTTTGCCTATTTTCAATGCTCAGGTCTACGCTGGTGTTATTATTTACCATAATTATTAGTACACTGTTCCTTTCTCTGTATTGCCTAACCTCTGACTCCCACACATTTGCAGTAGGTTCTACCCACTGATAAGACCTCCTGATCCATGTTTTGTCTGACCTTGATATTGGTATCGTGAAATTTTTTTATATCCCACAAATAAATGCAGTCATTCTATATCTATCATTTCCCTCTGCTAATTTCACTCAGCATGATTCTCTCCATGTCCATCCATTTATAGACAAAGTTTATAACTTAGTTTTTCCTAACAGCTGCATAGTAATCCATTGTGTAAATGTACCAGAGTTTCTTTATCCAGTCATCTGTTCTCGGGCACTCTGGTTTTTTCCAAATTCTGGATATTGTGAATAGTGCTGCTATGAACATAGAAGTGTAGATGGTGTTTCCACTGTGTGTTTTTGGCTTCTCAGGGTATATTCCCAGAACTGGTATTGCTGGATCAAACGGGAACTCAATTTCTAGTCTTTGGAGAAATGCCCATATAGTTTCCCAAAAAGGCTGTACCAGTCGACATTCTTCCACCAGCAGTGGATGAGAGCCCCTTTCTCCCCACATCTACACCAACACTTGTCCTGTTATTTTGGATATGTGCCAGTCTCTGGTGTGAGATATCTCATTGTTGTTTTGATTTGCATCTCTCTGATGATTAATGATGATGAGCATTTTTTCATATGTCTTTTGGCCGTTCAATTTCTTCCTTGTCAAAGTTACTGTTCATTTCTTTCCCCCTATTTTTTGACGGGAATGCCTGTTTTATTTTTGTAAAGTCTACCTGTTGCAGGACACCTAAAAGCCTCTACATCTGCCCTGGATTGCCTCCTGCAAATCACTTCATAGATAATGGGTAGTTTAAAGGTGGCAGTTTATCTAATCATGTATTCTGTACTGGCTGGTATAAATATTTTCTTATGCCACCACAATCATCGTGGGACTAGCTAGATCTTACCAGCATATTTAGCTGGCCACGTTGAATCTCTAAGTAATTAGCCCAGAGAGAAATGCTGTTTGCCTCTAAGCAAGCAAGCATGACTCCCCTGATAACTCAAAGGCAACTAAAATACGAAACTACCCATTTGACCCTCCCTGCTTCCCATAATAGCGGGAGGTCTGAGTTGTAGGGGTATAAAACCAGCCTGCTTCCTCTCTCTCTCTCTCTCTCTCTCTCTTTTGGGCTCTCTTTTGGGCTTGCACTCTTCTTGGGAGTCTTGTCTTTGTCTCCGGCTCCGGAGGTAAAGGGAACTCGCTTCCTGGCACTGTTGGGGACCCCAGTGGCATTCCCTGACAGTACCAGTGCCTGATATATTCTGGATATTAACCCCTTATCATATGGATATTGGGTGAATATTCTTTCACATTCTGTGGACTGTTTTTGTATCTTCATCATTGTTTCTTTTGAGGTGAAGAATCTTTTTAGTTTCATGTAGTCCCATATGTTTATCTTTGCTTCCAATTGTTTTGTTAGTGGTATTTCATCTTTGTGAGAGACTCACACACACACACACACACACACACAGGGGTAGAGCTGCTACTTGCTCTCCCTGTGCCCAGATGATCACCAGGTGCCCAGGAGGGATGGCGAGTTCTAGCCTTGGCCTACCATCCCAGCAGAGCTTCACAAGAAGCCAGAGGAACCCCCACACCATGAGGGGCCGCCATTTTCCACATCTGAACTCCCCTCTCCTCCGAGCTCCACTCAGCAGAAGAACTGATAATAGCCCAGCCTGCTCAGTCGCTTTGCTGCCGCGCTGTTCATCAATAAATGCTCAAATTTTGACATGACTACAAGAGAATCCCACCTGCACGGCAGATCCTGGCAAGCTACCCGTGTTGTATTTGATATGCCAAATACCAGTAACAATTATGGACCTCATTCCCATGACTTGATGGAATGGTTTGAGGCTCTTTATGTTCCTGGAGTGGGCAGATGCCCTTGGACTATCTCGCATGTGACAGGGACGTATTGAGATGTGACTGGTGTCCACTGAGCTAATCGATGATCTATGGGAAGACAGTGATACAGTGATACAGTGATTTCGTCTTTGAAGATGCCTTTAGCTTCAATGTCATAGAGGGTTCTTCCTATATTTTCTTCGTTGTACTTTATAGACTCAGGTCTGATATTGAGATCTTTAATCCATTTTGATCTGGTTTTAGTACATGGTGTTAGACAGAAGTCCAAATTCATTTTTACATGTAGCTGCCCAGTTTTCCCAGCACTGCTTGTTGAAGATTGCCTGGAAATCTTTGCATATGTGGGTTTGCCTGCTGATAATGATCTTCATCTAGAAAATTCCTAATTAGTTCAAGTTATGAATTCTGTTTACATTTCTGTGATCCCAAACCTTCCCAGACACCCTGATCTGATTCGTGTATCTATTTTTCTCTATCCCCCAATTACATTATTATGCATAATTTAATTGCACCTTCATAAATAAAGCATCACTGAGTGGTGCTAAAGGTGTGGAAGGGATGAGAGTACGTTTGATAGCCATCTGTGAGACATTACTATGGGAATCAATCCCTTTTTGAATTTCAGGGCTTAATACAATCTCTCATATATTGCTGATACCCAATAGCAACTAGATACATAACAGACCATAAACTTAATTCTGTGTGTATGGGGAAGGAGGTAGCTCCCAAGAAACAGTGCTCAGAAGACTTGGGTGTTATTCCCTATAATACTCAGACTACCAGGAATATTATCTAATGAGTATAATACACCAGGTTTAGTTTCTTAGTAGCCTGCAGGTAAGAGTCACTTGATATCTGTTATTCGTCAATGTGCTTGAACGGGCTCCAGTAACATTTCCATTTGTCTCCATCATGTGCCAGTGTAGCTCAATGGCATCTGCTTGCTTCAGGAATACGAAGAATCTCAAACTATTCATTCAGGGTCTTGACGAAGAAGCCTGACCATCATGTAGGTGGCGGCCACATGATCTTTTAACATCCTGTAGGGATCCAGTCAGTAATGACTCTAGTTCAGCAGTTGTCTCGAAGTTGCATTGCATGTCCAGTCCATCTGATTTTTTCACTCCTTAGCAAACGAGGCGGCGTCTCCTGACTCTTGATCGTCCATAGAGGTTGGGACTCCGGATTCCTCATTTGAGTGAGGCATGATATTCCAAGCATAGCTCTTTCGATTCCTCTTTGGGAGACTCGAAATGCATTCTCATCCTGCTTTCGTAGGGCCCAGGTCTCTGAGGCATATGTTAGAGTACTAATATAAAATTATTGAAAGTTATAATATTTATTTTGTAAACTATCTGCTCAGGTCATTGATAAAATGTCCAAAAAGATAGAACTGGATAGATAGTACATCAGGTAAGGCTCTTACCTTGCTTGTGAGGAGAACCTGAACAGATTCCCAACAATACATATGATCCTCTGGGATCAGCAATGGACCAGCAATGAGCCCTGAACACAGAGATAGGAGTAAGCCCTGAGCTCTGTGGCCCCAAACGAAGAATAACCACAAGCAAACAAACAAACAAACAAAAAAACAACAAAAATTGTGTTTGATATGTAGCACATTATTATGCTATTTGCTTTCATTAAAAGCAAAAATGTGGGGCTGGAGCAATAGCCCAGCGGGTAGAGGCGTTGCCTTGCTGTGCGGCTGGCCCATGCCGGCCTGGGTTCGATCCCGGCATCCCATATAGTCCCCGAGCACCGCCAGGAGTAATTCCTGAGTACAGAGCCAGGAGTAACCCCTGAGCATCGCCGGGTGTGAACCATAAAGCAAAATAAATAAATAAATAAATAACATTTAATTTAAAAAAAAAAAAAAAAAATGTGTGGCCAAGAGCACTGCTGGGAAAGGGGAAGGGAAGATGTACTGTCTGCTCTACATGGCTGCTGATTACTTGGTTCCAAGTCTGCCCTGCAAACAGGAACTTTTTAAAATGTGAAATGTGGTCTCTGCTTTTAAAGAACTAAGTATGTCTTTTAGGCCAAGTGTATTAACTACAGGAAATATAAACTTAAAGTGTTTATGAAATAAGATCATTTTGATCCAGTAGTTTGTCTTCTTAGGAAAATCTCTAAATTCCCAATCATGATATTTTTCTTATTGTGAATTATACTCAGTATTCAGGGACTACCAAAGTTTTACTATCTAAACCTGTTCAAATGTTACATTTTCTTAATGTATATAACAATATGTTTTCAATGACAAGAAATGTCTGACATTACTTCAATTAGGATGTATATATCTGCAATTAAGAAATATCTTTTATAGAGTTTTACTTTTTTGTAGGGGGCCACTTCTGGCAGTGCAAAAGGCTTTCTCTTAGTTCTTGATTCAGGACACCCCTAATAGGGCTTGAGGAAGTATAGGTGTTGCCAGGGATGGGCTACATTGAAGACAAATGCCCCTTGCCACTGTGCTATCTGTCTAGCTGGTCCCTGTCCCCAATTTGAGAATTTGAGACATTTTCTTCTCTTGATTTAGAAAGAGATTGGAGAAGGGAGTACATTAGTTCATAAGCTCAGCGATTTCCTCCACACATTTAAATGTTGTTCTCTTTACATTTTATAATGGTTGTAAGGTAGCTGCTGGCATTCTAAGTACCATTATGGTATATTGTTATTTCAAGTAAAAAGGAATCAAGAGACACTGAAGTCATGACTGGAAAGATGAACCATGGGGATAGTCCTTGGGATTATCCGCGGGGTTGGGCATGTTGTTAACTTTAGTACTAGGGGTCTCCCAGCAGCAAGAAATGAGACTTCTCATTAGCGTATGAATTATATCAGTGTCACAAAAGATCCATCTTGAGCTTTTGCTTCAACGTTGGTTCTACCTAGAAAAAATTTTGTCTTCTCTCTTCTTTTCCCTCGACTCTCCACAGGACTTTACTTTCCCTGCTCCTAGTAGCTCCCTGTCACCACCCAGTGGATTGAAGTAAATCCTATTATACAATCACAACCAAATAATAAGTTAAAGGATTTGATCTTATTAGTCTTGCATTTTCCCCATAAAACTTAAGAGCTTACCAGAAATTTTAAAAATTCATGGCAAATAAAA